>CM060306.1:16273048-16275548 GCA_030674185.1 Monoplex corrugatus | reverse complement strand
GTGTGGGTTTGTGCGTGTGAATGTGGTGTCAAGCGTGTGAAGTATGGTACGCTTATACGTAATTCGATACAGTATGTGATATTTTTGTTTGCTTTTACGTTTCTGAGTGAGTGAGTGATGACCGAATGCATATGTGTTGATACTGCGTGTCGTGCGATTGCAGCATCGCATATGATGATCATGATGTGTTTGACTGACAGAGATACAGAGAAAGAAATCGAAAGAGGCAGAGTGTTTGAGAAAGAGAAAGAGACAGAAAAGAGAGAGAGAGAGAGGAGACAGAGAGAGAGAGAGAGGAGACAGAGAGAGACAGATAGAGACAGAGAGACAGAGACAGAGAGACAGACAGACAGACACAGACAGACAGACAGGCGGACAGACAGGTAGACAGACAAACAGACAGACAGTTTCACATTCTTTGTGTCCATATTTGAATGTATGAATCTTCACAAATGTATGAAAGCGTGACTGTGAGCATGTGCAAACAAGTGTGTGTGTATATGTTTGTGTGTGTGTGTGTGTGTGTGTGTGTGTGTGTGTGTGTGTGTGTGTGTGTGTGTGTTTCTGTGTGTGATTGTATGTGTGTGCGTGTGTGCGTGTGTGCGTGAGTGCTACGTGTGTATGTATGTAATTATGCACGCATTTGTCTGTGTGTGTTCATGCATTCGTGTTTATGTCCGTGTGTGTATGCAAAATTCACGAAGGACAAACCTTGACAGACTATATAGACAACAGCTTATGTGGGACTCACTGAATGATATAGCTGTACTCCATATGTAAATGATCAACTTGTACTCAAGATAGACTGACACTGTTGTGTCTTTACAGAATCTGTCAGCTGAGACTGAAAATGGGTTTTCGCACCTTGACGAATATTGACTTCCCCACCTCCCACTCCACCCCTAGTCTAGTGCTTCACTATAAGCATTCCGTGTGTTTTGTGTCAGCGGATATTTTCTGTATCATTCTGTGTAGTTGTGTGTGTGTGTGTGTGTGTGTGTGTGTGTGTGTGTGTGTGTGTGTGTGTGTGTGTGTGTGTGTGTGTGTGTGTTGTGTGTGTGTGCGTGAATGTGTGTGTCTGTGCCTGCGTATGTGCTTGTTTGTGTATGTATCTGTGCGACTGTATGTATAATATATACATACATCTCTCTCTCTCACTCTCTCTCCTTCTCTCTCTCTCTCTCTCTCTCTATATATATATATTATATATATATATACATATATGTATATATATACATACATATATTGTGTGTATATGTATGTGTGTGTGAGTGTGTGTGTGTGTGTGTGTGTGTGTGTGTGTGTGTGTGTGTGTGTGTGTGCGTGCGCGCGCGTGCGTGCGCAGACAGTGTACATGAATGCATTCAGCATTTACCTAAATGAAAAAAGAAATGAAAAAAGAAAGAAAAAAGACAAGAAAAGCATGAAGGAATGGTGGGGGGGGGGGGGAACTCCTATTTCCCCCTTTCCCCCCCCCCTTCTAGGGATTTGTCATTATCTTGTTTTCTTTTTTTTACTTTATTTTACATTTTGTTTTACCTATTTATTTACTTATTCTTCTCTTTCTTTTTTATTCATTCATTTATTTTAGTTCATGTATTCATGTATTCATTCATTTATTTCATATATTTATTTATTTATTATTTGATTATCTATTTATTTATTCATTTATTTATTCATTCATTCATTCATTCAATTCAGTCATTCAGTCATTTATTTATTTATCTATTTATTAATGTATTTATTTATTTATCTATTTATTTATTTATGTGTCTCCTTTCTCTATTTCTTCCTCTTTTCTTCTTGAATTCTCAAATTCATCGTTGTTATTAATTCTGTTACAGCCATACCCGATGCTGCTGCTATGAGTGTGGTTTCTGGAGTTGGTAGGGGTGGTGGTAGCTGCGGTAATGGTAGTAGTGGTAGTATCTGTATGTCTCTTTCTTTTTTCTTTTTTTTTTTCCTTTCGTTCTTTTTTTTTTTCCTTTCGTTCTTTTTTTTTTTCCTTTCGTTCTTTTTTTTTTTTTTTTTTTTTTTTTTTTTTTGTCGCTGTTACATGTGGCCACAGTTCTACTGTGTGGTGTGTCTGTGTGTCAGACGTGTAAGGTTGAGGCTGCTGCTGCCATCCTTTTTTGTTCTCGTTGTCGTCTCTGTTGTTGTTGTTGTTGTTGGACACAATGGTAATGGTGTGGTGGTTTGTTTGTTTGCATGTTTTTTTCCTTTGCCATGCAAGTACTTTTCTTTTTCTGATGCATGAAAGTACACACAATCAGATATAACTTATCACATACCGTCATATAACATTCATGCATATATACATATAGACACACACACATTCACACTCACACACACGCACACACACACACACACACACACACACACTCACACACACGCTCACACACACACACGCACACACACACACACACACTCACACACACACACACACACGCTCACACACACACACACGCTCACACACACACACGTACACACACACATACAC
>CM060306.1:16265548-16268048 GCA_030674185.1 Monoplex corrugatus | reverse complement strand
GTTGTTCTGGTGGTGTTGGTATAGGATTAGATAAGTCCTCCTTCACCCACTTCCCTGGGATGGTTATTTCCGTCGGCCATATCACTTGAGGTGGGTGTCGAAGTAAAAACTGAACCAAACCAGAAATGATAGAGCAGACTGGTGAATAGATTTGTGAGTAGCGAGGACGAGAACAAACAAACAAACAAACAAACAAACAAACAAACAAACAAAAATCATCATCATCATCAGGTGCATGGCGTTGACGATCATGGACTTTCATCTGTCTCTATCTCTTGTTGCCCCAAGCATCTCCTCCACTCTCCTCGTCTTCAGCCACTCTGCAAGTCCGTCTAGCATTTTCTCTTTCCCTCCAGCTTTCCCGTTGTGACCAGGTGCTCCAAATCCCCCTTCCTCATAAAATGGCCTATAAATGTTGCCTGTCTTTTCCTGATCTTCCTTATGAATGATTTACTTGTGTCTGCCTCCATCAAGACTGTCTCGTTTGTTTTCTTTGCTGTCCATGGAATTCTCAACATTCTTCTTAGAAACCACATCTCGGCTGCCTCAATCTTGTTCTGGCTTTGCTTGTTGACTGTCCACGCCTCACAACTGTATAACATTATCGGTTCTACATAACATTCAAGAAGTCTCTGCCTGATGTTAACTGATAGGCATTTGTTGGTAATAATGCTTTTTTGTCATCTTCTTGAATGCTGTTTTGGCTTGGCCGATTCTGCCGGCTATTTCTGATGTGCATCTGCCGTCTGATGAAATGATCGTTCCCAGGTATTTGAACTTATCAACCTGTGTCAAACACACAAAAAAAACAGTGTGCTATGAAATGGACGCGAGTCGGAAGTACATTTCAGCCAATGTACAGCGCTTATTCCTGTTGGACGAAGCAGCAAGAAAGTTTTTTTCTTCTTCTAATTTTTGTCTTTTTCTGTTTGTTCTTTTGTGAGCTTACGTTTACGCTTGACATAGGCCAGATGGCCGAAAACTTCGCTCCTGTCTTGTCTGGTTGTGTTAAATACACGTCCTGATTCTGTGTTCATGTTTTTTCTGGTTCCTGTTTGCTTGAACGCGGGCAGTCGCACTTGTTTTGGATTCGTCACGAAGCATGAAGGATACTTGCACGACCGCTATCTTTACCTTCAGTGGCCGGAAAGATTATCTATCAATGCTACTAGACTTAGTTAGCGAATACCTCTAGTTACGCCTGTGGAACAATACGAAACGCTCCAAGGCAGCGTATCTCGCGAAAAACTCGGGTATCTAGCGCGTAAGAAATGGACCTATAGAGTATCTAGCGTGTAAACAATGGACTTATAGGTACCTAGCGTGTAAAAATGGACCTATAGGGTATCTAGTGTGTGAACAATGGACCTATAGAGTATCTAGCGTGTAAACAATGAACATATAGAGTATCTAGCGTGTAAACAATGAACCTATAGAGTATCTAGCGTGTAAACAATGGACCTATAGGGTATCTGGCGTGGGAAAATGGACCTACAGGGTATATAGCGTGTAAAAAATGAACCTATAGGCTATCTAGTGTGTAAAAATGGACGTATAGGGTATCTAGTGTGTAAGAAACGGACCTATAGGGTATCTAGCGTGTAAACAATGGACTTATAGGTGCCTAGCGTGTAAAAATGGACCTAAAGGGTATCTAGTGTGTGAACAATGGACCTATAGAGTATCTAGCGTGTAAACAATGAACATATAGAGTATCTAGCGTGTAAACAATGAACCTATAGAGTATCTAGCGTGTAAACAATGGACCTATAGGGTATCTGGCGTGGAAAATGGACCTACAGGGTATATAGCGTGTAAAAAATGAACCTATAGGCTATCTAGTGTGTAAAAATGGACGTATAGGGTATCTAGTGTGTAAGAAACGGACCTATAGGGTATCTAGCGTGTAAAAACGGATCTATAGGGTATCTAGCGTGTAAAAAAGGATCTATAGGGTATCTAGCGTGTAAAAAGGATCTATAGGGTATCTAGCGTGTAAAAAGGATCTATAGGGTATCTAGCGTGTAAAAAGGATCTATAGGGTATCTAGCGTGTAAAAAGGATCTATAGGGTATCTAGCGTGTAAAAAGGATCTATAGGGTATCTAGCGTGTAAAAAAGGACCTATAGGACATCTAGCGTGTAAAAAAGGATCTATAGGGTATCTAGCGTGTAAAAAGGATCTATAGGGTATCTAGCGTGTTAAAAACGGACCTATAGGGTATCTAGCGTGTTAAAAACGGACCTATAGGGTATCTAGCGTGTTAAAAACGGACCTATAGGGTATCTAGCGTGTTAAAAAACGGACCTATAGGGTATCTAGCGTGTTAAAAACGGACCTATAGGGTATCTAGCGTGTAAAAAATGAAACTATAGGGTATCTTGTGTGTAAGAAAACGGACCTATAGGGTATCTAGTGTGTAAAAAATGGACCTATAGGGTATCTAGTGTGTAAAAAATGGACCTATAGAGTATCTAGCGTATAAACGATGGACCTATAG
>CM060306.1:16253048-16255548 GCA_030674185.1 Monoplex corrugatus | reverse complement strand
GTTTATGTCTATCTTAACCCCTGTGTTTATGTCTATCTTAACCCCTGTGTTTATGTCTATCTTAACCCCTGTGTTTATGTTTATCTTAACCCCTGTGTTTATGTTTATCTTAACCCCTGTGTTTATGTCTATCTTAACCCCTGTGTTTATGTCTATCTTAACCCCTGTGTTTATGTCTATCTTAACCCCTGTGTTTATGTCTATCTTAACCCCTGTGTTTATGTCTATCTTAACCCCTGTGTTTATGTCTATCTTAACCCCTGTGTTTATGTTTATTTTAACTCCCTGTGTTTATGTTTATCTTAACCACCTGTGTTTATGTCTATCTTAACCCCCTGTGTTTATGTTTATCTTAACCCCCTGTGTTTATGTCTATCTTAACCCCCTGTGTTTATGTTTATCTTAACCACCTGTGTTTATGTTTATCTTAACCCCTGTGTTTATGTTTATCTTAACCCCTGTGTTTATGTCTATCTTAACCCCCTGTGTTTATGTTTATCTTAACCCCCTGTGTTTATGTTTATCTTAACCCCTGTCTTTATGTTTATCTTAACCACCTGTCTTTATGTTTATCTTAACCACCTGTCTTTATGTTTATCTTAACCCCCTGTGTTTATGTTTATATTAACCCCCTGTGTTTATGTCTATCTTAACCACCTGTCTTTATGTTTATCTTAACCCCCTGTCTTTATGTTTATCTTAACCACCTGTCTTTATGTTTATCTTAACCCCCTGTTTTTATGTTTATATTAACCCCTGTGTTTATGTTTATCTTAACCACCTGTCTTTATGTTTATCTTAACCCCCTGTGTTTATGTTTATATTAACCCCCTGTGTTTATGTTTATCTTAACCACCTGTCTTTATGTTTATCTTAACCCCTGTTTTTATGTTTATCTTGAACACCTGTGTTTATGTTTATCTTAACCACCTGTCTTTATGTTTATCTTAACCACCTCTCTTTATGCTTATCTTGAACACCTGTGTTATGTCTATCTTAACCCCCTGTGTTTATGT
Source organism: Monoplex corrugatus (assembly GCA_030674185.1). NCBI lineage: Eukaryota > Metazoa > Mollusca > Gastropoda > Littorinimorpha > Ranellidae > Monoplex > Monoplex corrugatus. The sequence goes on along the minus strand of CM060306.1, from coordinate 16,254,532 downwards.
TTATCTTAACCCCTGTGTTTATGTTTATCTTAACCCCTGTGTTTATGCTTATCTTAACCCCTGTGTTTATGTTTATCTTAACCACCTGTGTTTATGTTTATCTTAACCCCCTGTTTTTATGTTTATCTTAACCCCTGTGTTTATGTTTATCTTACCCCCTGTTTTTATGTTTATCTTAACCCCTGTGTTTATGTTTATCTTAACCACCTGTGTTTATGTTTATCTTAACCCCTGTGTTTATGTTTATCTTAACCACCTGTGTTTATGTTTATCTTACCCCCCTGTTTTTATGTTTATCTTAACCCCTGTGTTTATGTTTATCTTAACCCCTGTGTTTATGTTTATCTAAACCACCTGTGTTTATGTTTATCTTAACCCCTGTTTTTATGTTTATCTTAACCCCTGTGCTTATGTTTATCTTAAACCCCTGTGTTTATGTTTATCTTAACCCCCTGTGTTTATGTTTATCTTAACCCCTGTGTTTATGTTTATCTTAACCACCTGTCTTTATGTTTATCTTAACCCCCTGTTTTTATGTTTATCTTAACCCCTGTGTTTGTGTTTATCTTAACCCCCCTGTCTTTACGATTATCTTTACCACTTGTGTTTACGTTTATTTCAATCATCTGTGAAACAGATGTTCGAAGGATCGCGCACCACCTTCTTTGTGGTCAGGGAGCAGGGGGGGGGGGGGGGGCTTCAGACATCCCACGGGCTCTGGCTGCTGGTAGAGTCGCCCAAGCCGGACAGAGGGAAGGGAAGAGGCCTGACATGGTATGACCCACTGGTCCACCACGTTAGGGCTGGAGACTGGAGTTGTTGTTTTTTTCATGAAGAAATCATTACAACTCGGACATTTCCATGTGCAGTCCCCTCTCAAATGTGCCAGCAATTGCCTGGTAGATTATCTGAGCCTGAGCAAAACCCAATACGCTGGCAAGGTCTTGAAATGGGGGTGGGGGATGGGGATGGGGGTAGAGGGATGTATAAAACACGTTGCTGACATCACCAGAATGATCCAAACACTGAGATGAAGCACAACAACAAGCCAGTTTTTTTTTTTTATCACTCTTTGACTCCCTCATCCTGTCCACCAGCTTGCTGCGTTGTCAAGCATTCTAACAAAACAAACACGTAATCATTTGACTCCCTCACCCTATCTACCAGCTTGCTGCAGGGATCTGGTGGATAGGATGAGGGAGTCAAAGGGTTAAGCTTTGCAGCTGGTGGATAGGGTGAGATAGTCAAGGGTTAAGCTTTTGCAGCTGGTGGATAGGTGAGAAAGTCAAAGGGTTAAGCTTTTGCAGCTGTGGATAGGGTGAGAAAGTCAAAAGGTTAAAGCTTTTGCAGCTGGTGGATAGGGTGAAATAGAGTCAAAGGGTTAAGCTTTCAGCTGTGGATAGGGTGAGAAAGTCAAAGGGTTTTTTAGCTTTTGCACTGTTTGGATATGGGTGAGTCAAAGGTTAAGACTTTTGCAGGCTGGT
>CM060306.1:16243048-16248048 GCA_030674185.1 Monoplex corrugatus | reverse complement strand
TTTTTTTTTTTTTTTTGATAAGTTATTTTAGAAGTAGGATCGTCGGATCGTCGGACCCACGATTGACCGATTGTGGGTCCGAGCGATCCTCTGGGGGATCGATCCCACCGAGAGGAGAACTTCAAGATCCGGCAGCGTTACAGGAAGTTAACAAAGGCCGAACAAAGAATGAGGAACAAAGGAAAACACAACGTCTTAACATATAACAGACCAGCAAATGTGACGTATGTTTCTTAGTTTTTGCTCGATCCATTGTACATCAGTCTTGTTCAGTTTTGTCAATGATATCGTAATGATATTCAGCAATCAGTGTCTTTATTTGTGTTTTTGTCAAAAACGAATTAAAACAACTTTGAAATAAAAAATATAGAAAGAAAGAAAATCCACGTCTCTCTTGACACTGGGCAGGAAAAGAGTGTAACCTTGGAGCGAAGTGTACCAAGCACTCGAAAAAAAAAATACCTGTGAGGTTTGGCAAGAGGGGCCAAGGCGTCAACCTCAGAGCCATCGGAGATCGAGATTGCAGGTTAAAAGGACCGATCGTGTGCCACGCTGCATCATCGTCATCGTCATCGTCATCGTCATCGTCATCATCACCACCACCACCACCACCACCGAGAGATACAGACACCTGCGGTGCTGGTCAGAAGATTTGAGCAACACCCTCAATGATGCATCCGTGAAGTGGATGAGACTCGACTGTGTGGTCCCAGTCTTCCACTGAGCCCATAACATGCCCACCTCTGGGTAGGAACCGGTTAGAGCCAAAAAAAAAAAAAAAATCCCACAATGATTTTTGAAGGGACTGGTGGGGATTCGAACCCACAACCTTCCAGTGGGTAGTCCGTTTCGTTAACCACTACACCACGACGGCTGGTAAAGGTTAAGAAAATTACCTATATGAGATGGAGCGAGTGGTTAAGGGGTAGGTGATGATGATTGCTGTGGTGGTCGTTTGCATCCAGAGCAGAAAGGGAAGTCTCTCAATCAAAAGACAAGTCCTTGTTTTGATACTTGACTCTTTTATTATTAAGAAGACATCAAAGAAGAAGAAGTGGAATAAGAAGACAGTGTCTGTAAGACACAAAATAAGTTTCATAAATACAATGACAAAGTACACATTTTGTGAACTAACAATGTCAATGTGCAAGAATGAACTACTACATTCTAATAAAACAGAAGGTGTCTACATTTACAAACAAAAGCACTAGCATTTGTAAACACGGAACAGAAAATTGATAACAAAACGTTGAGTAACCCTTCGATAAGGTGAGAGCAAAATACCATACTGTTTGTTCGATGGCATTAGCATAGAGTAGACTGTCAATAATGTACTGGCCAAATAATGCACAGTCATATTAAGCTGTTCGGCAAGGCAAGCACACTACACTGTTTTGCCTTTGAGAGTTGTAGGTAAATGGGAAAGACCGTAACAGAGCAAGGCATTCTGTTACATATAAGTAAACGACAGCTGATGAAACCATACGAACATTCGAGAACTTGAAGCTGATCTTGACTCACCATAATTGATTGATTTGATTCATTTTTATGTCAGCACCCACCTCAGGTGTTTTGGCCGCCGGGGATAAACCATCCCAATAAAGTGGGGAAAGGAAAGGAGAGCTTATCTAATCATAAACCGACACCACCAAAACAACAATTTAAGTTCAGATGAGCAGTAAAAAGGCCAACCTTAATGTAACACCTCCGCGTAGTTCGAACCCACAACTATCAGCATGTGAATCCGATACTTAACCAATTGAGTTGAGACCTACTTAACTGAACAATGCATGTGGCTGAACTAAGTAATACAGACAATGTAGGAGAGCAGAAGTGACAGAGACTAGGAAAATGAGGCGGAAGAGGTGGATGGAATGCAGTTCAGAGCCTATGAGGTGTAAGACTGATTGATAGCAGTAATACACACACACACATTATATATATATCTGTGTATATATATTTGTATATATTGTATGTATATATATATATATATATATATATATATGTATATGTTAATGTACATATACATATACATATATATATACATACACACACACACATACACACACGCACACACACACAACACACATACACACAAACACAACACACACACAACATACACACAACACACACACACAGGCGCGCGCGCACGCGTGCGAGGTGAAGGGTGAGAGACGTGAGGGTGTGATGTGAGGGTGGTGGAGGGTGAGAGGACGTGAAGGTGTGATGTGAGGGTGGTGGAGGGTGAGAGGACGTGAAGGTGTGATGTTGAGGGTGGTGAAGGGTGAAGGACGTGAAGGTGTGATTTTGAGGTGGGGAGGGTGAGAGGACGTGAAGGTGTGATGTGAGGTGTGAAGGATGAGAGGACGTGAAGGTGTGATGTTGAGGGTGGTGGAGGGTGAGAGGACGTGAAGGTGTGATGTTGAGGGTGGTGGAGGGTGAGAGGACGTGAAGGTGTGATGTTGAGGGTGGTGGAGGGTGAGAGGACCTGAAGGTGTGATGTTGAGGGTGGTGGAGGGTGAGAGGACCTGAAGGTGTGATGTTGAGGGTGGTGGAGGGTGAGAGGACCTGAAGGTGTGATGTTGAGGGTGGTGGAGGGTGAGAGGACCTGAAGGTGTGATGTTGAGGGTGGTGGAGGGTGAGAGAGGACGTGAGGTGTGATGTTGTAGGGTGGGTGGTGAGGGTGAGAGGACGTGAAGGTGTGATGTTGAGGGTGGTGGGGGGGTGTGACGGACGTGAAGGGTGATGTTGAGGGTGGTGGAGGGTGACAGGACGTGAAGGTGTGATGTTGAGGGTGGTGGAGGGTGAGAGGACGTGAAGGTGTGATGTTGAGGGTGGTGGAGGGTGACAGGACGTGGAGGTGTGATGTTGAGGGTGGTGGAGGGTGAGAGGACGTGAAGGTGTGATGTTGAGGGTGAGAGGACGTGAAGGTGTGATGTTGAAGGTGGTGGAGGGTGAGAGGACGTGAAGGTGTGATGTTGAGGGTGGTGGAGGGTGAGAGGACGTGAAGGTGTGATGTTGAGGGTGGTGAAGGGTGAGAGGACGTGAAGGTATGATGTTGAGGGTGGTGGAGGGTGAGACGACGTGAAGGTGTGATGTTGAGGGTGGTGGAGGGTGAGAGGACGTGAGGGTGTGATGTTGAGGGTGGTGGAGGGTGAGAGGACGTGAAGGTGTGATGTTGAGGGTGGTGGAGGGTGAGAGGACGTGAAGGTGTGATGTTGAGGGTGGTGGAGGGTGAGAGGACGTGAAGATGTAATATTGAGGGTGGTGGAGGGTGAGAGGACGTGAAGGTGTGATGTTGAGGGTGGTGGAGGGTGACAGGACGTGAAGGTGTGATGTTGAGGGTGGTGGAGGGTGAGAGGACGTGAAGGTGTGATGTTGAGGGTGGTGGAGAGTGAGAGGACGTGAAGGTGTGATGTTGAGGGTGGTGGAGGGTGACAGGACGTTGTGGAGGGTGAGAGGACGTGAGGATGGTTGTGTGTGTGTTAGTGTTAGTGTGTGTGTGTGTTAGTGTGTGTTTGTGTGTGTATTTGTATGTCTGTCTGTCTGTGTGTATGTGTGTGTGTGTGTGTGTTTGTGTGTGTGTATGTGTGTGTGTTTGAATATTACTCTACGCACGCTGTGTGTTTGAGAGAGAGCACACGCATATATGCGTTTATCAGCGCGTTCGCCCATGCTTCACACGTGCACACGAAACCTACATACAAACGCTAAAAACTTGCGCCAAGCGTGTTCGCCACAATTAGCTGTTCTTCGCCGGCTTTTTATCTTCATAGTGGCAATTAATGACACTGCAGTGAAAGCCCGTTCTGCGCACTCCAAACTTCTCATACATTCATAATATTATCTATCGTTCCAGCGTTTGCAGGTTGCGTTATGAGAACGACGCTTATCGGGCTCCCAAAATAAAACACTGTTAAAAGGTATCTGCATATAAATAAGCGAAAGTCAGTCAAGCCCGTCGAACATTCCAGAACTTCAAAAAAAAGTTTTCGTCTTGTGTTGTAACCGGCCATCATACACATGGCACCTGTGACGTTAGTGCATATGGAATGTCGTCTTGAGAAACTGAAACTGAAACTGAAACTGAAACTGTAACGGGCATGTCACAGGCGTTATTAGATATAATGTTACAATAAGCAGTAATCAACTCATCATCATCGTCAACATGTGTCCTGCCGCATGGCGTTGGTGATCATGGCCCTAGATATGAATCTATCCCTTGCCCTAGATATGAATCTATCCTTTGCCCTAGATATGAATCTATCTTTTGCCCTAGATATGAATCTATCTTTTGCCCTAGATATGAATCTATCTTTTGCCCTAGATATGAATCTATCTTTTGCCCTAGATATGAATCTATCTTTTGCCCTAGATATGAATCTATCCTTTGCCCTAGACATGAATCTATCATTTGCCCTAGATATGAATCTATCCTTTGCCCTAGATATGAATCTATCTTTTGCCCTAGATATGAATCTATCCTTTGCCCTAGATATGAATCTATCCTTTGCCCTAGATATGAATCTATCTTTTGCCCTAGATATGAATCTATCCTTTGCCCTAGATATGAATCTATCCTTTGCCCTAGATATGAATCTATCTTTTGCCCTAGATATGAATCTATCCTTTGCCCTAGATATGAATCTATCCTTTGCCCTAGATATGAATCTATCCTTTGCCCTAGATATGAATCTATCCCTTGCCCTAGATATGAATCTATCCTTTGCCCTAGATATGAATCTATCCTTTGCCCTAGATATGAATCTATCCTTTGCCCTAGATATGAATCTATCCTTTGCCCTAGATATGAATCTATCTTTTGCCCTAGATATGAATCTATCCTTTGCCCTAGATATGAATCTATCCTTTGCCCTAGATATGAATCTATCTTTTGCCCTAGATATGAATCTATCCTTTGCCCTAGATATGAATCTATCCTTTGCCCTAGATATGAATCTATCCTTTGCCCTAGATATGAATCTATCTTTTGCCCTAGA
>CM060306.1:16228048-16238048 GCA_030674185.1 Monoplex corrugatus | reverse complement strand
ATCTATCGACCTCTCCACATTTTCATCTGATGCCTCCCGTCTCCTTTCTGAAAAGTCACATAACCTTGCCGATGAATTCTATACTACTCTCCACCATCTTCTGGACACTCATGCTCCAGCCACAACCCGTCTTTTACCTGACCGCCCCCCTACCCCCTGGCTCACTCATGAGATCGCCTGTGCAAAACGTGCCCGCCGCAGAGCAGAGCGCCGCTGGCGCAAATCCAAACTCACTGTACACAGGCAACTTTTCCAAGCCTCTAAAACAAAAGTATCCACCCTCATTGCATCAGCAAAAACAAGCTATTTCCAAACCAAAATCCTGAATGCCTCTTCTTCAAAAGAACTCTTTACAACCATGAATCATCTCCTTGGCACACGAAAAGATTTACCTCTCCCAACAAAACATACAAATGAAGAACTCCCATCTGTATTCTCCAACTATTTCACCACCAAAATACAAACTCTTCGTGACAGGCTTGACAGGACACCCTGTCAACCATGCCCACCTGACCCTTCCTTCTCTGGCACACATCTTACTACTTTTACCCCAGTCTCACAAGAAGAAATTCTCAACACAATCAGATCCATGTCGTTCAAAACCTGCGAACTGGATCCTCTTCCAGGTTCTGTCTACGCCGACTGTCTCCCTACTCTCCTCCCATTCATCACTGACATCATCAACACTTCTCTTCAAACTGGAACTGTCCCAGATTCTTTCAAGTCTGCTATTGTTCACCCTCTCCTCAAGAAACACAATTTAGATCCAAATGAACTGAAAAATTACCGGCCTATCTCTAATCTCTCTTTCTTGTCAAAACTCCTTGAAAAAGTCGTCCTCAACCAGCTGAACTCTCACCTGTCTGCCAACAATCTCCTCAATCCTTTCCAGTCAGCCTACCGCCAGTGCCATAGCACTGAAACTGCCCTACTACACATTCTCAACAATCTCCTCCTTGCAACTGATACTGGCAAAGTCTCTCTCCTCACATTCCTTGATCTGTCTGCAGCCTTTGATACCATTGATCATGGTATTCTCCTTTCTAGACTTCATCATACTTTTGGCATCTCTGACATTGCTCTGTCTTGGTTCACTTCATACCTATCAAACAGAAAACAAACCGTTCTCATCAATGGCACTTACTCTCAACCTGCATACCTGACCTGTGGTGTTCCACAAGGATCTGTCCTTGGCCCTGTTCTTTTCACTCTTTACACCTCCCCCCTGTCCACCATCACCAACTCCCATTCTATAAAACACCACTTCTATGCTGATGACACCCAACTTCAAGACAGTGACTCACCTGATAATATACAGCGCCTGTTGACTCGCACCACTGAGTGTTACTCGGACATTAAGAACTGGATGACACACAATAGACTTCAGCTTAATGACGACAAAACAGAAGCTATCCTCATTGGCACCCGTCAGAAACTTTCTCAGCTGCCTCCTCTTTCTCTCCCATTATGTAACACATCAGTCCCAATTTCTGATTCAGCTAAAAACCTTGGTGTCTGCATTGACTCTACCCTCTCCATGAACAACTTTGTTTCTCAAACTGCCAGATCCTGCTACTATCATCTCCATCGTATAAAGCTGATCAGGAAGTATCTCTCTGTCGAAACAACTGCAAAACTCGTTCTCTCCTTCATAATGTCTCGCATTGACTATTGCAATTCACTCCTGTCTGGTCTTCCTGCCTCCACCATTCACATCCTACAGCGCATTCAAAACAATGCTGCACGCCTTGTACTCAAAAAGAAAAAAGCTGACCACATATCTCCTCTCCTGGCACAACTTCACTGGCTCCCTGTATCAAAGCGCATACAGTACAAACTAGACACCATGTGCTACAAAAGCCTCAATAACGCAGCCCCCGATTACCTGTCAAGCCTACTTGAGATCTATGTTCCCTCACGTACCCTCCGCTCTGCCTCTGATCCTCTGACTCTTCGCTTTCCACGCACTAAGCTCAATACCTATGGTCCACGAGCCTTCTCTGTTTCTGGTCCACTCTCCTGGAACAAACTTCCTCTCTCAGTCCGTCAGCAACCTACTTTTGTCTCCTTCAAGTCCGCTCTCAAAACTCACCTTTTCTCTCCTGCATAAAATCCTAACCTCACTCAACCCTCCCCTCTGCAGCCTGTCTCCGCTCGGAGGGAATCACATGGTTATAATATATAATTGTATGCTATGCTCTCTATAATTTTCCATTGCTTTTATTCTTGCTTTTATTGCTTTTATTCTTTCTCCCCATTTATAGCCATGCGTGTGTGTGTGTGTGTGTGTGTGTGTGTGTGTGTGTGTGTGTGTCTGTATGTGTGCGTGCGTGTGTGTGCGAGCGTGCGTGCCTGCGTGTGTGTCTGCTTCAGCGCTTAGATTTGATTTTATCAAGATTTTGCGCTATATAAATATTGTAATTATTATTATTATTATATAGCGCAAAATCTTGATAAAATCAAATCTAAGCGCTGAGCGTATACATGCATACATACCTACATACATATGAGCGTATACATGCATACATACATGCTTACATACTTACATACATAAATCTAAGCTGAGCGTATACATGCATACATACATACATACATAAATCTAAGCGTATACATACATACATACATACATACATACGTACGCACATGCATACATAATAATTACAATATTTATATAGCGCAAATCTCGACAAAATCAAATCCAAGCGCCGAAAAGACACACACGCACACACGCACGCACGCACACACACGCACACACACACACACACACACACACACACACACACACACACACACACACACACACACACATGCATGGCCACAAATGGGGAGAAAAGAATAAAAGCAATAAAAGCAAGAATAAAACCAATGGAAAACCACAGAGAGCACATCATATACAATTGTATATTAAAACAAAGTGATTCCCCTCCGAGCGGAGACAGGCTGCAGAGGGGGGTTGAGTGAGGTTAGGATTTTATGCAGAGGAGAAAAGGTGAGTTTTGAGAGCGGACTTGAAGGAGGCAAAAGTAGGTTGCTGACGGACTGAGAGAGGAAGTTTGTTCCAGGAGAGTGGACCAGAAACAGAGAAGGCTCGTGGACCATAGGTATTGAGCTTAGTGCGTGGAAAGCGAAAAGTCAGAGGATCGGAGGCAGAGCGGAGGGTACGTGAGGGAACATAGATCTCAAGTAGGCTTGACAGGTAATCGGGGGCTGCGTTATTGAGGCTTTTGTAGCACATGGTGTCTAGTTTGTACTGTATGCGCTTTGATACAGGGAGCCAGTGAAGTTGTGCCAGGAGAGGAGATATGTGGTCAGCTTTTTTCTTTTTGAGTACAAGGCGTACAGCATTATTTTGAATGCGCTGTAGGATGTGAATGGTGGAGGCAGGAAGACCAGACAGGAGTGAATTGCAATAGTCAATGCGAGACATTATGAAGGAGAGAACGAGTTTTGCAGTTGTTTCGACAGAGAGATACTTCCTGATCAGGCTTATACGATGGAGATGATAGTAGCAAGATCTGGCAGTTTGAGAAACAAAGTTGTTCATGGACAGGGTAGAGTCAATGCAGACACCAAGGTTTTTAGCTGAATCAGAAATTGGGACTGATGTGTTACATAATGGGAGAGAAAGAGGAGGCAGCTGGGAAAGTTTCTGAGGGGGCCAATGAGGATAGCTTCTGTCTTGTCGTCATTAAGCTGAAGTCTATTGTGTGTCATCCAGTTCTTAATGTCCGAGTAACACTCAGTGGTGCGAGTCAACAGGCGCTGTATATTATCAGGTGAGTCACTATCTTGAAGTTGGGTGTCATCAGCATAGAAGTGGTGTTTTATAGAGTGGGAGTTGATGATGGTGGACAGGGGGGAGGTATAAAGAGTGAAAAGAACAGGGCCAAGGACAGATCCTTGTGGAACACCACAGGTCAGGTATGCAGGTTGAGAGTAAGTGCCATTGATGAGTACAGTTTGTTTTCTGTTTGATAAATACGAAGTGAAAAAGGAGAGAGCAATGTCAGAGATGCCAAAAGTATGATGAAGTCTAGAAAGGAGAATACCATGGTCAATGGTATCGAAGGCTGCAGACAGATCAAGGAGTGTGAGGAGAGAGACTTTGCCAGTATCAGTTGCAAGGAGGAGATTGTTGAGAATGTGTAGTAGGGCAGTTTCAGTGCTATGGCACTGGCGGTAGGCTGACTGGAAAGGATTGAGGAGATTGTTGGCAGACAGGTGAGAGTTCTGTATGAACACATACGCACACACAAATGCACAGACACACGAGCACACACATACATACAAACACCCACATACGCAGGTACGTGTGTACGCACGCGCGGACACACACACACACACACACACACACACACACACACACACACACACACACACACACACACACACACACACACACACACACAGGGACGCAGTGACTTACGCTGACAAACGCATTTGCACTGACACAAGGCTTGCAAGACAGATGGATGGAACATACACAAATAACATTTCCTCCCACTTCCTATCATACAAATACACAATGAGTAGTAGGGCGAAGAGGATCGGGGAGAAAGAAGAGTCAAAAATAATGTCAGGATAGTATTGTTTGAAAAGATGATTTTTCAGAGTTCTCTTAAAAGAGAAAAAAGATTGCAGATGACATGACAAACATTTGAGGGAACAATATTCCACTGTTGTGGTGCACAGAAAAGAAAAAGAGCACCAGGCAGACCCAGAAAATATTAGACAGTTTTGCTGCATGGATCAGGATAGAAAGGGTAGGAGATATATTTGCAGTGACAAAAGATAGATTTGTATGGAAGGGCCATGATCGCCAACGCCCTGCGGCATGGCATATGCTGCTGCTTCTGCTGCTTCTTGATGATGATGATGATAATGATGATGATGATGATGATGATGATGATGATGATGATGATGATGACTGAAAATATAATAACGTCCTATTACCGTGAAGTGTAACGAGCGTACTTTTGATACAGGTCGTTTGCGCTATGTAAATGAAATTATACAGGGGGGGTGCAAAAGTAGGTATACAGTTATGAAAAAAGAAAACATGTACAATACTCATTGCATTTACACGTATTATACAAACAAATGAATATTGCATATACATGTAATAACAAGCACAGCCTTAATCCCTCAGATATTCAAACTGCTTGCCGTCGGTATTCACACACTCCTCTAATCGAGAGCGGAATTAAGCATTACAATAATGATGTGATACTTACTGTATACCTACTTTTGCATCCCCCTGTATATTTGACACAACTCTTCCTACTTCCGTTCTCGTATAAATCGAGCACCTGGCTTCATATTAACACAGTAAGTAAAGTGCATGTTCCCCATAATTTCCGGCCTAGATTTTGCTGGAGTATGTTAGAGTAGGAAACGTACAAGGCAGCCCAGTCAGGCATTCTCAATCCACAATGAAACCCCATAGCATCATTATCACCATCACTCTCACTCTCATGATCTTCCACGGAAAATTGTCCCTGTGGCTCTTCGCGTACTTTAGGTGACCTCGGTTTCGGTTTCTCCCTGCCATTTCTTTGTCCCGGGCAATTTCTTGTCAAGATCATTGGTGTTAATCAGTGAAGTGGTGAAGTGGTTAGTGCAATAGACTACTGACAGGAAGATCGTGAGTTTGAATCCCCATACGCCAAAAAGGAAAAAAGTCATGGTGGAATAATCGTTCAGCCCCAAGTGAGCGCCTTATGGCCACACAGCCGAGTTTCATCCACTTTACGGATGTGTGACGGGGGTGGGGTGGAATGGGGTAGTTCATTAGTTTTCTTGACAAACACCGCGAACATCTATGATCATCTCCCAGGTCTAGGTGACGCTAGGAGGATATTGTGTTTTAGATTTTCGGTATCTCTCGGGTCTGGTTGACGCCAGGATCTATTATAACAGTAAGTGAGAGTACAGCTGTCACGCAGTCTCAATCCTAGATGGAACTCCATATCATCATTATAATCATCTGCATCGTCGCAGTCATTATCATCATCATCATCATCATTAGCAGCAGCAGCAGCAGCATCATCATCATCGTTACCTTCGTCATCATCATCACCTTCGCATTTTAAAAACTGTGCCAGCTTCTTTTGGCCATTAATTAAGACGGCGTAGAAAATGGGACCAAACAAAAAAAAAAAGAGGCAACACAAAGGAAACGTCCCTGAGTGCGATAATACTTTTAAAAAAAGTTAAAAGGAAGTAGCATGTGTTGGAACACCAACACAAACGATTTGGACGTAGTGACACTGAAGTGATGTCATCGAGAAGAACAGCAGAGCTGAACAAACCTAACCAACTAAATCCCAAAAAATCAAAAGTATTAGTGGAGCAGTCTATGAATGTTCGTAGATAACAAAGATATATACTCTAATCACTAGAGATGCCTTGCCGCATGGTTGGGTTATGGACTTCCATCTGTCTCTATTGTTGCTACTCTTTCCACCTCCTGTCTTAGCCACACTGCAAATCCTAAGTATCTTCTCACTAGTCTAACCGGTGCTCTCTTCCAGTTTCCGTTATGACAGGTGTTCAATTCCCTTTCCATAAAAATGGACTATTTCATACCATGCATTGATAAATCAGCGAACTTCTGGTTAATCAGCGTTTGGAATTTATGGTTTGTTAAAGACAGATTCATCGCACTCTGACAATCCCATATTCGCTCCACCCAAATCATAGCAGCAGTTATGTGGTAGACTCTCTGAGCCTGTGCAAGACATGAAGCTAGCAATCCTGTGGTAAGTCTTATTATCGAAGAAAATATTGTCTTCATCTAGTTCATAGACAGATGACATCTGGGCATTGACTGGGGAGGGGGGGGGAGGGGGTCTGTCATGTGAGACGAGTTTATACAGAACAGCTAGTTGTGTTGTGATTCAGACCTTTAATTATGTATTTATTTACTTTATATTTATGTTCTTTTTTGAAGGTCAGATACACATATACACACATGTCATTTACATGTAACCAAGATTATTCCAGCGGTAGGCTGATAAATACCAGTAGAAAATATAGAACTAGTAAAACATAGTCTAGGTAGGGCCTCAGGACCTGGCCAGCTCATGGGTTTATGTGCAGGCTTAAGGCTGTGCCATGATCACCATACACATGGCACCTGCGACGTTAATGCATATGGAAATCGTTCCTGAGTGCGGATACGCCATCTTGAGAAACTGAAACTGAAACTAAAACTGAAGTATGATTCCTACTTAACAGAAACACAGTAACCGTGTTTGTTCTTGTTTTAATAGAGATGGAAGCAGAGACGTAGGTATGAAAGTAGCCTGGGCCCTTAACGCGTGTGTTTGTGTGTGTATTGTGTGTATATATATATATATATATGTTATGTTGGATTGTTGTGTGTGTGTGTTGCGCGGACGCTATGATGTGTGTGTGTGTGTGTGTGTGATGTGTGTGTATGTGTGTGTGTGTGTGTGCGTGCATGTGGTATGTGTGTGAGCACATGTGTTTGTGTGTGTGCACAAGTGAGTGTATGGCATTTAAGAGAGAAAGCAAAGGAGCATTCCCATCACCGCTATTAAAGAAAAAAGAAACTATTTAATTAACATGTAGTGTTTACATAATATATATATATATATTATATGTGTGTGTGTGTGTGTGTGTGTGTGTGTGTGTGTGTGTGTGTGTGTGTGTGTGTTGTGTGTTGTGTGCTCGCGCCGCGATGTGTTCTGTGTTTTGCATATGTGTATGAGAAAGAGTGATGTCTTATTAGACATGCACACACACCACACACACACACACACACACACACACACACACACATACATGTCACACACACACATACACACACACACACATACACACACACACACACACACATTACAAACACACACAACACAACCCAAAAACACACAAACACACACGCTCTCTCTTTCTCTGTCTCTGTCTGTCTGTCTGTCTGTCTCTCTTGTCTCTGTCTCTCTCTTCTCTGTCTCTCTCTCCAACTCCCTCTGTCTGTCTCTGTCTCTCTCTGTCTCTGTCTCCGTATCTGTGTCTGTTTGTCAGTCAGTCAGTCTGTCTGTCTGTCTGTCTGTCTTCTCTGTCTGTCTGTCTTCTCTGTCTCTGTCTGTCTGTCTCTGTCTCTGTCTCTGTCTATCTGTCTGTCTGTCTGTCTGTCTCTCTTTCTCTCTCAAGTTCAATATTTGGAAGACCTTTAACAGAAATAAAGAAGAAAAAGAAAGAAAAAACGCTGCCATTGTCTTTGAAAAAGATCAGATATTTCTGACCTAAAATACCCAAAGGCTGCCACAGTATGCAGGTCATGACCTATTGTTCAGCTTTGATCATCTCATGGGTCTTTGACTTAACGCAAAATATGTACATGGATATATAAAGTGTGCACAAGATACTCTCGTTATTGTGCTGCATGCAGGTCGTTTGAGTACAGTATGCTTCATTCGTGAACTGGGGAAATATCTAGTTTGTCAAAAGAAATCCGAAACACAGAAATGTCGAAAGAAGAAAGATGCAAAGTGTATTTCAAAAATCTGCTAAGGAATTAGCGGAAAGAAGCAAGATGGCCATGCCATACTGACAATCACCCTTTTCTGCTTAGGAATTAGCCGAAAAAACCCAGATGGCCATGCCATACTGACAATCACCCTTTTCTGCTTAGGAATTAGCCGAAAGAAACAAGATGGCCATGCTACACTGACAATCATCCTTTTTTCTGCTCGAAAACAAGAACGAAAACAACTAATGAACAAGGTTATTGCTAACACTGTCGTTCTGATAGACAGTCGGTCTTTGCTTACTCCGTGGGATGCGGGGGTCTTTTAGTATGAATAGTATCCCACCTTCTGGAAATTCTGGTTAGAACTTTCCTCTATTTGTTTTATTTATTTTCTTTGATTCCATTTGCTGTCTGTCTCTGATCTCTCTCCTCGCTACCGGCTGATCTTCTCTCTGTGTACACTCTTCTAGAATCTCCGCTCCATTGCCGTACAGATTGCTCCGTTTCCACGCGTGCACAAAAACATTTGACATCGCTCTTTCTCTTCGCAGCCCCACTACTGGAACTCCTTCCTTGAAATCGACACCTAAAATCGACTTCTTCAAACAGCTCTAAAAACTCACTCTTCAAAATATTATCAGTAAGTTCAACCTCATTTCCCCCAGCCTAATAGTAGAAAGGTGTTTAGTGTGTGTGTATGTATAGTAGGTAGGTGGGGGTGGGGGTGGGTGATTATAGAGCCATGTGCTCACAGTACTTTGGGTAGCCGTGGGGTTGTGGGTGCATTTGGACTTGCGTGAGAATCCGTGTATGATTGTAGCGTATGTGTATTTATGGATATATTCTATTACTTTGTATGTTTTTAGTGTATGTACGTGAGGTCCGAAGTTTGAATATGTGAGTGAATGATGTAAAGCGTCATAAGCTCGCCGTAGGCAGAGATGTGCCTTATAATGGTCTCTTATTATTATTATTATTATTATTATTCTGTATGTGTTCCATAAAGCCTTCCAACTTTCTCTTAGGATTGTAACTGGGTACAAGTATTAAGTGCATTTTTTGGCTGTAAAGAAATGTAATGTGCAGAAGCAATATTAGGTAATTTAGGCCCATTTTATATAATATCATGTTTTCGTGTGCTTAGTTACATTTATCTATGTGTATTTAGGTTTGTCTTTTTAACCTCTTGGTGATAAATTGGACGGAGTGGTCAACACTAGAAGCATATCCTTAGATTATGTGCGCATATGCACAGATATATGACAACTTTATTTTCCAGATTTGTTTTTTTCGGGTTGGAAGACGTGTTGAGATGGTAGTAGTCTGGATATGGCTCTGCGCAGTCGGCTGGGCTTTATACAATAATGATAATAATGATAAGTCCCTTGCTGTTAAAATGATTATTATTCTTTTGCAGCATATTACGTTTGGCGTGATTTTTAAGTAGAAAACTGGTCAACCGACTTCGAAATTTCACGCTAAATTAAGATTACATCCACTTCA
>CM060306.1:16210548-16213048 GCA_030674185.1 Monoplex corrugatus | reverse complement strand
GGCATAGATGCACATTTTGTCGCTCACACTGTGGTTGGGGGGGGGGGGGGGTCTCCAGATGATGACATCCTGTTTCGCTCTTTCCCATTTCGCCTTTTCAATCAAAATATGTGATTTTAGGCCGAGCACTCTTTACTGAACGAATTTAACCTATTGCCCTATTTGTGCCAGCTCGCCTCGTTTATGTCCTAAGCTCAGAAGAAGAAAAAAAAAAAAAACAAGAGAGGAGACATAGGCAGAATTAATCAAAATGAAGATTAGTATCTTATTCGTTTTATCATTTTATGTTTGATGTATGTAGGCAGACTACGTGTAAGTATGCTAATGTACAAGTCAGTGTATTTATGACAAAATAAGACCAAGTCAAAACAATGACGCAAGAAAAACCGAAACAGGAAAAAACGAAACGGGAAAAGGCAAAGCCTAATGGGAAAAAGGCAAAGCCTAATGGAAAAAAGGCAAAGCCTAATAGAAAAGGCAAAGCTAATGGGAAAAGGCAAAGCCTAATGGGAAAGGCAAAGCCTAATGGGAAAAGGCAAAGCCTAAAGGGAAAGGCAAAGCTAATGGGAAAAGGCAAAGCCTAACGGGAAAAGCCAAGCCTAATGGGAAAAGGCAAAGCCTAAGGGAAAGGCAAAGCCTAATGGAAAAAGGCAAAGCCTAACGGGAAAAGGCAAAAGGTTGATGGGAAAAGGCCAGAACAGGATATCCCCGTCTGGATAGCGGGAATATCCATTGTTTCTCTGACAGCTGTATCACATTTTTGCTATTTTGAATATTTATTAATTAATCTACTGAAGTAAAGAAATTAGTTTAAGGTTAAATGACAAATCTGATCAGACTAATCCTTCTCGTTTGATGGACGGTAACACTGGTCCCATCTATCTCCTAAATCTCTCACAGCTGGCTCTAAGTGCCACACCCCAGTACACCACTATCTCAGCTCGCGGTCCAAACGAGATGAGAGGGTCAAGTTAACACGGCATCACAGGGCGAAAGAGTTTCTTTTAAGAAGCCAGCGGTCAGGTTGGAGGTGTTCCCATTAACCCTTTTTTGACTCCCGCACTCTATCCACCAACAGCAAAAAAATTAACCTCTTGATTTCCTCACCCTATCCACCAGCTTCCTAGTGGACACGATGCGGGTCTCAGAGGGTTAATAGCTTCGTGTTCGTGACCAGGACGAACCACCTGGTTCGAGAGAGTTGACAACGTGAGCTAAGGATCACGCACATGGACCTCTAAGGAAGCCTGTGGCCACACGTCTAGCAAATTAAAAAGTACTCTCGCTCTGTGTCTTGTATGTGTGCGTGTGTATGTGCATGTGCATGTATATATGTATGAGAGAGAGAGAGAGACAGACAGACAGACAGACAGACAGAAAGAAAGAGAGAGAGAGAGAGTAAGTGAGCGAGCGAGCGAAAGTATGACAGAGAGAGAGAGAGAAGAGAGAGGAGAGAGAGAGAGAAAGAAAGAGAGACAGACAGACAGAAAGAAAGAGAGAGAGAGAGTAAATGAGCGAGCGAGCGAAAGTATGACAGAGAGAGAGAGAGAGAAAGAAAGAGAGAGAGAGAAAGAAAGAGAGACAGACAGACAGAAAGAAAGAGAGAGAGAAAGTGAGCGAGCGAGCGAAAGTATGACACAGAGAGAGAGAAAGAGAGAGAGAGAGAAAGACAGACAGACAGACAGACAGAGACAGAAAGACAGAGAGACAGAGACAGAGGACGACAACTTGGGTCAAGGGCCACACACTTAACAATCGGAATGTCCCCCCCCCCCCCCTTTTTTTTTTTTTCTTTTCGGCATCCTGTCTGTGTGTGTTGTTTGTGTGCCTCATGTATGTATAGCATGCAGGTGAGACAGAGACAGGATGACAAGGATCACACCTCTAACAGAACGAGGGTACTCTAGCTCAAGAATGTGTGTGTTCGTTCGTTCGTTGCTTGATTTAACGTCTTTTCACTATAAGTGATATTAGACGGGGGAAAATGGCATGGAGGATGAAATTAGGGAGAGGGGGGGGAGGGAGAGGGGAACAGAGTAAGGGACGTAAAAAAATTAAAAGGAAGCGGCAAGGTCTTAAGAAAAAGGATATGGATGAACAGAGAAATGAAACTAGAACAACGCTAACATCAATAATGTAAAAGAAAAATCGTCATAAAAACAAAACAAAACAAAAATAATCATAATTATCATAATAATCTTAAAGTAACACATTAACAGGACTGTGAACCAATGATTCTGAAATTTTAACTAACAAAACTTGATCCGATACTACTTCTTTAAAATGCGTTTCAAGATAGTTTCCTTGTGTAAACGTCTTTGGTAAAAAGGAACGAAGCTTTCTGCAGTAAAACAAACAGTGATACAATGTGAATTGTTCGCCGCAAATACATAAAACGTTGTTACAATATTTTGTTTTCAAAGCGTTCAGTTGAATGCGAAAATAGGTCATAACAATTAATCTCAAATGATATAACGAGGAATACTGCAAGTTTTTACAG
>CM060306.1:16198048-16203048 GCA_030674185.1 Monoplex corrugatus | reverse complement strand
TCTTCGTCAGGTGGACTGGAAACATTATTTTCCTCACTGCCACTTTCTCTCACACCTAGCAATTTTAGATTATTGATTTCAAATATTTATTTTCCAACATTTCGACCATAGGTCTTCTGAGATTAGTCAACAAATATATGGTATAATCACTTTGTGTTATAGTATGCATTTGTCTCCCCTAGGTTTTGGTTACCAGTATACGCATCTGCCATTTTCTCCTGCTAGATACCACATATGGGACGTTGTTTATTTTGTTGTTGTTTTTGTTTTGTTTTGGTGTGTGTGTGTGTGTGTGTGTGTGTGTGTGTTTTTTTTTACTATTGTTGTGCGTTTATTCTTTCGTTATCTTATGTATACGCTTGACAAAGGCCAGATGACCGAAACTTTTCCGTCTGTCTTGTTTAGTATATTGTATACGTGTTCTAGTTCCATTGTTGTGCTCTCTCTCTGTCTCTCTCTCTCTCTCTCTCTCTCGCTCTCTCTCTCTCTCTCTCTCTCTCTCTTCTCTCTCTCTCTTCTCTCTCTCTCTCTTCTCTCTCTTTCTCTCTTCTCTCTTCTCTCTTCTCTCTCTCTCTCTCTCTCTTCTCTCTCTCTCTCTTCTCTTCTTCTCTCTCTCTCTCTCTCTTCTCTCTCTCTCTCTCTCTCCTCTCTCTTTCTTTCTGTCTCTCTCTCTCTTCTCTTCTCTCTCTCTCTCTTCTTCTCTTCTCTTCTCTTCTCTCTCTCTCTCTCTCTCTCTCTTCTCTCTCTCTCCTTCTCTCTCTCTCTTCTCCTCTCTCTCTCTCTCTCTCTCTCTCTCTCTCTCTCTCTCTCTCTCTCCTCTCTCTCTCTTCTCTCTCTCTCTTCTCTCTCCTCTCTTCTCTCTCTCTCTCTCTCTCTCCCCTTTCTCTCTTCTCTCTGTCTCTCTCTCTCTCTCTTTCTCTCTCTCTCTTCTCTCTCTCTTTCTCTGTCTCTCTCTCTCTTCTCTCTCTTTCTTTCTCTCTGTCTCTGTCTCTCTGTCTCTGTCTCTCTCTACTTCACTGTCCTGATTTCTATGAAAACTATTTCTTTTACGTGTTAGTATACTTACGGCAAACCAGAATGAAAGAACTATTAAAAAAAATCTATTTTTGTATCAGTAGACAGCTTGTCAGTATGCTCAGCTGAAAAAAATGTATGAACTGAAATGATGTTCGTTATCTGTTCTGCTTCTCTGTGTGTATATATATGTTTATGTATGCAGTATTGATTAATGATCCTTACAATGTAATATTTTGTATTATACATTCAATGAGTCAGTGTTGTATTATGTCCCCCTCTACGTGCCCCCCTCCCCTTTGTCTCACTTCCCCTCCTCCTTCCCCCCCCTCCCGATGTGCATGTGCTTTATGCCCTTGAGTTTTTGTTACTGTCATTGACTGTTTGAGTAAATGGTAAGGGTGTGCGCTTTGATTTGATCGTATTTTCAGATTTGGCACCTTTGCAAATGTTATCATCGTCATTGTCATAGTGATGATGATGATCATGATGATGGTGATGATGGTGATGGTGATTTTGATGACGGTAATGATGATGACGATAATTATATCGTAATTCTTATTGTTGTTGTTGTCGTCATTACTTTCATTGTTATTATTAGTGGTAGTAACAGTAGTAGTAATAGTAGCAGCTATAGTAATGGTAGTGGTATATGTACTAGTAGTAGTAGTAGTGGTAGTGGTTAGTAGTAGTGGTAGTAGCAGTAGCAGCAGCAGCAGCAGCAGCAGCAGCAGCAGTAGTATTGCAGTAGTATCATCATCATCGTCATCATCATTATTATCATCATTATACAATTGCTCGAAAAAGTACAAGAGAAAAATGAAAAAGACATCACTAACAACCCCAAATTCAAAAACTAAAATAAAACACAGTGGCTTGACCATCTCGTTGTCATGACCGACAAGTGTGCAGTAGAATTGTAAACCAACAGGATGGTGACACAGCCAATCCGTTCCTGTCTTCACTGTGTGTGTCACTGTCTCTTTTGTCATGGCTCTCAGCTCCCTGACTGAAATAGACTGGGCCAGGAAATCAGGCTGACTTTATCTAATTCCGCGCTCTGAGTGAGGCACAACGAAATCGTTTGTGTTGGTGTTTCTGACAGTGAGTGGTAGTAGCAGTAATAGCAGCAGCAGCAGCAGTCGTAGTAGTGGTTGCTGTTGTTGTAATAGTAGTATTAGTAGTAGCTGTTGTTGTTGGTGTAATAGTAGTAGTTGTTGTTGTTTTTGGTGGTGTAATAGTATTAGTAGTAATAGTAGTAGTAGTTGCTGTTGTTGTAATAGTAGTAGTAGTAGTTGTTGTTTTTGATGGTGTAATAGTATTAGTAGTAATAGTAGTAGTAGTTGCTGTTGTTGTAATAGTAGTAGTAGTAGTTGTTGTTTTTGGTGGTGTAATAGTATTAGTGGTAATAGTAGTAGTAGTTGTTATTGTTGTTGTAGTAGTCGTAGTAGTTGTTGCTGTTGGTTGTAAGTGTGTAGTAGTAATAGTTAATAGTTGAAGTAGTAGTGTTGTTGTTGTTGTAATAGTAGTAGTAGTTGTAATAGTAGCAGCAGCAGCAGTGCAGTAGTAGTAGTAGTAGTAGTGGTTGTGGTAGTGGTGGTGGTAGTAGTAGTAGTTGTTGTTGTTGTTGTTGTCCCCTGTGTGGATGCCGGGGGCTCTTTAAGTATAAATAGCATCCTCATCTTCTGGAAATTCTGTCAAGAAATTTCCTCTTTTCTGTCACTCTCTTTGTTTCTGCCTGCCATTTCTTCCTATCATTTTCTGCCTCGCTCGTCCATTCACCTGTTTGTGATCGTTAAAGTCTCACGTACTTTCTATTAGGATCGATAATTGCTGACATGTATTTAAGTGCATTTTTTGCTCTAGGGAAATGAAATATGCAGAAGCAATGTTAGGTAACTTAGGCCCTTTATATACAGGGGGGGGGGGTGTGCAAAAGTAGGTATACAGTTATGAAAAAGAAAGCACGTACAATACTCACTGCATTTATTATACAAACAAATGAATATTGCATATACATGTAATAACAAGCACAGCCTTAATCCCTCAGATACTCAAACTGCTTGCCGTCGGTATTCACACACTCCTCTAATCCAGAGCGGAATTAAGCATTATGATAATGATGTGATACTTACTGTATACCTATTTTTGCACCCCCCACCCCCACCCCCCTGTATATGCGTTAGTGTTCTTACTTATGTTTGAATTTGTATTCAGGTATGATTTTTAAATCCCCTGTGCGACAAATTTGGGCGGGGTGTCAACGTCAGGGGCGTATCCTTAGATTATGTGGGCAAATGCATTGAAATGTATGCCTAATTTTCTTTTCCTCCTGTTGAAGTATTGTGTGTGTGTATTGAAACGGTTATAGCCCTGATATGGCTGTGCGCACTCGACTGGCTTTAAAAAAAATAACATACTACTACTACTACTATAGTAGTAGTAGTAGTAGTAGTAACAGTAGTAGTAGTAGTAGTACTAGTAACAGTAGTAGTAGTAGTAGAAGCAGCAGTAGTACATAATTCATGCAGTAATGGGCTGAGCGGTTTGTAAAGTCTGCTATCAGTCAGTGCTTTCTATTAGCATGTCATGAAGATGTTTGTGGTGGTTGACATGGCTGGAAAATGTTGTTTATGGTTTCGTGTGTTTTGTTAATTTGTTTGTTCTTCATTCTTCGTTCGTTTTCTTTCAGGATGTTTGGATAAATGAAAGTTGACATAACAATACTGACATTCTTGTCTAGCGCTATCCCCGAACTGTTTTTCATTCACGTACTATGCATCTACGCGTGTACAACACGCACACACACTCATGATGTAATACATACAATACTGATGGTTTTACACATATATATGACTACACGGGCGCTCGAACGCACGCGCACGCGCACGCGCACGCGCGCGAGCAACACACACAACACACACACACACACACACACACACACCACACACACACACACACACACACACACACAGATACTTAGACAGATAGATAGATAGATAGATAGATAGATAGATAGATTAACAGAGAGAGATAGACATAGACAGAAAAGATAGGTAGATAGTAGATAGATAGATAGGTAGATACATAATACATCCATCCACATACATAATACATACATACATACATACATACATACATACATACATCCATCATCCATCCATACATACATACATAGCATAATACAATACATACATACATAATCCATACATCCAGAAATACATACATACATACATACATACATACATATACATAGTAATAATACATACATACATACATCCATCCATCCATCCATACATACATAACATACATACATACATACATACATACATACATACATACATACATCATCCATCCATCATACATACATACATATACATACATACTAGATAAACACACAAAACATCACACTCACACACTCACACACACACATACACACACACTCACACACACACACACACACACACACACACACACACACACACACACACACACACACACACACACACACACACACACACACACACGAGGGCCCTCGCACGCACGCACTCACGCACACAACGGAATGCACACGAATACAATACATATAAATACATGTTGTGATATAACCTCGTCTAGCCATGCATGCACATACTTAGGATTAAAAACATATTCATACCCGACGGTCCTGTGGGATTGCCGAGGACTCTTTCAGTATAGAAAGTATCCCCCACCTTCTGACAATTATGTGCTAGAAATGTCCTCATTTCTGTCAGTCTCTTTGTTTTTGCCTTGCTCCCTTGCTTTCTGTCATTTTCTTCCTCTCTCTGTCTCTGTTTCGCTCTTTCCCCCTCTCTATCTCTCTCACTCATTCTCTCTACTTCTCTCTCTCTCTCTTCCCTTCTCTGTCTCTCTCTCTCTCTCTCTCTCGAATGTGTTAATATATGTTCTCTATGTGTATGTATTTTTATTAGTGTAAAACCTCTATCATAGGGTTGAATGAAAAA
>CM060306.1:16188048-16193048 GCA_030674185.1 Monoplex corrugatus | reverse complement strand
TCTCTCTCTGCCTGACTCTCTGTCTGTCTATCTGTCTGTCTGTCTGTCTGTCTCTTCTCTCTCTCTCTCTCTCTTTGTTTTTCACATTCTGTCTCTCTCTTCTGTCTCCGTCTCCGTGTTTTTCTCTGTCTCTGTCTGTCCTTGTTTCTGTCTTTGTCTGTTTGTTTTGTTCTCTCTCTCTCTCTCTCTCTTTCTCTCTCTCTCTCTCTCTCTCTCTATATATATATATGTCCGCTCTGTCAGAAGAAACAAACAGTGGAACATGTCCTAAGCTCTTGCAAAGTAGCGCTAGCCCAAGGAAGGTATACATGGAGGCACAACCAAGTTCTGAAAGTGATCACAGATGTGGTTAGCGAAAAAACCATGACCCCAAACGCACCAATTGCTATGACAACGTTCTACAAAGCAGGAGGGAAACAGGTCTGGCCCGAAAGGGCTATGACAACCAGCACATTGCCAAAGGGTCTTCTGGATGGAGCAGTCCACTGGGAGTGTACAGCAGACCTCCCAGAGTGGAGAAATTACCCAGATGTCATCAGCAAGACAGGCATGAGACCAGACATCGCTCTCCACTCTGACTCCTCGAAACAAGTGATTCTGATAGAACTCACTGTGCCATACGAAAGCAGAATGGAAGAAGCACATATCTACAAGACCGAAAAATACGCCGGTCTTGCCAGCACCCTGAAGAAAGCAGGTCTGCGGGTCAAAATCTTCGCCATAGAGGTCGGGGCAAGAGGGTTTGTGGGCACCTCCGCTTATGATCTCATGAAACAACTCGCCATTTCTGGGAAGAAGAGGACTAGAGCCCTTAAAGCGATGGCAGAGGCAGCAGAAAGGAGCTCAAGCTGGATCTGGGCAAGGAGGAACCAAAAAAGTGAACTTCATAAGGATTAAATTCCCTACAGATGATGTGTGCCCCGTTAGCACATTGGTAAAACCGCGTACCGCAGTTCTGAAGCGCAGAATCGCCCAGGTTCGATCCCCGGCGTGGGAAAAAAAAAAATAGACAACAGCAGAAGGGCATCCAGGAGTCATGACCTGGATGTGGCCCGGCCCCCCGAGAGTGTAAGGAATTCAGGGCCGAAACACTTGTCTAAAGGGGGTTACTTCTCTGAAGACCTTCTGTTGTCTAGCTCTCCCTAGAGTTTCTTTCTACCTACACATGGTCAGTCCATTGACTTCCGGGAATAGTTCGGAGGACATTCGGGAAAGACCGAAGGACACTGGGAAAGACTAGATCTGCGGGCTTTGTGGGTTGGCTTCCCACCTTGCCTTTGATAACATGCCACGAGTTTTCCAAATGAAAGATGCTCCCAGGATTCACCGAAAGGGGGAGAGAATGATGAATCCATCGGCACTGACTCCATCACGACTGGAAACGCACAACGGACCATGATTAATGACCAGTTGGAATTTCCGTGTGCGTGTGGAAGGAGATTCACCACCAAACGCGGCATGAAGATCCACAGGACAAAAATGGGCTGTTTGAAGACACATACGAACCAGCAGCAGCGCACTGCGATAGCAGGTGAGACGTTGGATGACCAAGGCCAGGAATTAAACCATAGTGCCAAGGACATCCACGCTGACGGTTCTGATGCGGATTTTGCACAAGCTCTTAACGCCAAACGTGGAAAACTCAATTTGCCGCCTGCCGGTGCAAAAGAACAATGGGAGAAATTAGATGAGGAACTTGTCCTTAAGCTGAATGCGCTAATAGGGAACAGTACGCTGGAACACAAACTTGACACATACGGAGACATCATATACTCTATCTGCAGGGACACTTATGGAGTGAAGCAGCCAAAGACAAAAACGCCTCCCCAGAAATCCAGAAGACAGCAACAGATGGAGAGCATCCGGAGGGAGAAAAGGAAGCTTAAAAAGCGAATGAAAACTGCCTCAGAATTCGAGAAGCAAGGGCTCCTGGAACTCTGGAAAGATCTGAAGGCCAAACACAATGCTCTCAGCAAAGTGGAATCAGCAAGGCGAAGAAAGAGCAAAAAGAAGAAGACTCAAGATCGTTTCTTCAAAGATCCCTTTGACTTTGCAAGAAAGCTGTTTGAACAACCCAAATCAGGGACTCTCACAGTGGGCAAGGAAACCCTAGAGCAGCATCTCAGGGAAACATATTCCGATTCTCAGCGCGAGGCACCACTTGAAATCCAAAATCTGGTTTGGCCTGCAGCGCCAGAAGGAAAATTCAATAACAAACCACCAACACTGGATGAAGTGAAGAACGTAGTAAAGAAAGCCAGAGCCAAGTCAGCACCTGGACCAAACGGAATACCATACCTGCTCTACAAGAAATGCCCAAAAGTGCTCGAGTGGCTCCACAAGATGATTCGATCAGCATGGAGGAACCAGAAGATCAGCGACCAATGGATGAGAGCTGAAGGAGTGTACATTCCGAAGGAGCAAAACTCCAGCAGCATCAATCAGTTCAGGCCAATATCACTTCTGAACGTCGAGGGGAAAATCTTCTTCTCTGTTATGGCTGCAAGATTGACAAAATACCTGACTGAAAACAAGTATCTGGATATGTCAGTCCAAAAGGGAGGCATACCAGGAATGCCTGGATGCTTGGAACATGCCACGTTGATTTGGGATGCCATCCAAAAAGCAAGAACAGAGAAGAGAGACATTGACGTAGTTTGGCTTGATCTGGCGAATGCATATGGATCAGTTCCACACGATATGATCCAGCTGGCTCTTGAAATGTATCACATCCCAGAAAACATCCGAACAATGCTGAGGAAGTATTTCCAAGGGTTCTCAATGCGGTTCTCTACCAAAGAATACACCACGGACTGGATAGACCTAGAGGTGGGCATTGCAATGGGCTGTGCAATCTCTCCCATACTGTTCGTGTTGGCAATGGAAGTCATCTTGAAAGCTGCAATGAAGAGTTCAGGTCCAGTGAATCTGGGAGATGGATACCAGATGCCTCCTCTGAAAGCTTTCATGGATGACACAACAGTCTTGTCCACGGATGAGGAAGAGACACACCAAATCTTAAAGCAGCTGGATGAGCTGGTGGCCTCTTCAAGAATGAGGTTCAAACCAAAGAAATCCCGAAGTCTCTCACTGCGAAAAGGAAAAGTGGCAGATTCAGTCAAATTCATGGTAGCCAACCAAGCCATCCCCACTGTCACAGAAGAGCCAGTAAAAAGTCTCGGAAGATGGTATGATGACTCCCTGAAAGACACACAAAGGGGATGTGAAACCAAGCAAACAGCAGAAGAAGGCCTGAAGAAAATAGATAACTGCGGACTGCCAGGCAAATACAAAGTCTGGTGTCTACAGTTCATGCTGATACCAAAGCTGCTGTGGCCACTGCTAATCTATGACATTTGCACCAGCACAGTCGAAGCAATGGAAGCCAAAATCAACAAATACACAAGAAAATGGCTCGGTGTCCCACCTGGTCTCACTGATGTTGCATTCTACTGTCGTCAAGCAATGCTGAAGCTACCTCTGAAATCCATAGTGGAGGAATACAAAGTTGGAAAAGCAAGACTGTTGAGCATGCTGGAGGAATCGGAGGACAATATCGTGAGAGCAGTTCATCCAAAGCTGAGAACTGGCAGAAAGTGGAAAGTCCAAGAGGCTGTAAACAATGCCAAGAGAAACCTCAGCATCAAAGAAATAATTGGACACACGCAAACCAACAGACAGGGACTGGGAGCAACAAAAATGCAGTGGTGGTCCAAAGCCAAAGGGAAGGAAAAAAGAGACATGATCATACAGGAGTTGAAGGAAGAAGAAGATGTCAAAAGAGTGCAGAAGGCAGTCCAGCAAGGTCAACAGGGGCAATGGACAACATGGGACAGTGCACTCCAAAGAAGTCTCAGCTGGAACGATATGTGGCACATGGCTCCTTTAAGGATAAGCTTCCTCCTCAGATCTGTATATGACCTGCTCCCCTCGAATGCAAACTTAGTGAAATGGGGGAAAGCAGACGACCCAGCATGTCCGCTCTGTCAGAAGAAACAAACAGTGGAACATGTCCTAAGCTCTTGCAAAGTAGCGCTAGCCCAAGGAAGGTATACATGGAGGCACAACCAAGTTCTGAAAGTGATCACAGATGTGGTTAGCGAAAAAACCATGACCCCAAACGCACCAATTGCTATGACAACGTTCTACAAAGCAGGAGGGA
The DNA here is from genome assembly GCA_030674185.1 of Monoplex corrugatus. Taxonomy (NCBI): domain Eukaryota; kingdom Metazoa; phylum Mollusca; class Gastropoda; order Littorinimorpha; family Ranellidae; genus Monoplex; species Monoplex corrugatus. Next base: position 16,188,886 of record CM060306.1, on the reverse strand, counting down.
AACAGGTCTGGCCCGAAAGGGCTATGACAACCAGCACATTGCCAAAGGGTCTTCTGGATGGAGCAGTCCACTGGGAGTGTACAGCAGACCTCCCAGAGTGGAGAAATTACCCAGATGTCATCAGCAAGACAGGCATGAGACCAGACATCGCTCTCCACTCTGACTCCTCGAAACAAGTGATTCTGATAGAACTCACTGTGCCATACGAAAGCAGAATGGAAGAAGCACATATCTACAAGACCGAAAAATACGCCGGTCTTGCCAGCACCCTGAAGAAAGCAGGTCTGCGGGTCAAAATCTTCGCCATAGAGGTCGGGGCAAGAGGGTTTGTGGGCACCTCCGCTTATGATCTCATGAAACAACTCGCCATTTCTGGGAAGAAGAGGACTAGAGCCCTTAAAGCGATGGCAGAGGCAGCAGAAAGGAGCTCAAGCTGGATCTGGGCAAGGAGGAACCAAAAAAGTGAACTTCATAAGGATTAAATTCCCTACAGATGATGTGTGCCCCGTTAGCACATTGGTAAAACCGCGTACCGCAGTTCTGAAGCGCAGAATCGCCCAGGTTCGATCCCCGGCGTGGGAAAAAAAAAATAGACAACAGCAGAAGGGCATCCAGGAGTCATGACCTGGATGTGGCCCGGCCCCCGAGAGTGTAAGGAATTCAGGGCCGAAACACTTGTCTAAAGGGGGTTACTTCTCTGAAGACCTTCTGTTGTCTAGCTCTCCCTAGAGTTTCTTTCTACCTATATATATATATATATCTGTGCCTGACTCTCTGTCTGTCTGTCTGTTTGTCCGACTGTCCGACTGTCCGACTGTCTGTCTGTCTGTCTGTCTGT
>CM060306.1:16175548-16180548 GCA_030674185.1 Monoplex corrugatus | reverse complement strand
ATGATGTGAAAAAAAAAAGACCTGGGCGAGTGGATGGGTGGAAATGGAAACTTAACACTAATAAAATTAACTGTGACAGAAGATTAGGGTTAGTAGATTGATGGAATTGAAATTTAACACAATAACAACTGTAAAAGAAAACTTCTCACCATAACATACTCCTTCATAAACAGTAAACCTAAACATAAACGGGACTTTGTACCATCATCATCGTCATCATCATCATCATTATCATCAGGTGCCTTGCCACATGGCGTTGGCGATCATGGCCTTCCATCTGTTTCTATCCCTTGTTGCCTCAAGCACCTCTTCCACCCTCCTTGTCTTCAGCCACTCTGCAAGTCCGTACAATGTCTTCTCCCTGGGTCTACCAGGTGCTCTCTTCCCTCCAGCTTTCCCGTTGTGACCAGGTGCTCCAATTCCCCTTTCCTCATAAAATTGCTATAAATGTTGCCTGTCTTTTCTTGATCTTCCTTATGAATGATCTACTTGTGTCTGCCTCCATCAAGACTGTCTCGATTGTTTTCTTTGCTGTCCATGGAACTTTCAACATTCTTCTTAGAAACCACATCTCGGCTGCCTCAATCTTGTTCTGGTTTTGCTTGTTGACTGTCCACGCCTCACAACCGTATAACAGTATTGGTTCTATATAACATTCAAAACTCTCTTCCTGATGTTAATTGATAGATATTTGTTGGAAAGAATGCTTGTCATCTTCTTGAATGCTGTTTTGGCTTGGCCGATTCTGCCGGCTATTTGTGATGTGCATCTACCATCTGGTGAAATGATTGTTCCTAGGTATTCAAACTTATCCACCTGTCTCAAGGTTATGCCGTTTGCTGTTATTTTGCATGAGGGGATTTCATGTTTTTACTGATCACCATGACTTCAGTCTTCCTGCTATTTAGTTCCAAGCCCTTACCTTTGCTTTCTATTTCTAGTATATTCATAACGGTTTGTAGGTCCCTTTCATTTTCTGCAATTAGCACGGTATTATCTGCGTATCGAATGTTGTTTATCATTTTTCCTCCAACCTTTTATCCAGGGTCTTCCTCTAGGTTTCTCATGATGCTTTCGCTGTAAAGTGAAAACAGATCTGGTGAGAAATCACAACCTTGTCTGACTCCTCTTTTGATGTTTTGGAAAGAGCTTATATCGTTTTCTATTCTCATTGCAGTTATTTGTTCCCAATACATATTTCTGATTATTCGTAGGTCTTTTCCATCAATATTGAGTCTTTCTAGTTGGTTGATCAGTTCTTCGTGTCTTACCCGATCGAAAGCCTTAGTATAATCAACAAACAAGGACTTTAGAGTAGTCCTTGTCAACAAAGCATAAATATAAATCCTTATTAATCTCGATTGACCTCTATATGATAGTTCTTATGATGTATATGGCATCAATAGTTCTTTTCCCTTCCACAAATCCACACTGTTCTTCTGCTATTTCTCTTTTGATTCTATTCCTCGTCCTCATCATGATTATTCTTAATAGGATTTTTGTTACATGACTCATCAAACTGATTGTGCGATGGAGTTCGCATTCTATAGCCCCTGTCTTCTTTGGAAGTGCAATGAAAATTGATTTTGACATATCTTTGGGGATTTTTCCAGCGTCATAAATTTCATTTAGGAGGATTGTTATTTTTTCAATACCAAATTCCTCCAGGGCTTCAATAGTAATGTTGTCTGATCCTGGGGCTTTTCCTGGTTTCATCTTTTTCAGTGCTGCTCTAACTTCATCTTTAATCATGGGTGGTGCTTCAAAGTTCTTCCTTATAATGTGTTCTTCGTTTCTGTCATCTTCAAAAAGGTATTTAATGTACTCTCCCCATCTGTCTAATATTTTGTCTTTTTCCATGATAAGCGTACCATCTTTCGATTTTAAGCAACCAGTTGATGTGCATGTATTCTTCCTGTGGACAATTTCTTCAATTCTTCTGTACATACCCTGAGGATCCGTTTTGTGTCGGTCTTTTGTTTCTTTGCATTCTGTTTTCAGCCAAGCCTCCTTAGCTTCATTGCACCTATTCTTGATTTCTTTGTTTATCTTCCTGTATATCTCCTTGTTTCTCCTTGCCTTCTTCCGTTCCTCCATCAAGCCTAAAATTTCTTTTGTCATCCCGTTCTTTTTTGCATTTCTATCTACTTTAGGGATTTCTTCACAAACTTCATTTATCAAATTTCTCAACTTTGTCCATTGTTCCTCACTGTCACCAACGTCTTCCAGAGCACTGAATTTGTTTTAAACATGTACATTAATTTTTGTACGTATCACTTCTCTGTCTTTAAGAGTCCAAGATTTAGTTTAATGTTGCTTTTGGTCTATTTCCTTTTCTTTAATTTCAACCTAAATCTTCCCACTACAGGATTGTGGTCACTGTTGCAGTCAGCACCTGATAGTGTTTTTGCTGACAGTAAAGAATTTCTAAATTTTTTATCAATCAGGATGTAGTCAATATGATGTTTGGTATTATCTCCTGGACTCATCCAAGTCCATTTTCTTCTATTCTTCTTCTATCATTCATCTTTACCCATTCTACAAGTTTCCCTCCCCTTTCATTTTGTGTACCAAGGCCATAAGGTCCAAATATATCTTCCATCCTATCCTGTCCCACTTTAGCATTAAAATCTCCCATTATTATTGAAACTTCTTGTGATTTACATTGGGCCTTGACCATCTCTAATACTTCGTAGAAGTTGTCGATGTTGGTGCATACACCTGAATGATGTTGATATCAAATAGCCTACCACTCAATTTAACCAGCAAAATTGTCGGACACAGCCCAGTATCTCCTAACTGCTTTTGATTTGTCCCTGTCCATTACTATGCCTACTCCTCTTTCATGTGAGTTTCCACCAGAAAATATTACTGTATGCTCTCCAGATGTTATCATGCCTGCACCCTTCCATCTCACTTCCCCTAGTCCTAAAATACTAATGTTAAGCCTTTCCATTTCCATTTTGATATTGTCTAATTTACCTTTGGGCAACAATTTTCTAACGTTCCATGTTGCGATTTTGGTATTATTTCTGAGGTTGAGGTTGAACGCAGTAGCTTGCTGACGGTCTGCGTCACCTGCGCGGCATGACGGTCCCTACCAGACGAAGGTGCTCTATAGGAGCCCCTATTTACGTCGTTACACTTTTTTTCATTGGATTGTCTGGCCATGATATCTTGGGATAGTATGATGGTCGTTTCCCGTTGCCTTCCATGGGTTTGCTTACGGTCTCTCTGCTAGCCTTTGTCGTTCCCACGACAACCTACAAGGCAGTAGGGTGACTTTTTTCCCAAGGTTAACTCTCTTAGCCTTATTCTCTCCCGAGATGTCCACAAGGCAGTGGAGCTTACTTACCCATAGCTGGGGGTCTGGTTCGTGGGCACCAGGGCATATCCACTCGCCGGTGGGCCTGCGTGCCGCACGTCTGGGGGCCAGACCTCCTCCGAGTCCCTCCTCCTGTGTACCAATGATTCTAAATTTTCAGTTTTCTATTGCGTAATTTGTTTCTTGTCTGCAGTTGTCTGTTGATCTCTTTCTGTTTTCTGTCTGTCTCTGCCAGTCTCTCTATGTCTCTGTCTGTCTGCCTGTTTGTCTCTCTGTCCATCTGTCTGTCTGCTTGTGTCTCTGTCTCTCTGCCAGTCTCTCTATGTCTCTGTCTGCCTGTCTGTCTGTCTGTCTCTCTCCCTGTCTGTCTGTCTGTCCCTCTGTCTGTCTGTCTGTCTCCCTCTGTCTCTGTCTATTTCTCTCTCTCTCCTGTCTGTCTGTCTGTCTGTCTGTCTGTCTGTCTCTCTCTCTCTCTCTCTCTCTCTCTCTCATCTCTTCGAAGTGGCAAGTTTAAAAAATGGCTTTTAGCCAATAACTTCTACTGGAGAAAAAAGTATCTGTCATTGTCATTGTCATTGTTTATGTGTATGTCTCTCTGTCCCTGTCTGCCTGTGCCTCTCTCTCCTCTCTGTCTCTCTCTCTGTCTCTCCCTCTCTCTCTCTCTTTCTTTTTTTTTTTCTCTCTCTCTCCCCATGTCTGTCTCTTTCTCTCTCTCACTCAGTCTACTTCAGCATCTCCCTCCCTCTCTTTCTCTCTCTCTCTCTCTTTCTCTCTCCCTCTCTTTCTCCCTCTCTCTCCCTCTCTTTCTCTACACGTCAAACGACTCTTGGCATGAGACAGCCTTCTCCTCATAACTCGAGAGGTATGTATGCCTTACGCCAAAATACATTATACACACATTTCTGCTTTCTCTCCTTCAATCTCTGTCATATTATCGTATTGATTATAATTAAACTACTCAGGATTCATCTTTATCTGTTTCTTTGAACTTTTATGTTGTAATGTTGCTGATATATAATGTTTGCACTGTAGAAACGTTGATGCTGATGCATGTATAATCAATGTGTAATATAGACCCTCTTTGGACGAGGATTGGATGTAAAAGAAGCATATCTAGAGTAATTTCGCATCCTCTTCCTCATAATCATAATGTGCCCTGCCGCATGGCGTTGCCGATCATGGCCCTCTATATGTCTCTATCCCTTGTTGCGCGAGCACATCTTCCACCCTCTCTGTCCTCAGCCACCCTGTAAGTCCGTCCAATACTTTCTCCCTGGATCTACCTGGTGCTCTCTTTCCCTCCAGCTTCCCTGTTGTGACCAGGTGCTCTAATTCCCTTTCCTCATAAAATGGCCTATAAATGTTGCCTGTCTTTTCCTAATCTTTCCTTTCAATGATCATCTTGCGTCTGCCTCCATCAAGACTGTGTCGTTTGTTTTCTTTGCTGTCCATGGAAATCTCAACATTCTTCTCAGAATCCAAAACAAGTGTGACTGCCCGCGTTCAAGCAAACAGGGACCAGAAAAAACGAGAAAGAAGCATACGAACGCGTATTTAATACAATAAGACAAGACAGGCGCAAATTTTTGGCCAACTAGCCTTTGTCAAGCGTAAGATTACAAACAAACAAACACTAGATACAAATCTTTTTTTCTTCTCAGAAACCACATCTCGG
>CM060306.1:16165548-16173048 GCA_030674185.1 Monoplex corrugatus | reverse complement strand
TGTTTATCATGTCTTTTCCCTTTTCCTTTTTGTTTTGTTTGTCCGTTTGACTGGCTGGCTGCTGCTGGCTGGCTGGCTGGGTGGGTGGTGCTGGGTGGCTGGGTGGCTGGATGGCTGGGTGGGTGGCTGGCTGGCTGACTGGGTGGCTGGCCGGCTGGCTGGCTGGCTGGCTGGCTGGGTGGGTGACAGAGTGTTTGGATGGGTGGCTGGATGGCTGGGTGGGTGGTGGGTGGCTGGGTGTCTGGTGGGTGGCTGGGTGGCTGGGTGGGTGGCTGGGTGGTTGGGTGGGTGGTGGGTGACAGAGTGTCTGGATGGGTGGCTGGCTGGCTGGGTGGGTGGTGGGTGGCTGGGTGTCTGGGTGGGTGGCTGGGTGTCTGGGTGGGTGGGTGGCTGGCTGGCTGGCTGGCTGGCTGGGTGACAGAGTGTCTGGATGGGTGGCTGGCTGGCTGGGTGGTGGGTGGCTGGGTGGGTGGTGGGTGGCTGGGTGGGTGCTGGGTGGCTTGCTGTCTGGTCTGTCTGTTTGTCTGTCTGTCTGTCTGTCTTGCCTATCCTCACATTTTCTTTGTCTATGTCTGCATGCTTCTGTTTCTTCTCTCTTCTCTGTTCAGTGTCTGTCTCTGTTCCCTTCCTCCCCCTTCCTTCGTCTCTTTCTTCTGTCTGTCTCTGTCTCTCTCTGTCTCTTCTCTTCTCTCTTTGTCTCTGTCTCTTCTTCTGTCTGTCTCTCTGTCTCTTCTCTGTCTGTGTCTGTGTCTGTCTGTCTGTCTCTCTCTCTCTCTCTCTCTCTCTCTCTCTTTCTCTCTCTCTCTCTCTGTCTCTCTGTCTATGTCTCTATATCTCTCTCTTTCTCTCTCTCTGTGTCTCTTCTCTGTCTGTGTCTGTGTCTGTCTGTCTCTCTCTCTCTCTCTCTCTCTCTCTCTCTGTCTCTGTGGTGTGTGTGTGTGTGCGTGCTTGCGTGCGTGTGTGTGGGTGGGGGGGGGGGGGTTGCATGTGCATAAGTAAGTAAGTAATAAGTATGTAATAATCAGGAAGTATTTAGTCATTCACGACAAAGGAACAAACAGAAAAGCAAACAACTGGAAAAAAAAGAAAGACAAGAAACAAACAAACAAAACAGATCAACATCACAAGAATTCCGACGTGTGAGGACATAAAAAAAAAGCTGGTTTGCCCCGCATGAAAACCAACTCCCTATGTAAACACACAATCTCACACTATTAGCAGCGGAAAAGCAGTTGCAATATAAACAGGAGGCAACAGTTTGTTTGCCAAAGCAAACAAAAATAAATGTTCTTTTGGCAGCCTGGGGAGTGTACTTGTGATTGTTCAACCTACGTCCACAAGAGACTATTGTTGACAGCACCATCCACGTCCCTTGCTATGGTTACAGTTTTGTTTATCATGTCTTTTCCCTTTTCCTTTTTGTTTTGTTTGTCCGTTTGGCTGGCTGGCTGGTGGGTGGGTGGCTGGGTGGCTGGGTGGTAGGATGGGTGGGTGGCTGGGTGGGTGGTGGGTAGCTGGCTGGCTGGGTGACTGGGTGGCTGACTGGCTGGGTGGGTAGGTGGGTGGCTGGCTGGTGGTGGGTGGGTGGCTGGCTGGTGGGTGACTGGGTGGGTGGGGTGGGTGGTGGTGGGTGGTGGCTGGCTGGGTGGCTGGCTGGATGGGTGGGTGGGTGCTGGGTGGGTGGCTGGGTGGCTTGCTTGCTCTCTTGTCTGTCTGTCTATCTCTTTGTCTATGTCTGTGTGTTTCTGTTTCTCTCTCTATCTCTTTGTCTCTGTCTATCTCTGTGTCTGTTTCTCTGTCTGTCTCTTTGTCTCTGTCTCTCTCTGTCTCTGTCTTTCTGTCATTGTCTCTCTGTCTCTATCTGTCTGTCTATCTGTCTGCCTCTCTGTCTCTCTCTGTCTCTCTCTGTCTCTCTCTCTCTCTCTCTTTCTCTTGTTTGGTGGCATGGGGCAGAGTAGCATTTAGTAATAGTTGTTGTGGTGGTGATGATAGTGGTAATTGGGAGGTGATGTGTGTGTGTGTGCTTGCTTGCTCTGTGTGTGTGTGCGTCTGTGTGTGTGTCTGTGTGTGTCTGTGTGAATATACGCGTTTGTCTCTGCGTGTGCGTCTGTGTTCAGCTCATACCTGCATAAGTTTTTCTGCTACAGGCCGGAATTTACAGCTTTTGCTACTAGAAGGCTGTTAGAATAGATATGTCCTGTTCTACTGTCAATATCTTCTTCTTAATCTCCTTCTCCTCTAACTCCGAGAAGAGCCATGTAGCACTGTACCCCCCCCCCCCCCAAACAAAAACTCACAAAAACAAAAAACAAAAAACAAAAACGCCAACTATTCACCAGGCCCCTCCAGCCTATGTCGGTTGTGTGCCAAACCCTGGGTCTCTGCAAATGGTTTCTTTGTCCATTCGTTTGTTGCTGTTTGTTCTGTCGTCCCCTCTATCTTCCTCCCTCAAAAGTTTCCCAAGACGATTGATTTAAGGGGGCAGACCTACCCAGATTTGGGTACCAAGATTGTGATGTTCAGTGTTTCAGTTCTAATCAACCAATCACCATGACATTTGGCAAGAAGATACCTCAGACAGTGTTCTTTGGATTGAATATCTTTGTTGGGGTCTGTGAGTCATGAAAATTTGACAAAAATTAATTAATTAAAAAATGTTCTCGCGAAAATGAAAAAAATATAGTACATACTGTGACATTTATAACTACACATATATTCATGTTAGGAATTTGATATTTAGTGAGCAAACACATCTGTATAGTATGTATGGCATGTAGTAAAATCTTAGCTCTACTATCATTATTTTCTGTACAATCATCACAGCAATGTTTAGAATAATTTTAGTAAAAAATTATATAATACAACTTTTGATACAAATGTTTCTTTCTAGCAGAACTGCAAGATTTTACTACCGGCTATAGGTACCTGTCCCTGCTATATGTGTGCCAAATATCAAGGAAATCGGATGAAAACTTTTGAACATATTATGTCTGATGTATACATCAGGGTAGGTCTGGGTAGGTCTGCCCCTTAACAAGGCCACTGGATCTCGTTATATGGCCATACCAAAGTAGTTTTCTTTTTTTAACTGATGTCAGTAGATTTCCATACGGCTCAGTGTGCTGCTTGATGATTCAGCGCGCATTGTTCATTGGTAGTATGATCAATCTGTCTAATATGTTTAGTATCTTGAGACAACATCTTATTTTCATGGTTTGGATTTGCCTCTCCAAATAAGTTGTTAAAGGTCTTTGCCTCACATGCATTCAACATGATGGAATATACCAGCGTACGTAAGAGTCTGATCTTGTCTCTCAAGGAGATGTTCTTGTCTTTGTTGTCAATCTAATCTCTACAGAACGTCTTGTATGCTTGCTCAGTTAACCCTTTGTCTTCCTTACTCTATCCACCAGCTTCCCGCATTATCGGTCTACGATGGCAAAGTGAAAAGAATTAACCCTTTCATTCGTTCACCTTATCCACGGGACTTCTGCAGGAATGAAAGGGTTAAGATTTTGGAGCTGGTAATGGGGTGAGGGAGCAAAAAGGTTAATGTTTCATTGTGGCTGGATCAGACGTGATAAGCAGCAGAGAGAATCAGACCTGTCTTCATCTCACGTACCTACCCTACCGTCTGATTTACCTTGGGGACACTACTGTTGGCTTACATTAATAGTGTTCTCTCTCTCTTTCTTTCTTTCTCTCTTTCTTTCTCTCTTTCTTTCTTTCTTTCTTTCTCTCTTTCTTTCTTTCTTTCTTTCTTTCTTTCTCTCTTTCTCTCTTTCTTTATTTCTCTCTCTCTCTTTCTCTCTTTCTCTTTCTTTCTCTCTCTCTATCTCTTTCTTTCTTTCTCTCTCTCTCTCTCTCTCTCTCTCTCTCTCTCTCTCTCTGTCGCTCGCTCGCTCGCTGTCTGTCTCTTTCTTTCTCTCGCTTGCTCGCTCTTGTTCTCTCTCTCTCTCTCTCTCTCTCTCTCTTTCTCACTCTTTCTCTCTCTCTGTCATTCTCTCTCTCTCTCTCTCTCTCTCTCTCTCTCTCTCTCTCTCTCTCTCTCTCCGTTCTATGAACCTCCTAGTTGCAAGTCTGTGTATTCTTGGATATTGTCCTCACATGTCTTTCTCTTTTTTTTTTTCTTTCTCCTCTCCAAAGATCAGTCATGGAAGAAATATGGAGATGGAGAAGTGCTAAGCGAACTGTGCTCGTGCTCTCCATCAGAATTCTACAAGAGCATCATAGCCGTGACACTCCGAGACGATCCATGTGAACCAACAACAGTGATACACGACAAAGAGGGAAACCACTTAATAAACAAAGAAAGCAGAATCAAAACAAGACGGCAAGAATGCTTCACAGAACTCTTCAAAGGCAACCAGTTTCAGTCTCAGTCTCTCAAGATCACGTCTCCGCGCTCGTAATTCTTCTTCTTCTTCTTCTTGGCGTACACTGCTACACAATCATCTGAGTCTAGGCGATGAATGCAGCCGTCTTTTCCAGCTCCTGTCTGTAGCCATGGAGTTTGGTTGTCAGCGGAGTGTCTGTCGGCCACACGTCCTGTCTTGCCACCTGGTGAAAGGGACATCTTTGGAGTATATGCTCCGTGGTTTGGTCTTCTTGACCACAGGGACAGGTTGGGGAGGGCGCCAGCTTCAGTTTGCGGTATATGTTCCATATACACTAACGTCACTAGTGCCATGTGATGGAGAAGATCCAGAATGATCACAGCACAAGCCTTGAGCCTGCACATACGCCCACGAGCTTGCCAGGTCCGTCCTGAGATCGGCAGCCAGAGAAACACACAAGGCCACTTCAAACCACGAGAATAAACAATTCTCCGATCAGAGATGCAATGAGCAGAGAAGACCAGCCCTAGAAACAAAGCAGCTGAAAAAGACGGAATTAGAACTGAGACCATCCTAGAATACAGAGAAATGGGAATCACTTTTTGACTATAATCTTCCAAAAAGCATAGAATGAAAGAAAAGTGAGACTAGCAACGTGCTATACCTTAACCTTTTCACTCCCTCTCTGGTAGATAGGGTGAGGGAGTGAAAGGGTTAAGTAGGGTGAGGGAGTGAAAGGGTTAATTTACTCATGCTTAGTTCTAACACTGTTTCTGTAGAAGAATGTGAAAAATCATTCACTTGCATCTGGAGAAGAAAGGCAACAAGAGAGACGGTGGAATGTGCGGGGGATTTGATTAGTGAACCAAGTTGTCAAGATATATGGCAAAGTATTGGGACAACGCAGTAGAATTATTTCCGAGTAAGGCACAGATGGGTTTCACAAAAGGAAGTGGATGCCTAAACAAAATCTTTACTCTAGGACAACTGTGTGAAAAGATCATGAGCACAGCAGACAACTGAACTTTGTCTTTGGAGACCTAGAAAAAGCTTTCGACGGGGGGGGGGAGGGGGGCAAAGTGTGGCGAGTACTAGAACTGTGCAATTTCGAGGTAATTCATGGATAAATGCGAGTCATCTTCGCACACTGCATGAGTGTTGTTATGAATATTAGAAGGACTCAGATATCATGAGGTGTGAGACAAGGATGCGTCCTGTTACCACTATTATTCATCATCTATGTAGGACAAGCTCACAGAAGACGTCAACCCAGTTCCAGAAGCTTGAATGAGTTTGCTGGTTGCTGACGACCAATGTCTTGCACATGAGATGGAGGAAAAACTTCAAAATATCATGCCATCAGTCTGAATACTACACGTGAACTGCATGACATGAAGGTCTATCGGCAGAATAAAAGAAACAAAGAGGATGTGTTCCTTTGTCTGCTTCTCTCCCTTCCTCCTTGTATTGTGCCACGAAGAACCGTTTCTTTTCGTCTAGTCCCATTAACACTGAGACGTGTCACTTAAGTCGTCGTCTTTTCGCTGTCGTAAGGTCTTCATAGGACTGTTCGGTGTACCTTATTTTGTCCTGTACATACGTTAGTATTAATACTGTCTTTGTCGAATACTCTGTTGATTATTCGCCTGTATACATGTATCATCATTGTGGCCTGCAGCAGATTTTCAAGAAGCCTGTTGACTTATGGGAAAGACAAGAGAGCTTATCTGCCGGATCCTTGAGTCAAATGCAATGATCAGTCTGTCAAGATTTAAACCAGAGCGCCTGAGGTAAACTCAAGTTGGATTCTTTGGTGAGAGTGGCTGTCGTTGGATAGATGGAATTATGGTCTCCTTTCGGAAGGGGGAACAAGACAGTCTTGAAGCAGGCAGACACAAAAAGAACATTAATGAAGATTAGAAAATGACACGCAACCTTTTTGGGACCTTTGATGAGGCAAGAGAAATTAGAGCACCTAGTCACAACAGGAAAATGGAGGGAAAAGAGCTTCAGGTAGACCCAGGGCGAAAACATAATAATAATAATAATAATTACAATATTTATATAGCGCAAAATCTTGATAAAATCAAATCTAAGCGCTGAAACACACACACACCACGCACCGCAACGCACGCACGCACGCACACAGCACCCGACACACACCACACACACACACACACACACGGCTATAAATGGGGAGAAAGAATAAAAACAATGGAAAATTATAGAGAGCATATTATATACAATTATATATTGCAATGTGATTCCCCTCCGAGTGGAGACAGGCTGCAGAGGGGATTGAGTGAGGTCAGGATTTTATGCAGAGGAGAAAAGGTGAGTTTTGAGAGCGGACTTGAAGGAGACAAAAGTAGGTTGCTGACGGACTGAGAGAGGAAGTTTGTTCCAGGAGAGCGGACCAGAAACACGTAGTATTGAGCTTAGTACGTGGAAAGCGAAAAGTCAGAGGATCGGAGGCAGAGCGGAGGGTACGTGAGTAAGATAGATCTCAAGTAGGCTTGACAGGTAATCGGGGGCTGCGTTATTGAGGCTTTTGTAACACATGGTGTCTAGTTTGTACTGTATGGCTTTGATACAGGGAGCCAGTGAAGTTGTGCCAGGAGAGGAGATATGTGGTCAGCTTTTTTCTTTTTGAGTACAACATCAGACGGACTTGCGGAGTAGATGAATACAGAGAGAGTGGGAGACGTACTTGCAGCGACAAAGGATAGATTCGTAAGGAGGGCCATGATCGCCAACGTCATGCGGCAGGGCACATGATGATGATTACAGAAAGGAGGAAAGGAAGGATCAGTCCCTCAGACTGTGCATTCACTGTCGTTAACAGGGGGCTTGGTAAGCAGTGTACTCAGCAAGCTAGAGATCAGAACAGGCATTGTTAAATTCCACCGAAGCGACCTAGCAGAAGTACAGCGTTTCCTCTCATAGACTGCCCATAACGGCTTCACATCGCTGTCTGCTATGGACTTCCTGGCACCGACACTTACACTGAATGACCTTCAAGGTAGTGGAATGTTGAGAAGCCTGAAGGAGCCGCTTGGGGTCGATGCCACTGGAAAGCGGGGCAGCCGATGGGGCAGCCAGAAAAAAATATTTTAAAAAACCCCATTAACCCAAGCCCGACCCGCACGCAGTGAGAGACATA
>CM060306.1:16148048-16155548 GCA_030674185.1 Monoplex corrugatus | reverse complement strand
CCCATGGCAATAGAACAAACCTTAACCCTTTCACTCCCTCATCCTATACTTCTGTCTCCTTCCACTCATACTTCTGTCTCCTTCCACCATCTCCATTTGCATGTGAGTTCGACGCTCATGCAGGTGATAATTTAGCCTGGTTACCTCCGTTGGTTTCTAAGAAGGATGTTGAGAGTTCCATGGACAGCAAAGAAAACAAACGAGACAGTCTTGATGGAGGCAGACACAAGTAGATCATTCATAGGGAAGATTAGGAAAAGACAGGCAACATTTATAGGCCATTTTATGAGGAAGGGGAATTGGAACACCTGAGTCACAACGGGAAGGCTGGAGAGAAAGAGAGCACCGGGTAGACCCAGGGAGAAGATGCTAGACGGACTTGCAGAGTGGCTGAAGACAAGGTGGGTGGAAGAGATGCTTAAGGCAACAAGAGATAGAGACAGATGGAAGTCCATGATCGCCAACGCCATGCGGCAAGGCACCTGATGATGATGATGATGATGACCTCCGTTGGTAGAGCATCAGACTTTTAATCTGAGGGTCAGTATTCAGTCTCTCAAGATAATGTGATTGAAAAGATCCAAAATGATCATGGCACACGCCTTAAGCCTGCACATAAACTCATGAGCTGACCGGGACCTGATGTATTACCTAGCGTATGGTTTTTGCATCTTAAATGATACAAAAGTTTGGTCCGTCTCCCTATTGGGAAGGGTTGTTGGTTCATTCAGTCCCGGGTTTGGGCACGAGGGTTGGCCGGAATGGTGTGGTCAGTGTCAACCACGGAGTGTTTAAACGTAGAAACAGTTTCAGTTTTTCAAGTTAGCATCTCTGCGCTTGGAATGCATTCCATACGCACAAGCGGAGCAGATATCATTTGGTGGACAAGATTCAAAACGATCATTGCATCAACCAGAAGCCAGCGTATAAGCTGTATGTGCGGGCAAAGTCTTAAGATCCTGCCTAACGTATGGGTTTTATGTCTACCCTTTTATTAATCTGCCATAATACGAGTAAGAACTTAGGCCGTACTGTGGTGAAAAGTGTTTCTCATTTTTTACACACACAAAAAAGGTTAGAAATGGACGAAAACATATCCAGTGTCCTGATCTGATTTGACTGCACAACGCCCTGTTTAACTGTATCGTAGGAACTCGCTCTGGACATCACGGTAGACAGCCCTATTCATCATCATCACCAAGTGTCCTGCCACATGGCGTTGGTGATCATGGCCTTTCATACGTATCTATCCCTTGTTGCCACAAACACATCTTCCACTCTCGCTGTCCTCAGCCACTCTGCAAGTCTGTCCAATATTTTCCCTGGGTCTGCCTGATGCTGTCTTTCCTTTCAGCTTTCATATTGTGACCAGGTGCTCTAATTCCCCTTTCCTCATAAAATGCTATAAATGTTGCCTGTTTTTCCTAATCTTCCTTGTGAATGATCTTCTTGTGTCTGCCTTCATCAAGACTGTCTCGTATGTTTTCTTTGCTGTCCATGAAGCTCTCAGCGTTTTTCTTAGAAACCACATTTCGGCTGTCTCAATCTTGTTCTGGCTTTGCTTGTTAACTGTCCACGCCTCACAACCGGATAACATCATCGGTTCTATATAGCATTCAAGAAGTCTCTTCCTGATGTTAATTGATAGGTTTTGTTGACAGCCCTATTCCATCACTTTAATTCCTTCAGCCCATCTTCTATCCCTGATCCAGAGAAAAAAAAATGAGTGGCTGTTAGTTCATCCGGTCAGAGAACCAGAGGAAAAATAATGATGGAAGGTGAGGCTCACAAAAGCCAACAAAGCAGCAGACAGAGGGAGGAGAGAGTGTGTGTGTGTGTGTGTGAAAGACAGATAGACAGACAGACAGATAGGACAGACAGATAGACAGACAGACAGGACAGATAGACAGATAGACAGACAGACAGACAGAGCGTGAAAGACAGATAGACAGACAGACAGATAGACAGACAGCCAGACAGGCAGGCAGGTAGGCATGCAGACAGACAAAGGCGGAGACAGACGGACAGACAAAGATAGAGAGTGAGACAGACAGAGAGAAAGACGGACAGACAGACAGAGACAGACAGATAGGCAGACAGGCAGACAGACAGACAAACAGACAAAAGAAAGAGAGGGGGAGAGAGCGAAAAGATTCTAAAAACGAAGAAGAAGAGGAAGAAGAAGAGAAAAAGAAGAAGAAGAAGAAGAACACAACAACGAACAAAACAAGACAAGAACAAAAAACACAAGAACAAGAACAACAAGAACAAGAACAAGAGAAGAACAAGAACAAGAACAAACAGAAGAGCAGGAACAAGAACAGAAGAAAAGAACGAGAACAAGAACAAGAACAAGAAACAACAAGAACAAGAATTACAGTATTTATACGGCGCCAAATCTTCACAAGTCAAATCATATCGCGCACTACCCATCGATTTTTATTCAACTTCTGTACAGTGCTCTGTCATAATCCTATCGCAGAGGAAGAATAAGCTTCTGTTTATATTTTTACATGTCTATTCTTGGATGTTGAGCTCCTCGTGTATCAAAAGCCTCAGCTATCTCAAAAGTTCAGGTGGGCAATTGTAACTAAGACAGGTAGTGTGAGCGGCGTAGTCGATTTTCAACTGTAGCTGTTTCAAGAGAAGCATGGCAGATAACTCTGATGTTTATTGGTTTCTTCACAAAAGAAAGATGATGACAAAAAATCAATCACTGAAATATGGAAAAGGTCAAGAAACTGTGTTCTTTCAGGTTTGAATATTTTTGAGGTTTTACTCTTGATCACTGGCTGTCTTCAATGGGCTTAAAATCTTTTTTTTTCTACCAACAATATACTTGATCGGTTCAGATAATTTTGTTTGCATGTTTTTAATAAGAATGTTATAAATATCTATCAAAAGTTTGCGCTACCCATTCAGCTAGCATAGAAGTCAGATACAAAGTACAAAAACAGTAAGCCCAGAACACTCCTCTGATCGTGTTCTGAGGAGTGTTCTGGGCTTACTGTTTTTGTACTTTGTATGTGTTTCTATGCTAACTGAATGTGTAGCGCAAACTGTTAGATTTGAGAAGTACAACATGGGAGATAATTCTCAAGAGTTATGTCCTTTGATTAATATTATAAAATTCTCCCTGCTTCCCCTTATTTCTTTGGTTATAAATATCTCTTTGCTTTTTGTTGTATTTAAGTTTGTTGGTAATATCTGTTTCCTTTTTGCTTTGTTTGTGTGTGTGTGTTGTGTTATGTTGGTTTGTTTTGTTTTATTTTGTTTCGTTTTGTGTGTGTGTGTGTGGTGTGTGTGTGTGTGTGTGTGTGTGTGTGTGTGTGTGTGTGTGTGTGTGTGTGTGTGTGTGTGCGTATAAATGCACATATGTATGTGGGGTTTTTTTTGTTTCTTGTTTTTTAGGTTAGTTTTGGTTAGGTTAGGTTAGTTTAGTTTAGTTTAGTTTAGTTTAGTTTAGTTTAGTTTAGTTTTTTGTTTTGCTTTGCTTTGTTTTGTTTTGTTTTGTTTACTTGTAAGAATATTTGTATTGTTTTCTGATATCATGATGTGTGGGTATGTATGTGTGTGTGTGTTTATTGTTTTTAATTAATTCATAATATTTATTCATTTATTTTTCTCGAAGGTGGACGATAGACCACAGGGGCTACAATACAGAAGACGTTATTTTAATCATGTTGAAAGGCAGTGGATGCCTTGTATTGTGTTGGGGTCTTTTTCTCTTGTTACTCGATTATGTAAAACGCTGGTGATATAACTTTATACTTAATGGCTGCTTGTGTTTTCTTTCTTTTTTTTTTAAAGATGAGATACACACATACACAAGTCCTTACGTAGCCAAGATTGTTCCAATGATAGACTGATATAAATATAAGATACAAATCCTATAGGCTAGGTAGGACATCAGGACCTGCCAGCTCATGGATTTGTGTGCAGGCTTAAGACCATTTTGGACCTCCTTCATCATATGGAACCGATGGCATCAGCGCCATGATCATTTTGGACCTCCTCCATCATATGGAACCAATGGCGTCAGCGCCATGATCATTGTGGACCTCCTTCATCATATGGAACCAATGACGTCAGCGCCATGATCATTTTGGACCTCCTCCATCATATGGAACCAATGGCGTCAGCGCCATGATCATTGTGGACCTCCTTCATCATATAGAACCAACGGCGTCAGCGCCATGATCATTTTGGACCTCCTTCATCATATAGAACCAATGGCGTCAGCGCCATGATCATTGTGGACCTCCTTCATCATATAGAACCAATGGCGTCAGCGCCATGATCATTTTGGACCTCCTTCATCATATAGAACCAATGGCGTCAGCGCCATGATCATTTTGGACCTCCTCCATCATATAGAACCAATGGCGTCAGCGCCATGATCATTTTGGACCTCCTTCATCATATGGAACCAATGACGTCAGCGCCATGATCATTTTGGACCTCCTCCATCATATGGAACCAATGGCGTCAGCGCCATGATCATTGTGGACCTCCTTCATCATATAGAACCAACGGCGTCAGCGCCATGATCATTTTGGACCTCCTTCATCATATAGAACCAATGGCGTCAGCGCCATGATCATTGTGGACCTCCTTCATCATATAGAACCAATGGCGTCAGCGCCATGATCATTTTGGACTTCCTTCATCATATAGAACCAATGGCGTCAGCACCATGATCATTTTGGACCTCCTCCATCATATAGAACCAATGGCGTCAGCGCCATGATCATTTTGGACCTCCTTCATCATATAGAACCAATGGCGTCAGCGCCATGATCATTGTGGACCTCCTTCATCATATAGAACCAATGGCGTCAGCGCCATGATCATTTTGGACCTCCTCCATCATATAGAACCAATGGCGTCAGCGCCATGATCATTTTGGACCTCCTCCATCATATAGAACCAATGGCGTCAGCGCCATGATCATTTTGGACCTCCTTCATCATATAGAACCAATGGCGTCAGCGCCATGATCATTTTGGACCTCCTTCATCATATAGAACCAATGGCGTCAGCGCCATGATCATTTTGGACCTCCTCCATCATATAGAACCAATGGCGTCAGCGCCATGATCATTGTGGACCTCCTCCATCATATAGAACCAATGGCGTCAGCGCCATGATCATTGTGGACCTCCTTCATCATATAGAACCAATGGCGTCAGCGCCATGATCATTGTGGACCTCCTCCATCATATAGAACCAATGGCGTCAGCGCCATGATCATTGTGGACCTCCTCCATCATATAGAACCAATGGCGTCAGCGCCATGATCATTGTGGACCTCCTTCATCATATAGAACCAATGGCGTCAGCGCCATGATCATTGTGGACCTCCTCCATCATATAGAACCAATGGCGTCAGCGCCATGATCATTGTGGACCTCCTCCATCATATAGAACCAATGGCGTCAGCGCCATGATCATTTTGGACCTCCTCCATCATATAGAACCAATGGCGTCAGCGCCATGATCATTGTGGACCTCCTCCATCATATAGAACCAATGGCGTCAGCGCCATGATCATTTTGGACCTCCTTCATCATATAGAACCAATGGCGTCAGCGCCATGATCATTGTGGACCTCCTTCATCATATAGAACCAACGGCGTCAGCGCCATGATCATTTTGGACCTCCTCCATCATATAGAACCAATGGCGTCAGCGCCATGATCATTTTGGACCTCCTCCATCATATAGAACCAATGGCGTCAGCGCCATGATCATTTTGGACCTCCTCCATCATATAGAACCAATGGCGTCAGCGCCATGATCATTTTGGACCTCCTTCATCATATGGAACCAATGGCGTCAGCGCCATGATCATTTTGGACCTCCTTCATCATATGGAACCAATGGCGTCAGCGCCATGATCATTTTGGACCTCCTCCATCATATAGAACCAATGGCGTCAGCGCCATGATCATTGTGGACCTCCTCCATCATATAGAACCAATGGCGTCAGCGCCATGATCAATTTGAACCTCCTCCATCATATGGAACCAATGGCGTCAGCGCCATGATCATTTTGGACCTCCTCCATCATATAGAACCAATGGCGTCAGCGCCATGATCATTTTGGACCTCCTCCATCATATAGAACCAATGGCGTCAGCGCATATCGAATTCATTCCGAGGCGATGACATCATCTTGAGAAACATAAACTGAAACTGAAACTTCAAATGATTTAAAGAAGGGTATATTCTTGTGAACTAAAAAAAAAAAAAAAAAAGAAAAAAAGAAAAAAAGTAGCCACATCAACTACGTAAGATGTTCGTCTGTTCGTTTGTTCGTTCGTTATTTCTTTTAACGTCTACTCACGTATGTGCTTTTAGACGATAACTCAGATGTATTTGGCCAAGGAGTTTCGGACTCTATCCTTAAATTTATAATTATCTTTCTTGATTAAGCACACTAGGCAAGGCATTTCTTTGAATATATGATGTAGACAGAAAGTTAGCCAAAAAATCAAAGCACAAGAATAGCTACAACCAAAAATAATTAACATTCTAGAGATAACGGGTAAAAGCGGAAAAAAAAAAGAGAGAAAGAACTATGATATAATGCTGATGTATAATTTTATGGTCGACCAAAATGATAACCACAACTTTGTCATGTTTGAAAGAACAGTGCTGCGTGAATGATGTTGACGGAATCCTGGTAGAAGTGGTTGTAGACAAAATGATTGTGCTTTGGGAAAACAAGGCTAATGAAATAGAGGGTGAGTAAAACATAGAAAAGAAGAAAATAATCTTCCAGGGTGAGATTTTGTGGAAAAAAAATGTTCAGGGGCGGCGGTTGTTGGTTCCATTAGTTTAAGTATTTGTGTCATTTCCATTGGTTGTAAGTATTTCTGTCATTTGATATTGTATTGTGAGCTAGTTTCATAGAGTCTGAAGTTTATTCAAGAGGGATTCATCGCACTGTGGCAGTTCCATTTACGCTCCACCAAAATCTGCACGCAATTATCTGTCAGACTACCATGCCCTACACAAAACCCTATGGGCCTTGCAAGGTTTATGAAAAAAAAAACCGATATGGGGGAGGGAGCGTGGAGGGACCTATGAAACGTTAAACTAATACCACCAGAATGATGGAAATATTAAGATGGGCAGCGAACAGGCCGGTCTTTAATTTTGTCTGCTGTGACTGAATTCGAGCAATCAGATCTTGAGTCTCCAGCATCTAATAACACTGTAAACATCCATTGTTGGTGGACTATAGGATCTGTCTGGTGATCATTCAAAACCTTTCAAAGGGCTCCCAAATGAGCCATGCTTAATCTAATCCAGACAGCAGCATAATGGTTCACATATTCGCCTGCCAGTAACTAAACTCGAGGTTCCGGTTTCCAGGTTCCAGGTTCCTTCCCCGTTGAGGCCTCGACTTTTTTTCCTGCGTTTGACCGGAAAATCCAACTGAGCGTCTAGTTCTTTGGAAGGGGACAAAAAACAGTTCTAACCCGTGCGCTT
>CM060306.1:16125548-16143048 GCA_030674185.1 Monoplex corrugatus | reverse complement strand
CTTCCATCTGTCTCTATCTCTCGTTGCCCCTAGCATCTCCCCCACCCTCCTCGTCCCCAGCCACTCTGCAAGTCCGTCCAGCATTTTCTCCCTGGGTCTACCCGGTGCTCTCTTTCCCTCCAGCTTTCCCGTTGTGACCAGGTGCTCCAAATCCCCCTTCCTCATAAAATGGCCTATAAATGTTGCCTGCCTTTTCCTAATCTTCCTTATGAGTGATCTACTTGTGTCTGTCTCCAACAAGACTGTCTCGTTTGTTTTCTTTGCTGTCCATGAGACTCTTAACATTCTTCTTAGAAACCACATCTCTGCTGCCTCAATCTTGTTCTGGCTTTGTTTGTTGACTGTCCACGCCTCGCATCCGTACAACAGTATTGGTTCTAGAACTGTGAGAGAGAGACATTCAAGAACTGTCTTCCTGATGTTAATCAACAGGCATTTGTTGGTAAGAATGCTTGTCATCTTCTTGAATGCTATTTTGGCTTGGCCGATTCTGCCGGCTATTTCTGATGTGCATCTGCCGTCTGATGAAATGATCGTTCCCAGGTATTTGAATTTATCAACCTGTGTCAAGGTTGTGCCATTTGCTGTTATTTTGCATGAGGGGATTTCATGTTTTTTACTGATCATCATGACTTCAGTCTTTCTGCTGTTTAGTTCCAGCCCCTTTCTTTTGCTTTCTATTTCTAGTCTATTCACAAGGTTTTGTAGGTCTCTTTCACTTTCTGCAATTAGCACGGTGTCATCTGCGTATCGAATGTTGTTTATCATTTTCCCTCCAACCTTTAATCCAGGGTCTTCTTATAGGTTTCTCATGATGTTTTCGCTGTAAAGTGAAAACAGATCTGGTGACAAAACACAACCCTGTCTGACTCCTCTTTTGATATTTTGGAAAGAGCTTACATTGTTTTCTGTTCTCATTGCAGCTGTTTATTCCCAGTACATATTTCTGATTATTCGTAGATCTTTTCCATCAACTGTGTGTATGTCTCTCCAGTTGGTTGATCAATTCATCATGTCTTACCCGATCGAAAACCTTGGTGTAGTCAACAAAGCATAAATACAAATCCTTATTCATCTCATTTGACCTCTCTATGATAGTTCTTAGGATGTATATGGCATTAATAGTTCCTTTCCCCTCCACAAATCCACAGTTCTTCTGCTATTTCTCTTTTGATTCTATTCCTTGTCCTCATCATGATAATTCTTAACAGGAGTTTTGTTACATGCCTCATCAAACTGATTGGGCGATGGAGTTCGCATTCTATAGCCCCTGTCTTCTTTGGAAGTGCAATGAAAATTGATTTTGACATATCTTTGGGGATTTTTCCAGTGTCGTAAATTTCATTTAGGAGGACTGTTATTTTTTCTATGCCAAATTCCTCCAGGGCTTCAATCATCTCTGTGTGAGTAGATGTCGCGCCAGCAGGCAGCAAAAGTGTGTGTGGTATTTTACAGTGATTTTATCGTGGTTCTATTTGTTTTTGTACATTGAATTTTATATCAGTTTATTCCTCTTGGGTCCCGACAAATGGTGATGTAAATATTTTTTTAAAATTTTGAATATTTTACCGGATAATCTGATTTTAGAGTTTCGTATGCCTACTTTTCGTCATTTTAATTCTGCCGTTTAGGTCGGACATTTAACCTGTGAACTGTGTTAACATTTTAGCCTACTGTGTTCGCCCAACGCTACAGCTCCCAAACCTTCGTTGTTCTCTGCAAACATCATCCTCTCTTGACTGGCTCTCAATTATGGATCCGTCCGTCCTTAAACAAATTGGACTGACACTTTTTAAACACAGCAAATGCTACCTCGGTGGAGGCGTCTACCAGCGCATACGTACATTGGGGCTGTGTAGCAAACCCCGCACTGCGCGATCCTGTCGTGGTGGACGTCTCCACCGACTTTGGCACAACCTGCCTCCTGCTGTGCCAGCCCGACGCCACTTTTCTTTTTCTGCTTCCTCGTCTCCTCCACTGCCCCTGCCTTCGACCTCGCTGCTGCGGGCTTTGTCTCCTCCTCTGCCATCTTCGCCTTCGCCTTCGCCTTCTGTCCTGGTGGTGCCGCCTTCGCCTTCTGTCCCGCCGGTGCTGCCTCCGTCTTCTGTCCCGCCGGCGCTGCCCTCGTCTTCTGTCCCGCCGGTGCTACCTTTGTCTTCTTCTTCTGTTCCATCGTTGCTGCCTTCGTCTTCTGCCCCGCTGGTGTCGCCTTCGTCTTTTGTCCCTTCGGTGCCGCCTTCTTCGCCACCTCGGCCGCCGCCATATGATAAACTTAAACTATGCCTTTTTAACGCTCAATCAATATGCAAAGATGGCAAAGCTGAGGTCATTGCCGATTTTATCGCTGATGAGCACGTTGACATTGCTTTTATTACAGAGACATGGCTTAACCCCCTTGGTCATGAACCTATACATGCTAGCCTCACTCCGAGTGGTTACAGGCTTGCTTCTTTCCATCGCTCATCTCGAGGTGGCGGTATCGCCATCCTCTACAACGACTCACTCCATTCCCGCCTATCTTTTTCGCAGTCTCTGCCTTTCTCCCATCCTTCTTTCGAGCACGTTGAAGTATCCTTCCAATCCACCCCTCACCCCATCACCTTCTCCTGTGTCTATCGACCTCCACCTAGCTCTGCCAACAAACTCACCACATCCACGTTTCTCTCTGACTTTGACCAACTGCTTGACCACTACTGCCTCTTACCTGGAAATCTCATCATTCTAGGTGACATCAATGTCCACTATGACAACACTCACCGTTATGACACAAGACATATCATCAACTCTCTGTCCAATCACAATATGACTCAACACATTTCTGAACCAACCCATCAAATAGGTCACATTCTTGACTGGATCATTTCTCGTGATCACCACAATTCAGCTACTAACAACTGCTTAGTTCTTTCTACCCGTCTAACTTCAGCCCTTCCATCTGACCACTCTGCAATTCTCTGTTCTCTTGACATTTCTCCTCCTTCCCGTACCACGCGCACAGTGACTCGACGCAATCTCAAATCTATCGACCTCTCCACATTTTCATCTGATGCCTCCCGTCTCCTTTCTGAAAAGTCACATAACCTTGCCGATGAATTCTATACTACTCTCCACCATCTTCTGGACATTCATGCTCCAGCCACAACCCGTCTTTTACCTGACCGCCCCCCTACCCCCTGGCTCACTCATGAGATTGCCTGTGCAAAACGTGCCCGCCGCAGAGCAGAGCGCCGCTGGCGCAAATCCAAACTCACTGTACACAGGCAACTTTTCCAAGCCTCTAAAACAAAAGTATCCACCCTCATTGCATCTGCAAAAACAAGCTATTTCCAAACCAAAATCCTGAATGCCTCTTCTTCAAAAGAACTCTTTACAACCATGAATCATCTCCTTGGCACACGAAAAGACTTACCTCTCCCAACAAAACATACAAATGAAGAACTCCCATCTGTATTCTCTAAGTATTTCACCACCAAAATACAAACTCTTCGTGACAGGCTTGACAGGACACCCTGTCAACCATGCCCACCTGACCCTTCCTTCTCTGGCACACCTCTCACTACTTTTACCCCAGTCTCACAAGAAGAAATTTTCAACACAATCAGATCCATGTCGTTCAAAACCTGCGAACTGGATCCTCTTCCAGGTTCTCTCTACTCCGATTGTCTCCCTACTCTCCTCCCATTCATCACTGACATCATCAACACTTCTTTTCAAACTGGAACTGTCCCAGATTCTTTCAAGTCTGCTATTGTTCACCCTCTCCTCAAGAAACACAATTTAGACCCAAATGAACTGAAAAATTACAGGCCTATCTCTAATCTCTCTTTCTTGTCAAAACTCCTTGAAAAAGTCGTCCTCAACCAGCTGAACTCTCACCTGTCTGCCAACAATCTCCTCAATCCTTTCCAGTCAGCCTACCGCCAGTGCCATAGCACTGAAACTGCCCTACTACACATTCTCAACAATCTCCTCCTTGCAACTGATACTGGCAAAGTCTCTCTCCTCACACTCCTTGATCTGTCTGCAGCCTTCGATACCATTGACCATGGTATTCTCCTTTCTAGACTTCATCATACTTTTGGCATCTCTGACATTGCTCTCTCCTTTTTCACTTCGTATTTATCAAACAGAAAACAAACTGTTCTCATCAATGGCACTTACTCTC
The DNA here is from genome assembly GCA_030674185.1 of Monoplex corrugatus. Taxonomy (NCBI): domain Eukaryota; kingdom Metazoa; phylum Mollusca; class Gastropoda; order Littorinimorpha; family Ranellidae; genus Monoplex; species Monoplex corrugatus. The sequence goes on along the minus strand of CM060306.1, from coordinate 16,138,883 downwards.
AACCTGCATACCTGACCTGTGGTGTTCCACAAGGATCTGTCCTTGGCCCTGTTCTTTTCACTCTTTATACCTCCCCCCTGTCCACCATCATCAACTCCCACTCTATAAAACACCACTTCTATGCTGATGACACCCAACTTCAAGATAGTGACTCACCTGATAATATACAGCGCCTGTTGACTCGCACCACTGAGTGTTACTCGGACATTAAGAACTGGATGACACACAATAGACTTCAGCTTAATGACGACAAGACAGAAGCTATCCTCATTGGCACCCGTCAGAAACTTTCCCAGCTGCCTCCTCTTTTTCTCCCATTATGTAACACATCAGTCCCAATTTCTGATTCAGCTAAAAACCTTGGTGTCTGCATTGACTCTACCCTGTCCATGAACAACTTTGTTTCTCAAACTGCCAGATCTTGCTACTATCATCTCCATCGTATAAGCCTGATCAGGAAGTATCTCTCTGTGGAAACAACTGCAAAACTCGTTCTCTCCTTCATAATGTCTCGCATTGACTATTGCAATTCACTCCTGTCTGGTCTTCCTGCCTCCACCATTCACATCCTACAGCGCATTCAAAACAATGCTGTACGCCTTGTACTCAAAAAGAAAAAAGCTGACCACATATCTCCTCTCCTGGCACAACTTCACTGGCTCCCTGTATCAAAGCGCATACAGTACAAACTAGACACCATGTGCTACAAAAGCCTCAATAACGCAGCCCCCGATTACCTGTCAAGCCTACTTGAGATCTATGTTCCCTCACGTACCCTCCGCTCTGCCTCCGATCCTCTGACTTTTCGCTTTCCACGCACTAAGCTCAATACCTATGGTCCACGAGCCTTCTCTGTTTCGGGTCCACTCTCCTGGAACAAACTTCCTCTCTCAGTCCGTCAGCAACCTACTTTTGCCTCCTTCAAGTCCGCTCTCAAAACTCACCTTTTCTCCTCTGCATAAAATCCTAACCTCACTTAACCCCCTCTGCAGCCTGTCTCCGCTCGGAGGGGAATCACTTTGTTTTAATATATAATTGTATATGATGTGCTCTCTGTGGTTTTCCATTGGTTTTATTCTTGCTTTTATTGCTTTTATTCTTTTCTCCCCATTTGTGGCCATGCGTGTGTGTGTGTGTGTGTGTGTGTGTGTGTGTGTCTGTGTGTGTGTGTGTGTGTGTGTGTGTATGTGTGTGTGTGTGTGTGTGTGGTGTGTGTGTGTGCGTGCGTGCGTGCGTGTGTGCGTGTGTGTCTTTTCGGCGCTTGGATTTGATTTTGTCGAGATTTGCGCTATATAAATATTGTAATTATTATGTATGCATGTGCGTACGTATGTATGTATGTATGTATGTATGTATACGATTAGATTTATGTATGTATGTATGTATGCATGTATACGCTCAGCTTAGATTTATGTATGTAAGTATGTAAGCATGTATGTATGCATGTATACGCTCATATGTATGTAGGTATGTGTGCATGTATACGCTCAGCGCTTAGATTTGATTTTGTCAAGATTTTGCGCTATATAAATAAAATATATTATTATTATTATTATTATTATGTAGTAATGTTGTCTGGTCCTGGGGCTTTTCCCGGTTTCATCTTTTTCAGTGCCGCTCTAACTTCATCTTTCATTATGGGTGGTCCTTCAAAGTTCTTTTTTATAATGTGTTCTTCGTTTCTGTCATTCTCAAAAAGGTCTTTAATGTACTCTCCCCATCTGTCTAATATTTATGTAGACAGGGTACGGGAGTGAAAGGGTTAATCTCTCGCAAGCTGATAGGTCTATGTATAGACTATGTGTCCATTACTGCAGGAACTTTGTTAATAGGGTGAGGGAGGGGTCTATGGATAGACTACGTCCATTGCTGCAGGAAGCTGGTGAATATGGTGAGGGAATCAAAGGGTTAAGTTTTTGCAGTTGGTAGACAGGGTACGGGAGTCAAAGGGTTAATCTCTCGCAAGCCAGAAACCAGTGACCTTAGCCAAGGCTGTTAGTCTTTGCCGATGTACATGTACGAGTACGAATGTACGTTAAGACGAGCTCAGTGCTTGAATCACGTTTTGCCAAGCAGTGTGGAACCACAGGAATCGTCGGTATCTCGCACCTGGCGCTGCAGAAAGCCATGTGCATGGGCATGTATCAGAAAGACGTGGGAGCTGGAAGGGAGAAAATGCAAACACGATGGTCAAGCCATACAAACATTTTCCCTTTTTACGCAAAACTTGTTACAGAAAATCCAGATGCTGTACTCAAGATCAAAAATGTGAAAAGAGGAGAAGGGGTGGGGGGGGAGAGACTGACAAAAAGATGATCAAGCCACACTAACATTCACCCTTTTCATGCGCCTAATTATACCTGACTATCAATACAAACCACCCATATCTAACTATCAATATAAACTATTCATACATGTGTATCAGTAAAAACTGTTTAGACCTGATTATCATTATAAACTATTTCTAACTATTAATATGAACTATTTATACCTATTGACATAAATTTCAGTATCAAGTATTTTACATCAACTATTTATACCTATCGATATAAATTTCTGTATCAAATATTTACGCCTGGCCATTCATGTATCGAAAACACTGGCTATCTAAGTTGGACTATTATAAGTCACTCCTTTCTTACTTTCAGCAGTACATTCTCGGCAAACTGTAAAGGACTAAAAACAATTGCGGCAAGACTACTTTTAACAGCTCAGAAATAATGATCATTTCAGCACCTTGTTTGCAAATTTTGTTATGTCCCAGTCGAGTCCCGGGTAGACTTCAAACTCCCAGATCTTAAACTTATTTTACGTCTTTTGGCTCATATTTCTGGCATCGTCACTGGTCCCTGAAGGGAATGCCAGGGTCTCTTTCCGTATGAATAGCATCCCACCCACTCACCCATCCTCCCTTCTGGAAATTCTGTGCTAGAAATTTTCTCTTTTTTATTGGTCACTCTGCTTGTTTCTGCTTTGTTCCTTTGCTTTCAGTCATCTCTCTCTATCATTTTCTGCTTTGTGGGTCCATTCACTTGTATGTGTGTTCTATAAAGCTTTCAATTATGTACTTCCTATTGGGAAAGATAATTGAGTACACGTATTAACTGATTTTTTTTGCTTTGAAGAAATGTGATGCGCAGAAGCAATTCCGTGTAATTTAGGCCAGTTTTTATGTATGTTTTGGCCTCCCCAGATTTGTTTTTTCTAAACGGGCTTGTGATAAATTGGGCGGAATGCCAATCCAGGGGTACATCCTTAGATTACGTGCGCGAGTGCATTGATGTGTGTACTTAATTTTCCTTTCCTGTGGTGCGTGTGTGTGTGTGATTATATGTTTGTGTGTGTGTGTGTGTGTTTGTGTGTGTGTGTGTTTGTGAGTGTGTGTGTGTGGTGAGTGTGTGTGTGTGTGGGGTGTGTGTGTGGTGGTGTGTGTGTGTGTATGTTTGTGTGTGTGTGTGTGTGTGTATGTGTACACATGTATGTGTGTGTGTTGTGAGTGTGTGTGTGTGTGTGTATGCGTGTGTGTGTTGTGAGTGTGTGTGTGTGTGTGTTTGTGTGTGTGTGTATGTGTATGTGTGTGCGTGTTGTGAGTGTGTGTGTTGTGCATGTAGTGTGTATGTGTGTGTGTATGTGTAGTGTGTTGTGTGTTGTGTGTGTGTGTGTGTGTGTGTGTGTGTAGTGTGTGTGTGTGTGTGTGTGTGTGTGTGTGTGTGTGTGTGTGTGTGTGGTGTGTGTGTATGTTGTGTGTGTGTGTGTGTGCGTGCGTTTTTTTTCTTCAGAATGAGACGTTGTGTATGCCTAGAGATGGTTACAACCCCGATACATGGCTCGCACAGTCAACTGGGCTTCAAACAATAATATAATTACATAACAATAATGATAATCATGATGAAAAAAAATTATGCTGATGCTGATGATGATGACGACGACAACGACGACGACGATGATGATGACGACACGACGACGACAATGATGATGATGATGATTCCGTTTTATCACGGACACAGTTCGTGTCAAAGATTGCTCGTTTCACTTCAAACACAAAGAAGAAGATGGGGGGGGGGGGCGGGGGGGGGGGGCGTTGCCATGCATGCCAATACATCATTGCGGTATAAACGTGAATGTAAGTCTTTATTATGATTATAATGATGATGGTGACGATGATGATGGTGACGACGACGACGACGACGACGACGATGATGATGATGATGATTATCATCATCATTACCATCATCATCATCAGTATTATTATCATCCATCATCATCATCAGTAGTAGTAGTAGTAGTAGTAGTATCTCTAGTAGTAGTAGTAGTAGTATCATCATCATCATTATTATGTGAGCGCGCGCATGTGTGCACGTGTGTGTGTGTGTGTGGTGTGTGTGTGTGTGTGTGTGTGTGTGTGTGTGTGTGTGTGTGTGTGTGTGTGTGTGTGTGTTTTGTATGTGTGATGTGTGTGTGTGTGTGTGTGTGTTGTGTGTGCGTGGTGTGTGTATGTGTGTGTGTGTGTGTGTGGTGATATATGTGTTGTGTGAGTGATGTTGGTGTTTTGTTTGTTGTTGTATGTGATGTTGTGTGTGGTTGTATGTGTGGTGTGTTGGATGTATGTTGCTGTAGTGTATGGTGTGGTTGTGTTAGACAAATGACATACTAATACAAAAACACCATAATTGGAAAGCAGCACAACTAATGAAACCCAATCATGTGCAAGATTCTTGTGTCTGTATCGAAGCTGTTAGAACTTTCTGCATAGGTGTGTTTTGTAAATTGCCATGCTGGAGTTTTATATAACGACATTGTGTGAAGAGACAATTAAAAAACCAATCAGTAAAGATTTCTGTGAGCTGATCGTATATCGTGTGGACGCTTTCTGCATCGGGGACATTAAGTGGTTAAGATCTTGCTGGAGCACAGGAGAGAGGAGAGAGAGATTGAGAGATGAGAGAGGAAGGGATGTTAAGAAGAGAAAAGGCTGACAGAAGACAGGCAGCAGCGAGAATTGCTGTAACGAAAATCGTTTCAAAAACAGAGCAAGTACGAAACTAACGACTACTTATCAAGTAACGAAAACTTTGTTTGTTTGTTTGTTTGTTTGTTTTTGTTTGTTTGTTTGTTGTTTGTTTGTTTGTTTGTTTGTTTGTTTGTTTGTTTGTTTGTTTGTGTTTTTGTTTTGTTGGGGCGGTGGTAACCGCACATTACAAGGGAAACAACTCGTATATCTCGTGAATTCTAATCACCAGCCTTAGATTGCGTACCTTACTGCTTGTTCCCTCATTGACTGAGATCTGATTGCATTGCGTTTGAGCTTTTAAGATAGGGATCAGTTTGGAGATCGTTGTTGCAACGTTAAAAGTGAACCATTTCCCTTTGTACACACGATGTACCATAAGCATTGAAGCTGACTCGCATAGAGGTAGAGCTCCCATCTTGCAATCTACCAGCACAATGGGTTGAAAGGGGACTTATGAAACATTAGTCTGACACCACCAGAACGATGGAAACATTAATCGTTTGACTCCCGCACCCTTTGCTTTGCTAGCATGGTTGGCAATGCAGAATGCTGGTGGACAAGGTGCGGGAGTCAAAGGGTTAAGATTGGCAGCGAGCAAGCCAGTTTTTAATGTTGCAGGTTAGAACTGAAAGTGTGGATATCCCCCCAGTGCAACTTCAGCATCAGCACCAAGCTAAGACTGTACTAGAGCTATATCCTCTCCACCCTACTTTACGGCTCAGAAGGCTGCAGAATAAAAACCTTATCAAGCTATCGGCCTTTTACAAAAGGAACAGTAAAATAATCACATGAATCTTCTGACCCAATACCGTTTCAAAGCAACAAATGCAATCAAGACAACAATATTACCGCCATCGTGAAAAAAATCGATGGACACTTTACAATGAGAGAACAGCATAACATCATTCACACTGCTTTTCCAACACCTTGCCAACGCATAGGGTTTTGCGCAGGCTTAGGGAGTCTGCCAGATAGTTGTTGGCAGATTTGGGTGGGGCACATATGGAACAGCCCTATGCGATGAATTCCTCTTGAACAAACTCCAACTCCACACTGCTTTTCAATGAACACCAGTAGGAAGACAAAAAAGAGAAATACCCAAGAATACTGGATGACGCACAGCAGAAGGAATGCTCAAGACCCTGAAACAAACCTCGAACGCTGTATAAACACTGACCTTGAACAGGTGAGAGTCGTATTTACGTTGCTGCCCTATCTGCCAATAATATAACGGACTATTTCAGGTTCACTTTCACTTTCAGTTTCTCAAGACGATGTCTCCGCGCTCGGAACGAATTCCATATGCGCTAACGTCACAGGTGCTATGTGTATTGTAGATCATATAGAGGGAAAGTAAGTAAACGTTGTGAGGGCAGTACCCATCTTGTCTCCTTCATTGTCCTTACCTTCTCTATCTATGAAGACAGTCAGGTACCCATTTACACCTGGGTAGACTGGAAAAGGATCACACGCGCAAAGTTTTCCTCAAGCGAAATGTGAAAGACAGACAGAAATAAAGACAGATTCATCACAGACAGACAAAAACAAAGACAGATTCATCACAGACAGACAGAAACAAAGACAGATTCATCAAAGACAGACAGAACAAAGATAGACTCACCACAGACAGACAGAAACAAAGACAGACATATTCATCACACACAGACAGAAACAAAGACATTCATCACAGACAGACAGAAACAAAGACAGATTCATCACAGACAGACAGAAACAAAGACAGATTCATCACAGAAGACAGAAACAAAGACAGACAGATTCATCACAGACAGACAGAAACAAAGATAGATTCATCACAGACAGACAGAAACAAAGACAGACAGATTCATCACAGACAGAAACAAAGACAGATTCATCACAGACAGACAGAAACAAAGACATACAGATTCATCACAGACAGACAGGAACAAAGACAGATTCATCACAGACAGACAGAAACAAAGACAGACAGATTCATCACAGACAGACAGAAACAAAGACAGACATATTCATCACAGACATACAGAAACAAAGACAGACAGATTCATCACAGACATACAGAAACAAAGACAGACAGATTCATCACAGACAGATTCATCACAGACAGACAGATTCATCACAGACAGACAGATACAAAGACAGACAGATTCATCATAGACAGACAGAAACAAAGACAGACAGACAGAAGCAAAGACAGACAGACAGAAGCAAAGACAGATTCATCACAGACAGACAGGAACAAAGACAGATTCATTACAGACAGACAGGAACAAAGACAGATTCATCACAGACAGACAGAAACAAAACAGACAGATTCATCACAGACAGAAACAAAGACAGATTCATCACAGACAGACAGAAACAAAGACAGACAGATCCATCACGGACAGACAGAAACAAACACAGATTCATCACAGACAGACAGAATCAAAGACAGACAGATTCATCATACACAGACAGAAACAAAGACAGACAGATTCATCACACACAGACAGAAATCACAAAGACAGACAAGAATTCATCACACACAGACAGAAACAAAGACAGAGATTCATCACAGACAGACAGAAACAAAGACAGACACATTCATCACAGACAGACAGAAACAAAGACAGACAGATCCATCAGGACAGACAGAAACAAAGACAGATTCATCACAGACAGACAGAAACAAAGAACAGATTCATCACAGACAGACAGAAACAAAGACAGACAGATTCATCACAGACAGAAACAAAGACAGATTCATCACAGACACAGATAGAAACAAAGAAAAGACATATTCATCACAGACAGACAGAAACAAAGACAGACAGATTCATCACAGACAGACAGAAACAAAGACAGACTCACACAGACAGACAGAAACAAAGACAGACATCATTCAACAACAGAACAAGAAACAATATAGAAAAAAGACATATTCATCACAGACAGACAGAAACAAAGACAGATTCATCACAGACAGACAGAAACAAAGACAGACAGAAACAAAGACAGACAGACAGAGCAAAGACAGACAGATTCATCACACACAGACAGAAACAAAGACAGATTCATCACAGAGAGACAGGAACGAAGACAGATTCATCATAGACAGAAACAAAGACAGACAGATTCATCACACACAGACAGAAACAAAGAGAGATTCATCATAGAGAGACAGGAACGGAGACAGATTCATCATAGGCAGAAACAAAGACAGACAGATTCATCACAGACAGAAACAAAGACAGATTCATCACAGACAGAAACAAAGACAGATTCATCACAGACAGACAAAAACAAAGACAGATTCATCACAGACAGACAGACACAAAGACAGACAGATTCATCACACACAGACAGAAACAAAGACAGACAGATTCATCTCCAGCGGTCGATCTGAATTATCCACTGCTTCTTGAAAAGAGACTAGCCAACATCTAGAGACAGCAAGGCGTGTCAAGTGTAGGCTGTGATTCATGGCTTATTTCTTGGTAACTGGGCGCCGCTGGTTTTCCGATATCGTTTAAAAGGTCATTATAGGTCTAATTGGGTCTTCTGTCTTCATAACAAGGCCCTGCAGTGATCCAGCAGACTAGCTTTTGGTTGGCTGACTGTAGATGGTTCTCAAAGAACTGAACGATAAGGTCTGGATATTAGCTGCACAAACAGGGAGGAAATGTACATGCTGAGACAGGTGTTTGATTGATTGATTGATTGATTGATTCATTCATTCATTCATTCATTTATTCATTCATTCATTGCTTGTTTGTTTGTTTGTTTGTTTGTTTGTTTGTTTGTTTGTTTGTTTGTTGCTATCTGGGTTTTTTGTTTGATTGTTTTCTTTTTGCTGTTGTTGTTATTGTTAGTTAAGTGCTCGGGTGTGTGTGTGTGTTGATTGTGTGTGTGTGTGTGTGTGTGTGTGTGTGTGTGTGTGTGTGTGTCTGTGTCTGTGTCTGTGTATGTGTCTGTGTGTGTGTGTCTGTGTGTGTGTCTATTGTGTGTGTGTGTGTTTCTTTGTGTGTGTGTGTGTGTGTGTATGTGTGTGTGAGTGCGTGCGTGTTGTGTGTGTGTGTGTGTGTGTGTGTGTGCGCGCGCGCACGCGCGCGTCTATGTGTGTGTTTGTGTGTGTTGTCTATGTGTGTGTGTGTCTGTGTATGTCTGTGTGTGTGTGTGTGTCTGTGTGTGTCTGTTTGTTGTGTGTGTGTGTGTGGTGTGTGTCGTGTGTGTGTGTGTGTGCGTGTGTGTGTGCTGTGTGTGTGTGTGTGTGTGCGTGCGTGCGTGTGTGCGTACGTGCGTGTGTGCGTGGCGTGTGTGTGTGTGTGTGTGTGTGTGTGTCTGTGTGTGTGTGTGTGTGTCTGTGTCTGTGTGTCTGTGTGTGAGGCTACGATCTATTCAGAATAATTCTTAGCATTATTTTGCCGGCATTGCTGATCAAACCGATAGGTTGGTGGGGAGTGGGGGGTGCGGGGTGGAGATTTCCCTTCTTGGGAAAAGTAACGATTGGTGATTGGGACCCATGGCATTGGCACTAACCTATGTGCCAGAATCTGTTGCAGACGAGAGTTGGGATACCAGGTAGGCCCTACTGCCTCTCCAAGACTGACCATGTTTCATGAGTTCTGCAAGAACGTTGTCAATGTATGCAGCCTGACCACATTTCAGCAACTTCATTGCTAACAAGGTGTTCACAGAGAATTCGGAAGTCATCTACGTTTGATGAATCTTGTACGTGTTGGCACACTGGGTCTCCTTTGCTCTGTTTGTTGTACAGTTTAGAGCATTACCAGGTCATCTACCAGGTCTTTTTCCTGTGAGAGACACTTGTCGAGCTTCTCCTTAATTATGCTGACTCTGCTTAGCTTTTGCTTCGTCAAATCTTTTACGATTTTAAAAGCTTTATTCGTGTCGTTGTTGTCAAGGTTTTTCAAGATGTCTTCACATTGCATAACTTTCTTCATTTCTTGACCAATCCTCTTATTTATAGCGCTGTGTTTCTGTTTTCCTTTCTCGGTTTTCTTTTGTTGCTTTAAGCTCCTTTTAGTACCACACATCTCCAAGAGATTCCTCAAGATTCATTTCTGCATGGCAGGAAATAAGTAATAGACCATTTCCCCCGGAGTAAATCTGGTATGGTGACTGTTATTTGTGTTACGCCGCTCAGTGGCAGGTTTCCGATGCAAGGGAGGGAACTGCCCTTATCAATTCAAGCAATCAAGGGAAGAAACTGCTCATCACTTCCGTAAACCGTGATGGAGGAGGGGCCGGATTCGCAGGCAGGAGACTCTGCTTCTGTGGCGAGTGCTAGTAAACCATTAACTTTTGATTTGGATGAGGTAAGCCTTTCTTTTTGATTGTTGTGCTATGAAATGCAGTTTTCATGCAGTTGAAATCGCAGTAAGTCACGATTTCTTGGTGTTTTCTGCCTTGATGTCTGCTCAAAATACTACTTCTTATTCATAATCAATGTAAATGTGACATTTACTATTTAGGCCTACTGATTTACATGAGAGATATCCAAAATAAGCTTAGGCTCTGCAAGCCTAGACTATACTGGCAGTAGGCCTGTGTACGTCCTTTAGTAGCGTCTTTGTAAAGGCCTATAGTATGCAAGTTAATGTAGGGCCTTTCATCATGAAATCCAAGAACATGGGTCAGCATTGCTTTCCTTACACAAGTTCATGAGGTTGGTGATGTTTTAGAACTCCAGAGTGACATTATGATTATGATGATCATACTCAAAATACAAAGTTCTAAAGGCTGTGGGAACTAAGATCAAGTATATTGACACAGTAGACAGTGTATCACTTGCAGAATTTATAATTCTGAGCACCTTCATGGTACAAAATTCAGCAGTACAAACCAAGTCTATGCAGAAGTTTCAGTAAGGAAAGGCTTGAATAGCAACTGGTAAATACACACCAATAATTTGGTAAATGTACGCACGATAATACTGTAATTATGCCCCTGAACTAAAGTTGAAAAGTTTGTATTTTATTATGCAGTGTTGATGGTAAGAACAGCAAAAGTCAGATCTATACATTGTATGCCAGAATTCCATTCAGATTGGTACCTGAAGTTTAGACCATGTTTTAGGGCATATCATTGTTTCTTGTTCATGTTGAACTTGATGACATGCAGGCGCTCTATAACATATATGTGAATTTTCTTATTTCACTGATTGTGTTTTGTCTTACTGGTTTTATCCCATGCTCAAAGCACCTTCACCGCTGTCTTTTCTCCTTGCTCACTTGTTTGCTGTGTCTGTTCTCACTTTTGCTTCACTTTTCCCTCGTTTCATCTAGAGCTCGTATCTCTCTTTGTTATCTGTCACACCCATCTTTTCCTTCCTTTCCTCTTTTGCCTTCTTTCCTCTCTCTCTCTCTCTCTCTCTCCTCTCAGTCTCTCCTTCCTCTCTCTTCTTTGTCTCTTCTCTCCTCTCTTCTCTCCCTCTCTCTCTCTGTCCTGCCTGTCAGTCTGTCTCCTTCCATTCTGTTTTTTTTGTTTGTCTCTCCCAGTCTTTGTCTCCCTCTCTATCTCTGTCTGTCTGTCTGTCTGTCTTTGTGTCTCTCTGTCCCTATTGTTTTTTTCTTTGTCTCTCCAGTCTTTGTCTCCCTCTCTATCTCTGTCTTTCTGTCTGTATTTGTGTCTCTCTGTCCTTCTGTTTTTTGTTTGTCTCTCCAGTCTTTGTCTGCCTCTCATCTCTGTCTGTCTGTCTGTCTGTCTTTGTTCTCTCTGTCCAATCTGTTTTTTTTTGTCTCTCCCATGTCTTTGTCTTCCCTCTCTATTTCTGTCTGTCTGTCTTTGTGTCTCTCTGTCTCTCTATCCCTCCCTCTATCCCTCTCCATCCCCCTCTCTCTCATATTCTGTCTCTCTTCATCTCTCTCTTTCTCTCTCTCTCTCTCTCTTTCTCTCTTTCTCTCTCTCTTTCTCTCTCCCCCCTCCGTCTGTCTCTCTCTCAGTCTTTGTTTCTCTGTCTCTCTTTGCCTCTCAGTCTCTGTCTGTCTGTCTGTCTCTCTCTCTCTCTCTCCCTCTCTCTCTCTCTCTCCCCCTCTCTCTCTCTCTCTCAATTGCTTAATTAATCACTTTTGTAAGCCGTATCATTTTGTTAATTGTTTTTACAACCCTTGGTTTTTCATTGTTCATTTTGCCATTTTATCTCTTTTGTTCTGCATCAGTGTGTGACTATCCACATAATTGTTAAGGACACATACTAAATGTTGTGAAAAATTCATTCAGCAGAAGCTTTTGAAAATTGGTCTCCACATGTATGCACTCATCTTGCATGCATATATATTAATTAGAGTAGACACATTATATTTTACTTTATTTACACATATGTCATAAGTGTAACCTAACACAACACACACACACCACGCACGCGCACGCAGCACGCACGCACGCACGCACACACTGTATGATAAATCATGTTTAATACAATGAGCATACGTAAATATACATAATAGTGTTCTGATAAAAGCGATTTTGTTCTCAGTTAATGTTACTGTTGTTGATTTTGTTATCTCAGTGTGTTGCTTGTTTCAGTTGGACTTTAATTTGGATGATGCAGAATTTGATCTTCCTACTGTTGATAAGCCACCAACCCTTGAAAGCATTCTGAATGAGGTAAAATATCAACTGACCAACATGTACAACTATTGCTTTGGATATGTACATTTTTTCCCTTTCAGTTTGAATTTGAACTGATAATTTATTCATTTATGGAGATGCTTTTATCATTTGATCATTTTAGATGATGCTCTTTTTTTGTTTTTCGCCCTGCAGTGTTGTTATTATTACTATTAGCGTTAAGAAAATGGTTTTGGTTTGAGTATGTTTTCTTTCTAGGTTTCAAACAGATAGTTATTTTGCTTTTGACTGTAAAGTGTTTCTGTCTTTCTCTCTCCCCCCCGTCACCCCTTTTTTTTCTGACAATTGTTTTATTCTCTTATAATTTTACTGACCTTTTTGTGAAAGAAAATTGAGTAATGAATGGTGCTGCTCATGTTCAGTGTTGTATCACTGAATGGATGTGAGAGGTATGCAATATTTTTGACATTGTTGTCATGGAAAATAGTAAAATGGCAAAAACTATAACCCTTTGACTCCTGCGCCCTTTCCATCAGCTTCCTGCTGGACGCTGGTGGAAAGGGTGAGAGAGTCAGACTCAGGGTTAAGTTTTTGCTTTGCTGGCATGGTTGACAGTGCTGGGTGCTGGTGGACAGGATGCAGGAGTCAAAAGGTTCACAGTTATTATAATCCTTTTCACTTTTGTTTAAGCAACTCAACTAACAGCAGTCTACCATGAGAGCAGAACTAAAACTATTTGCTAGCATATGCTT
>CM060306.1:16050548-16120548 GCA_030674185.1 Monoplex corrugatus | reverse complement strand
AGAAAACCCATGCTTTCTTTTCATCATGAACAATCGAATCAAACTAGCCATAGACTTTCTAGTCCTGTGTTGCTTCTTCAGGTTAAAGTTCTTGTTAATCTAATTGTCTTCTGACAAGAAATTTATAAAGACTTAAAAGTCTTCGTGAAAATATTCTGTTTATTAGTTAAGGCTAAACGGACAAAAGATCAAATCTGGAATTTTTTTTTTATTTTTGGAAGCATCATATATGTTTTGTATGTATGTATGTGTGTGTGTGTGTGTGTGTGTGTGTGTGTGTGTGTGTATGTATGTGTGTGCGTGTGAGTGTGTGTGTGTGTGTGTGTGTGTGTGTGTGTGTGTGTGTGTGTGTGTGTGTGTGTGTGTGTGTGTGTGTGTGTGTGTGTGTGTGTGTGTGTGTGTGTGTGTGCTGCAGATTTTGTTTTCAGTAAATATCATATTCCTGTGCTCATTTTTGTTTTATCCCAACAGGATCGTGTGGATGCTGGAATGCCCACAGCTATTGTAAGTTACTATTTTTTCTTTTATTTAGGCTTTTTAAAATTCCGTTTAATTATTATAGTCATTTATGGCCAACACGTTTATTTGTTATTATTTTTGCCATAATCCTTTCACCAGTAGTGAAAAGACAATGTTAATATGGTATAACCATGGGGATTGTATGGGCTGTGTATTTATTGGGTTTGTAAATGTTCGTTCGTTCTTTGATTTAACGTTTTTTCACTATAAGTGAAAATGTTTGTAAATATGTTGTGTGTATGCGTGCTTGTGTGTTGTGCATTATTGATTGTGTATATGTGAAGGGTTTTCTTGTTTATATGTGTATGTCTGGGTGTGTGTATGTGTGAGTGTGTGTGCATGTGTGTGTGTCTGGGTGTCTGTGTCTGTATCTGTACTTGTGTGAGTGTATGTGTGTGAATGGCGTGTGTACAGTATACATGTATGCGCACATGTATGTGTGTATGTCTTTGTACAAGAGAGAGAGGGGGGGGGACATGTACAGGCTGGAAGTTGCACCGAATAGCCATCTCTGTAAACATATGTTCAAGTCCTTCATACAGAGAATAAAATCCTCCAGATCTTTAGATGTGTGTATGTTTGCATCTTGCATATGATATTTTGATTTTGCAAGGTATTTGAATTCAGATACCTGTTGCAAGCACTATTCTGCTGATGTTGAAATCCAGGCCTGTGTTATTGGGTTTGGTTGAAAATATTTTGGTGGTTGTGTCTGTCCCTCTTCTTGTAAATACTGCACAGCGAGAAGTGAAATGTTCATATCTGAAGTGTTATTTGTAATACATGAATAATGTGTTATCATCTGTTAACAGGCAGTATCAGCACTGATTGCCATCGGAACATCACATGGGCTGGTTCTTGTGTTTGGTATGGATTCCCTCTGCCTCAGTTTCTTTCTGTCTCTGTCTCTGTCTTTGTCTCTGTCTCTCTCTCTTTCCATCTCTGTTTCTCTGTCTATTTGTTTTTGTGTCTGTCTTTCTCTTTCCATCTCTGTCTCCTTGTCTTTGTTTGTCTCTCTCTTTCCATCTCTGTCTGTCTGTCTCTCTCTTTCCATCTATGTCTCTCACTTATCTCTCTCTCTCTCTGTGTTTCTCTCTCTCTCTCTCTCTCTCTCTCTCTCTCTCTCTCTCTCTCTCTCTCTCTCTCTCTCTCTCTCTCTCTCTGTCTCTTTTTCTCTCTCTCTCTGTCTCTTTCTCTCTCTCTCTCTCTCTCTCTCTGTCTCCTTGTCTGTCTGTCTGTCTGTGTTTGTCTGTCTATCTGTCTCTCTATCGTATTGAAAAAAAAAAAGAAATACTTTTGGTTCAGATTTAAGAAAGGAAAGTTCTGCAGTTATTAGTATATATTTTACATCATAACCCTTTGATGCTTTAGTGATTTGTTCGAACAGTGCTCATGCAGTGAACATTTCACATTACTAGAATGCTGAAATCTGCCAGCAATAAATGTGTAACGCTGGTTTTGCATGAAAAGCATATATTATATATGCTGAGATTGTGTGTGTGTGTGTGTGTGTGTGTGTGTGTGTGTGTGTGTGTGTTAGTGTGTTTGTGTGTGTGTGTGTGTGTTGTGTGTTGTGTGTGTGTGTGTGTGTATATTGTTTGTATATATACACATACACTTATACACATGCCCTTACAATGACACTGATCCTGTTTTTGAATGCAACTTTAAGACGCATGCGTTTTCATTATACAAACAGTACCTCCTTTGTGCTGTGTGTGTCAGATGCCAAACAGGTGTTGAAGTGGTGTCTGGGGAGCACAGCAGTGGGTGCACAGTATGGCGCGGTCTCCTCCCTCAGCTTCAACAGGGACTGTTCACGTCTCCTCTGTGGTTTTGCCAAAGGACAGGTGTGCACTGGCCTTTTTTTTTTTTTTTTTTTGTAAATTCCCCTTTTTTTTCTAAAAAATCATGAGATTATTTTATATGGATTGGAATGTGTGTGTGTGTGTGTGTGTGTGTGTGTGTGTGTGTGTGTGTGTGTCTGTGATATATGAATGAAATTTTTAGTCAAAGGTGTGGACTTTTAAGGAATCATGAAAGTGTAATTTTGGAAGGTCAATTGGAACAAAAAAAAGTGTCCAAAATCATTTCATTTTAAGGAAGGTGCGTAAACAACGCTTTCTTGGGAACTTATGAGGATATTTAAAATCTGTGTTCACTGTTGTCACAGTCTACCTTTGTCCTTGACGCACATCAAAAAGGTTCAAGTTTTATGTCAGTTGAAGCTTCTTCAAGGTTATAGTGATTTTGATCTTGAGAAATACAAAATTTGTTTTTTTTAAAAATAATTTGTGACAAAAGCTGGATATTGTTAGAATGGCTTGACTATCTGTTTTTATTTTAGTGTACTAATTATAGGCTAAGATCTCTTGTATTTGGAATCACATGTCCTCTGTCGACAAATATATGGAGTTCAGTTAATTTTTGACAAGTGTTACCTACTGTAAGTGTGTATGGGTGTGTGTGTGGATGTTTGTGTGTGTGTGTGTGTGTGTGTGTGTGTGTGTGTGTGTGTGTGTGTGTGTGTGTGTGTATGTGTGTGTGAGTGTATGTGTGTGTGTGGGGGAGGGGTGCTTTTACTAATAAATTGTATGCATATTATTGTGCTTGTTGTATACGCAGATTATTTGTATACTTATAAAAAAAAAAAAAAACATGAAGAATTATTTCATTTGTGGACTGTTTTCAGATCACAATGTGGGATCTGAACACAGGCAAACTGTTGAGGACAATCACAGATGCTCACCCACCTGGCACTGCTGTACTGCATGTCAAGGTAAATGAATGACTGTCACTATCATGTTAATTTATTCTAACCAGTCACCGTGGTATAGTGGTTAGTGCAATGGAATTCTAACTGGAAGGTTGTGGGTTCGAATTCCCATCAGTCCCTTCAAAAATCAGTGTGGGATTTTTCGGCTCTAACCAGCTCCTACCCAGAGTTGGGCGTGCTATGGGCTCATTGGGAAGACTGGGACCACACAGTCGAGTCTCATCCACTTCACAGATGCGTCACTGAGGATGTTGTTCAAATCTTTTGACCAGCATCACAGGTGTCTGTTTCTCTCGGGCCTGGTTGACGCCAGGATATATTATGATAGTAAGCGTAGAGAATAGCCCTGTCACGCAGTGTCAATCCTAGATAGAACTCCATGGTTGTCATCCTCATTGACATCATCATCATCGCATTGTAAAAAAAAAAAACTGTGCCAGCTTCTGTGGCCATTAAGGTGGTGTAGAAAATGGGACCAAAAAAATGTTAATTTATTCTGTTTATTTTCCTTGACCTTTTACTTTTTTCAGAATAGTAGTGTTAGTAGGTACGCAAAGTCAGAACAAAATTGAGTCAACTGAAATGTGGTTTCTAAGAAGAATGTTGAGAATTACATGGACAGCAAAGGAAACAAACGAGATAATCTTGAAGGCAGCAGAGACAAGAAGATCATTTATAAAGAAGATTAGGAAAAGAGAGGCAACATTTATAGGACATTTTATGAGGAAAGGGGTCACAACAGGAAAGCTGGAGGGAAAGAGAGTGCCAGGTAGACCCAGGGAGAAAATATTGGACGGACTTGCAGAGTGGTTGAGCACAGAGAGGGTGGGAGATGTGTTTGCAGTGGCAGGAGATAGATTCATGTGGAGGGCCATGATTGTCAACGCCATGCGGCAGGGCACATGATGATGATGATGATGATGATGATGTGTTTCAGTCTGTTATAAGAACAATAATCTAAGAGGTGTGTATTCTCCAGTTTCATGTTTGTAGGTCAGAGTTTGTTCAAGAAGGATTCATTGCACTCAGATAATTCCATACATGTTCCACCCAAATCTGCCAGCTGTTATCTGACAAACTCCCTTAGCCTTCACAAAGCGCTATGCACTGGCAAGGTCTTGAAATAAGAAAGGGGGTGGGGAAACCTACAAATACTAAGCTGACACCACCAGCATGATGGAAACATAAAGATGGGCAGTGAACAGGCCAGTTTTTAATGTTGCAGGCTGAGATTGATCTCCAGATATCGGTTCTTGAATCCACAGTTCTGTCAGAAAGTTCAATCAATCTGTATTTTAAAAAAAAATCATGGATCACCGGAGGGTCAAACCCACAACCTGCATTATTATTAGCATGGCCCTCTGACAATTGAGCTAAGGGAGCATGACACTCTAACAATTGAATTAAGGGAGCATGACACTAACAATTGAGCTAAGGGAGCATGACACTAACAGTTGAGCTAAGGGAGCATGACACTCTAACAATTGAGCAAAGGGAGCATGACACAACAATTGAGCTAAGGGAGCATGATGCTAACAATTGAGCTAAGGGAGCATGACACTAACAATTGAGCTAAGGGAGCTTGACACTAACAATTGAGCTAAGGGAGCATGACACTAACAATTGAGCTAAGGGAGCATGACACTCTAACAATTGAGCTAAGGGAGCATGACATTCTAACAATTGAGCTAAGGGAGCATGACACTCTAACAATTGAGCTAAAGGAGCATGACACTAACAATTGAGCTAAGAGAGCATGACACTAACAATTGAGCTAAGGGAGCATGACACTAACAATTGAGCTAAGAGAGCATGACACTCTAACAATTGAGCTAAGGGAGCATGACACTAACAATTGAATTAAGGGAGCATGATACTAACAATTGAGCTAAGGGAGCATGACACTAACAATTGAGCTGAGGGGGCATGACACTAACAATTGAGCTAAGAGAGCATGACACTCTCACAAATGAGCTAAGGGAGCTTGACACTAACTATTGAGCTAAGGGAGCATGACACTAACAATTGAGCTAAGGGAGCATGACACTAACAATTAAGCTAAGGGAGCATGACACTCTAACAATTGAGCTAAGGGAGCATGACACTAACAATTGAATTAAGGGAGCATGACACTAACAATTGAGCTAAGGGAGCATGACACTCTAACAGTTGAGCTAAGGGAGCATGACACTCTAACAATTGAGCTAAGGGAGCGTGACACTCTAACAATTGAGCTAAGGGATCTTGACACTAACAGTTGAGCTAAGGGAGCATGACACTAACAATTGAGCTAAGGGAGCATGACACTAACAATTGAGCTAAAGGAGCATGACACTAACAATTGAGCTAAGGGAGCTTGACACTAACAATTGAGCTAAGGGAGCATGACACTAACAATTGAGCTAAGAGAGCATGACATTCTAACAATTGAGCTAAGGGAGCATGACACTCTAACAATTGAGCTAAGGGAGCATGACACTAACAATTGAATTAAGGGAGCATGACACTAACAATTGAGCTAAGGGAGCATGACACTCTAACAATTTAGCTAATGGAGCATGACACTAACAATTGAGCTAAGGGGGCATGACACTAACAATTGAGCTAAGAGAGCATGACACTCTCACAAATGAGCTAAGGGAGCTTGACACTAATAATTGAGCTAAGGGAGCATGACACACTAACAATTGAGCTAAAGGAGCATGACACTAATAATTGAGCTAAGGGAGCATGACACACTAACAATTGAGCTAAAGGAGCATGACACTAACAATTGAGCTAAAGGAGCATGACACTAACAATTGAGCTAAAGGAGCATGACACTAATAATTGAGCTAAGGGAGCATGACACTAACAATTGAGCTAAGGGAGCATGTCACTTTGACAATTGAGCTAAGGGAGCATGACACTAACAATTGAGCTAAGGGAGCATGTCACTTTGACAATTGAGCTAAGGGAGCATGACACTAATAATTGAGCTAAGGGAGCATGACACTAACAATTGAGCTAAGGGAGCATGACACTAATAATTGAGCTAAGGGAGCATGACACTAACAATTGAGCTAAGGGAGCATGACACTAACAATTGAGCTAAGGGAGCATGACACTAACAATTGAGCTAAGGGAGCATGACACTAACAATTGAGCTAAGGGAGCATGACACTAACAATTGAGCTAAGGGAGCATGACACTAATAATTGAGCTAAGGGAGCATGACACTCTAACAATTGAGCTAAGGGAGCATGACACTAACAATTGAGCTAAGGGAGCATGTCACTTTGACAATTGAGCTAAGGAGCATGACACTAATAATTGAGCTAAGGGAGCATGTCACTTTGACAATTGAGCTAAGGGACTGCTGAAATCTGTGGCCCACCTAAGGACTGAACCCATGACCCCAGTGTTATCAACAGAGTGTTGTAACCAGCTGAGCTAACAGGGCCTTGAAAATGTGGCCTACCCGAGGTTGAATCCACAATCCTGCATAATGAACATGATGCCCTAACAACTGAGCTGATGGGCCTAGATGATTCTATTAGTGTCCAGTTAGTATATAGTAGCATGTCATAGCTGGTGGTATGAATACACATTCCTCAGGGGTGGGAATTCTCCTCAGATCCACGGATTTCCACAGCATTAAGAATTGGTTTCGTCAGATTATGTGGGCCCTTTCCTAGTAAGGTCATATCCAGCTTCTTTTTTTCCAAGTAGAGTAAGTTGTGATTTGATATGTGCATGTAAGGAAATTAAATCTTGCAGAAAATGCTTTTTAACCCTTTGACTCCCACACTCTATCCACCAACCGCAAAAACTTAACCCTTTGATTACCACACCCTATCCACCAACCACAAAAACTTAACCGTTTGACTCTCTCACCCTATCCACCAGCTTCCTGCAGGAAGCTGGTGGATAGGGTAAGGGAGTTAGCGGGTTAAGTTTTTGCTTTGCTAACATGGTTGACAATACAGGATGCTGGTGGACAGGGTGCAGGAGTCAAAGGGTTAAGTACTCTGAATGTCTTATTTGATGGCTGAAAACATGCCAGATTGTCTAGATTTTAATTCCTTAAGAAATGATCAGTGGAAGCATGGCTCTTCCCACCCTCCCCCACACCTGAGATTACCTGGGGTTTTTTTTCTTTTTCTTTTCAGCAGTTCCTACCCTCTGATTCCTGTATCAAATGCAGTTGTTATTGCCTGATAATGTACCCATGCTTTGAAGTATGAATATATAATGTTAGTGTCAGTTGTTATTGCCTGATAATGTACCCATGCTTTGAAATATGAATATATAATGTTAGTGTCAGTTGTTATTGCCTGATAATGTACCCATGCTTTGAAGTATGAATATATAATGTTAGTGTCAGTTGTTGTTGCCTGATAATGTACCCATGTTTTGAAGTATGAATATATAATGTTAGTGTCAGTTGTTTTTGCCTGATAATGTACCCATGTTTTGAAGTATGAATATATAATGTTAGTGTCAGTTGTTATTGCCTGATAATGTACCCATGTTTTGAAGTATGAATATATAATGTTAGTGTCAGTTGTTATTGCCTGATAATGTACCCATGCTTTGAAGTATGAATATATAATGTTAGTGTCAGTTGTTATTGCCTGATAATGTACCCATGCTTTGAAGTATGAATATATAATGTTAGTGTCAGTTGTTATTGCCTGATAATGTACCCATGCTTTGAAGTATGAATGTATAATGTTAGTGTCAGTTGTTATTGCCTGATAATGTACCCATGCTTTGAAGTATGAATATATAATGTTAGTGTCAGTTGTTATTGCCTGATAATGTACCCATGCTTTGAAGTATGAATATATAATGTTAGTGTCAGTTGTTATTGCCTGATAATTACCCATGCTTTGAAGTATGAAATGTCAGTTTTACCATGGCTTATGATCATGCCCTAAATGTTCTGCTATTTGTTGTTTTTTCTTCCAGTTTACGGACAGCTTTGTACTGGCAGTGTGCAGTGACAGTGGTGGATCAGTGTTTGAGCTGGAATTCAAGTGAGTCACTTTTTGTTAGAAATGTTTTGTTGGCTTTTTTTTTCAGTTTTGGTTAAAGAGCCATGCTAATAATGTAATAATGTAGGGCTCATGAAAGGGGTGTGGAGGAGGAGAGTTCGACTCTCTGGCAGGCCACGACTCTCTGGCAGGCCACAGGTTTTCACTGGGCTTATTGACTCTTGTAATAGATCCATAGACTCAGGATCTAATGTCTCCAGTTCAGTCCCTGCCCACAACATAAAGACTGGCCAGTTTGCTGTCGGTCTTAATGTCCCAATCAATCTAGTGCTTTCTGCTAAATGTTTCATAGGTCTTGATGTCCTGCTCCCACCTACCCCTGCCCCTTCCCCTTTCTTCCATTTCAAGACCTTGACAGCCACAAAGAATTTTGCACAAGTTCAAGGAGTTTGCCAGATAGCAGATTGGAGATTGGGTGGAGCTGACATGGAATTGTTCGAGTGCAGTGAATCCCTCTAGAATGAAGTATGAACAAAGTCCAAACTCCATATTGTCAGATACAAGTCTTACCTATCATAGTAAGTTAATAAAACAGAAAATCCTTAATAATTCAATTAACATTTTCCTGTAATTTGGTTTCCTTCTGTATGAGTATGGTATTTGGTTGTTCATACAGACCTGCCAACCAGTACGATTTTGGCGTATTATTTTACGATCATAATTAAATAATACTAAATTACGATCGAGTAAAAAATGATACGATGCAAAAAAACAAAAACAAAAAAAAAAACGATTATAGGTCTAGTAGTGACTTTGAGCCGAGAGCGCCACTGAGAAGACAATCACGATCGGTAAACAAGTGGACTATGGGCGCAGCCATGTTTGTTATTATAAATGAGAATCTCGTCAAACGAGAGTCTCGTACTGGGTCAAACGAAAGTCTCGTACCGACTGTGAGACTTCCGTTTTTGCAAAAAGAAAATGGCGACACGAGGTAGACCGCGTGGTAGTGGCAAAGGAAAACGTGGTGGTGAAGCTGCTTTGGGCACCGGCAGTGAAAGTGTACAGAAAAAGGCAAAAAGAGAACAAAAGTTCATCCAGTCGTACTCACAAGAGTACCCATGCATCACTGCATCGAAAGTGGGAAGCACATATGCAAGGTGCAGTGCTTGTGAGTTCGATTTTCTAGTTTCGCATGGCGGGATCGACGATGTAAAAAAGCACGTGACTTCGTTGAGGCACATTGCAAAGGCATCAGCCTTAAGAAACACCTCTTCTCTTGTTGATTATATTCAAAGAACTGAAGATACTGATCTCCAGCCCATTCGTGCAGAGGCATATTTCACGGCGTTTTTGGTGGAACACAACGTGCCACTTTCAGCCTCTGACCATGCTGGACAGTTGTTTAAGAAGATGTTTCCTGACAGCAACATAGCAGATACCTACAGTTCTGCAAGAACAAAAACCACATCCATTGTGAAGGAATGTGCTGAAGATAGTAAGGCTGAACTTGTGCAGTGCATGAAGGGACCCTTTGTGTTAGGTACTGATGGTAGTCAGGAGGGGGAAGACAAGTTCTTTCCCATTGTTGTGAGAGCTGTGGATCCCCATGGAACTATCAAAACTGAACTGCTCAGTGTCCCCTCATGTGAGACGTCAGCCACTGGAGAACACATCTTTCAGTTGTTGGACTCTGAGCTAAGGGCTTACCAGATAGACTGTAGGAACTGCCTGGCATTTGTAACCGACAATGCCAATGTCATGATTGGGGTCAACAAAGGTGTCATCTCGTTCATCAGAGACAAGCATCCAGAGACCTTCTTGGCCAGATGTGTATGCCATCTCCTTAGTCTGAGTGTGAAGAAAGCCATGAAGGAGTCTAGCAAGTTTGACCTTGATGACACAATGCGTCAACTGGCCTGGTATTTCTCCAAGAGCACTGGCAGACAGCAACGCCTGAAGCAGATCCAGAAGGAACTAGGCTTGCCAGAGCACAAGGTTGTTGAGCATGTTCCCACCCGATGGCTCTCTCTTGGGGCTGCCTTGGACAGAGCAGTTGAGCAGTGGAACGCTTTGGACAAATTCTTCAAGGAAGAATGCAGTGTGAAGACATCACATGCTTCAAGTACATCTAGTTCTGACCCACCTATGAGGCAAAAACTCGGGGATTTCTTCCGGCGCAAGACCACCAAATTGTATGTCTTGTTCTATGCAACAGTCTTGGAGGTGTTCAACCAAGTCAACAAACTTGAACAGACCGACAGCGCCAGAATCCATCTGATCAAGAGAGACATGGAACGACTGTACAGACGCCTGCTTGTCAGTTATCTGAAGCCAGCTGCTCTGAACAATGGGGCCCTGATGGATGTGGACTTCAAATCCTCATACAACATGAAGCGTGATGAAGACATCTTCATTGGTAGCACCACCCGAGAACACCTGGACTGTGTGGAAAGTAAGCAGCAGCAGATCTTCATGGAGAATGTGAAGACATTCTACAAGGAGGCATGCAAGTACATGAAAGAGAAGCTGAACCCGGCCGAGGAAACTCTATGGAAACATGCAGAGCTTGCGGATGTGAACCTGCAGAAGTCAGTTCAAGCATCTTCTTTGAAATACTTCTTGAAGAAGTTCCCATGCACTCTGCCACCTAACACAACCCCTGATGAGCTGGAGGGAGAGTTTCTGGAGTACCAGGCAGCAGAACTTCCACCTGTGGTGTTGAACCAGCCATCAGCAGAACTGCAGTGGAAGGAGATTGGTGCCATGAAAGATCACAATGGTGCCACTAGACTGAAACATCTGTCCCAGTTCATGCTGTCAATTCTCCTCATCCCTGTGTCCAACTGTGGGTGTGAGAGAATCTTCAGTCAAGTGCGAAGAAACAAGACTGACTTTCGGGGATCCATAGGGGCAAAGACATTGGATGCTCTCATGGTTCTGAAGTCCAAGAAAGGGGGCCCATGCTACAAAGCAGTGTTCTCTGATGAGCTCTTGAAAAAGTGCAAGTCAGCTACCAAAAGGCAGCACACTGAGCACAGTGCAACAAGCTCTACCGACACAACTCAGTAACTTTCAAAGTGTGCCTTGTTGGCTTCAAATTGTCATTTTGACAATGCAGTTTGTAGCGAAGCAGACATTAGAATTTATGTTTTTTGAGTGAATCATATGTGATTGTGCCTCAGTGGAGACAGACACTGGAACTCATAGTGATCAATATATGTGGAAAACAGACACTTGAACTCAGAATTTGTGATGCATGTGAAAAAAGACATTAGAAGTGATACATGTGAAAATATGTGTTCCTGGAGCCACAAATGACGAGACGAATCTACTTTATAATGAGGTATATAATTCTTTGTATACTTGGAATACTACTGTTTTTGAAAAAATACTATAAAAAAATTTATGAAGGTACTATTGCAGGCTTAGAGGGGTTGGCAGGTCTGTTCATATAAAAGCAACTTCAAGATAGATACAACAGGCAGGTATGATGTCCAGATAAGTAACTCATTTGTAATTTGTTGTGAAAACAACAAACCAGAAACACGTGAAAATAAAAAGAGAATGTGTAATCAGTTGACGAAAGAAGACAGGCACACATTTTTGATGATGACCTCTGTCAGGCATACGCAAAAAGACAAAAAGGAAATTAGTACATTAGGTTTAAGACAAAAACAACAGATCAGATAACTTTCCTCATAGGTGGGTTTTGTTTGCTGAGTTGAAGACAAGGTAGTGAAAATGAGACACGGTTCATTTCTACGTCTTTACACATAGATATCTTAGTTACACGCTTTGTGAGGATGGGAAATTTTATTGCTTCTTTTTTTTGTTACATGATAACTTGAAATATAGTAGTTCTGTTATATGATAGATTATATTAGATTAGACTAAATTAGATTAGATAATGTTAGATTTAATGTAACACATATTATTACATGAGATGCATTTGCTTTACAGGCGACATTATTACATGATACGCATTTGCTTTACAGGTGACATTATTACATGAGATGCATTTGCTTTACAGGCGACATTATTACATGAGATGCATTTGCTTTACAGGCGACATTATTACATGAGATGCATTTGCTTTACAGGCGACTGATCGGTGTGAGATCGTGTGAGTCTCAGTGCCTGTTCTCTGGCAGGTAAGATAGTAGTGAAATATGTATAACCCCCAAACATCCACGCAACAGAGCATCGTAGGAAATCCTCCGATGCTGTCGGCAGTGGAAATTTCCGCAATGCTGATTTTAGAACTGCTGAATCATTTTTTATGATCAACACAGAAGATTAATTACAATATGCTAATTAAGTCAAACAAATCACTGGTAACAAAAAAAAATGTGCTTTTGATGCCATAATAGCTTTGTGATTAACGGAGTCGTTTTTCGGATAACGAGCCTGACCTCGACGCCATTTTGCTGCGTGTGCTACAATCTCTGCTATTTGCCGACTGTGTATTGGAGCTCGTATTTTGTGAGAATGAGTTCATCAGAACATGAAATCGATCCTGAGAGTTCATCAGAACATGAAATCAATCCTGATGTCTCGGGAAATGAATATTCTGACGAGTTCAATCCCTCTGACACATCTGATGTGGACCAAACACCACCGAATCGACATCGAAGTGGATCTGATGGAGCAGAAGGGTGAGTTGACTAACGGGCTGGTTGTCTAAATATAGATATTTCCACTTCGCTTCACTTGCAGTACATAATTTGTTATCTTATGTATCATTATGACTGAAACTATCAGTAAGAAGTCTTTCTAAAACACATAAAAGTCTTTTCCTAGTGAAAGACTTAGGAGTTTGTTCATGCACACTTTGTTTGTGGGAGGGTAAAGTGTGAGTGAGAATCACGTCACTGACTGACTGAGAGAGGGTGGGGCAGGAGGGAGAGCTTGTAGGCCTACATTTTGTGTTCTGCTCTCTGTGTGCAATTAAGCTGGTGTTTTTATAAGTTTATTTGCCATGTGTGTGTGTGTGTGTATGTATGTGTATGTGTGTGTGTGTGTGTATGAGTGTGTATGTGTGTGTGTGTGTGTGTGAGATACATGAATCTGTGTAAACAGGCCTACTACTGATTTGTATTTCTTTTAGTTGTCCAAATCTGGTGTGTCTGGGATCACCAAGGTATCTCCTTTTGATTTTTAACTTGGCAGATATTGTTGTTGCTGCTTTCTGAAACTGTTGATACTAGCTGTTTAGTTTACTACTGGGTGCTGCCATAGTGATACTCTGTGTGTGTGTGTGTGTGTGTGTGTGTAGGCCTGCAAGGTGGAAGACTGGTATAGTGACTGGTCAGTAAGATCAGTGACAACCACTTTTTTGTCTTCAGTTTATTTTCACCCATGGTGAACATATTGTTATGTATTCCAACTAAACTGATATTAACCTCACAATGGAAGATAAAAGTGAATGACCTTGAATTTTGAAAGAAACACTTAATTTTGTAATACTAACACTAGTAACAGCAGGACATTTACAAAAATATGTTTGCAAATTAGATGTCCATGATGTCAAATTGCTCTTGTTGGGTTGGTATGTAAATGGTCAGCGCTTCCTGTTCTGGGTTTCCCCACATCCGATGCATGTTAATTTGATTGAAAAGAAAAACAAACTGTGCGTGCTGTAAAACATAATGAATGTTGTAAAAAGGATTGGTCTTTTCAGACAAAGTCTGATATGAGTCAAAATGAAAGGGATTAATTCCTTGTTTGATTTTTGTCTTTGTTTTCATGCATATATATATATATATTTCTGAAATTATGCCGAGATAATATCTATCTAATATGAAATCAATATAGATTTTCCTTTTTGCATTAATAACAAATAAATTATGTAGTTTACAAATTCATTCAAGTACCTTTATTTTGGTATATAATATGCATATATTGAACAAAATATTGTGATCTTATGGGCAGATCATTATTGTTCATGGTCACCATTTTGAACTTTTTTCACATATGGCCAATTTTTTATTTAAATTGCTAAAAAATAAATCATGACTGTAAATACTGAAAAATTATACTGAGTATGTATAGAATTGATTTCTCTACAAGAAAATGCCAAATTTCAGTTAAAAGACGTAACACATTTTTTTCCCTTCTTAGTGACTTTCATGAATGCTAAAAATAGCACCACAACATTATGCAATAAACTATATTCAAACCGCAATATTGTCTTTACTCTTGTTTATATGAAGAAAAAAAGTGGCATGGTGTGAAAGTTCATTCAATTTGCTTTAATTTGATGTATAATATGTTTATGCTATGTAATATCTATGTTTCACAGTAGGAAAAATAGTAAGTGTACATAGTACGGTCTTAAAAACATGCGATTTTGTGCGGACTGGTAAGGGTTAAGGTGTGTGTGTGTGTGTGTGTGTGCGTGCGTGCGTGCGTGTTTTAATTTTTCCTGTATAGCTTGGAGAGCCCAAGACATACCTTACAGTTATTTGGTGCCCTCATGACCTGCAGGGCTTTGGGATACATATCATCATCATCATCAGGTGCCCTGCCGCATGGCGTTGGTGACCATGGACTTCCAACCATCTCTATCTCTCGTTGCCCCCAGCATCTCTCCCACTCTCTTCATCCCCAGCCACTCTGCAAGTCCGTCCAGCATTCTCTCCCTGGTCTACCTGGTGCTCTCTTTCCCTCCAGCTTTCCCGTTGTGACCAGGTGCTCCAAATCCCCCTTCCTCATAAAATGGCCTATAAATGTTGCTTGTCTTTTCCTAATCTTCCTTATGAGTGATCTATTTGTGTCTGCCTCCATCAAGACTGTCTTGTTTGTTTTCTTTACTGTCCATGGAACTCTCAACATTCTTCTAAGAAACCACATCTCGGCTGCCTCGATCCTGCTCTGGCTTTGCTTGCTGACTGTCCACGCCTCGCATCCATACAACAGTATTGGTTCTATATAACATTCAAGGACTCTCTTTCTGATGTTAATTGATAGGCATTTGTTGGTAATAATGCTTGTGGGGATACATAATGTAACAAAATGTTGTTACAGACCATGAAACCATGAAGGGAAATGTAAAAAGTGTGTGATGATCACCTGCAGTTGGGTATGGTGGGTGCAGAAATCAAAGTCCCCTCCTGTGTTGGAACCACAGAAGCTATCTACTTTTCTTCCAGGTAATTGGGGGACCCTCTTTCATGTCACGCTGTCTTCTCCTCACAAGATTCTTATTTCTGCCTTCTGGATTATTCTTCCAAATTCTCTCCTTAGTGTCGCATGAAGTATGACTGCCTTATAGGTGGGATAAAACAGTCATGCACACAAACATCCGCTCACTTTGCTAGGTAGGTAGGTTTTATATGAATTTATATAATTTCTTCTTCACACGGCACCAGTAGTGTCAGTGTGTGTGGAATTCATTCAAAGCGTGGAAATGTTATCTTGAAAAACTGAAACTGAAACTTTTTGCGTAGAAAGGGAGTTTTTAACAGGCACTCTAGCCTGCATAAAAAGTGTGTGATTGTTTCAGTCGAGGAGAGGTGTGCACCATTGAACCACTACATATGAATTACACGATCAAGGATCACCCTATGCAGGATGTCATGGTTTTGGCTATGGCTTCTCTGTCTAAGGTGGGTTTTCGTTTGGATTTCATTCCTTACTCTCTGTGTGTGTGTCGTGTGTGTGTGTGTGTGCATGCGTGCGTGCGTGTGTGTGTGCCTGCATGTACATGTGCATGTAAACATGTATAGCAATTTGTGCTTTAAAGTGTTTGTTGATGCAATTGAATTTATCCATATCATTTTGCTTTAAACATGTACTTGAATTGAAGCTGTCTTTTTAAGCTGAATTACTTTTACATCAGCAAAAATGGTAAACATGTTCTCAGGTGCTGTTGGTGACTTTACGACCTCAGCTGAAAGTGATGTTCACTCACCCACTGAAGGTAAAAATTTTTCTCCAACATTTTTGTATTTGGAATTATTTAATTGTTTTTGACAGGTGGGGTAGTCAAGTGGGTAAATGTCAGACTTCCAGCTAGAAAGTCCTGGGTTCGATCTGCATAGATGCCTCCACTTGGGGTGTAAAGGGTGGAGATTTTTCCTGTCTCCCAGATCAATATTTGTGCAGATTTGCCAGTACCTAAATGCCTTCGATGCGTTTATGCTCGCAGAATATCAGATGCACTCATGAAAGATCCTGTAAATCATATCAGTGGCTGGCTGTTAGAAACATGAAAACATCCAGCAGGCATGCCTCCCAAAGATGTTGATTGTGGAGCTTTAGTTCTCCACGCTTCATTAGAATGTTTAATTAAATGCTATGCAGAAATTTGGAGAATAGCACTAAAGAAAAATGGTTTATACATACATGCATACATACATACATATATACATACATACATACATACATACATACATACATACATACATACATACATACATACATACATACATACATACATACATACATACATACATACATACATACATACATATATAACATACATACATACATACATATACATACATACATACGTATTCATACATACATACATACATACATATTCATACATACATGCATGCATGCATACATACATACATACATACATACATACATACATACATACATACATACATACATGCATACATACATACATACATACATACATACATACATACATACATACATACATACATACATACATGCATGCATGCATGCATGCATGCATGCATGCATGCATGCATGCTTACATACATAAGTAAGAAATAAATACATGAATGAATGAATGAATGAATGAATAAATTCATAGAATATTAATTTTTAAGTATAAGTGTCTACTAACAGTTCCTGCATTATCAGCATTGTAATATTGATACATTGCATGACAAATTGATGCAAACAAAAACCACATTGAAGCAGAAACAAAAAAGATATGTGTACATACAGTTTTTAAAAATATGAAATAAATGTACAACTGCTTTTTCTTATTATAATATTTGCAGTATTGATGAAGGGAATTGTGAAATCAAACAACATGTTTGATCAGCTGGTACAGTGAGCTTAGGATTACTTTATATTTTAACTAAATGATCCTTTGTGTGTGTTACTCTGTGTGTGTGTTACTCTGTGTGTGTGTGTGTGTGTGTGTGTGTGTGTGTTTGTGTGTGTGTGTTTGTGTGTGTGTGTGTGTGTGTGTGTGTGTGTGTGTGTGTGTTTGTGTGTGTGTGTGTGTGTGTGTGCTGTTGAAAATACAAGAAGTATATGTGGCCTCTCAACTCCCATTTAAAACATTTCAAATTTGTAAATCTGTTCGATTTGATGAATGATGTAATATTTGCTTGAGATTTGTTTAGTTTCATTATACTATGAAAAGCTTTTGTTTTCATCACAGGCAATATGTAGGCCTATAGTGATTTTGTGACAATTATACATCCCTTTGTAAAAAAAAAATTTGGTCACTTTTTTAACAGGGGGACCCAGCCACTTTGCCACAACTGGCATGGCAGTTTGTGATAATCCAGGTGTCAGAACGTGATCGTGTCATCGACCCTGTGCTGGCTTTTGGCCGTGATCAGACTGTCTACTTCTACCAGGTCATTTGTGCAGGACCCCTGGACATCCGCGTTTCTGGACTTCAGAAAATACAGCTGCCCTACAAGCTGCTCAGTATTGCTGTAAGCTGTGGGGAGGGGGGGGGGGTTATGGTGCGAGGGGAGGGTTCATTGTGTGTGTGTGTTTGTGTGTGTGTGTGTGTGTGTGTTTTACTCAGGTAAGGCTTTGTGTGTCTGTCTGTCTGTCTGCCTGCGTGCCTGCCTGCCTGTCTGTCTGTCTGTCTGTGTGTCTGTTACTCAGAAAAGGATTTATCTGATTGTGTTTTTATGAGTCAGGGACCAAAAAAGTTGACTGTGATATTTTGTTTGTTTGCAGCAATTCACTTTCCCAAATGAATTATACAAAAGAAATATATTTCACTTGTTTGCAATGTGTAAGATATGTTTGCTGTTCCTGTTGCTATAGTCTAAATATGTTTATGACGTATACCCGATGTTTAGTTCTGTGTTTTTGGACTAAATATTGGCTCAGTGTCATGTGTAGTCCTATTGCCAGAATATGACTCCTCATTACACTCATACTTGTAGCCTACAGCTTTCAATGTTGCAGGTTTATGGGGGTAAATCAGATATTGTAAAAACTTTCAGATCAGGTAAGTTTGTAATTAAATGTGAAAATGTTTTTGTCAATTATAGATTATTTATACCAAATGGCCAAATGAACAAGCATTTCTTATCATTGTTGTTTGACAGTGGATGAACCCCCGTACTCTTGTCACCCTGGATAAATCTGAGAAGATCCACATCATTGATGTCCGGTCAGAGGAAGAGCTAGAGGTTAGTCATCTTTTGTTAGTGTGTATGTGTTTTTGAATGAGCCTTATTTCTATTTTTCCATTTACTTTTTTTACCCAAATTTTTTATCTAATAGTGTCACAGATGCAAGCATCTGCAAATGCTTATGAACGTTCATAAAAATGTGTACTGTTAGTTCTGTAAATTATCCAAAAAAAATAATGTATTTTCAGAAAAGTGATCATGCTTAAGATCAGCTTAGGATGAGGCTATGTGCGTGCGTGTTTACTTAATGTGTATGAGAAAAATTGTCAGCAAGCTTTTTTGTATTGTTTATAAATAGATGTACCAAATTTGAGAGGCATTTTTATAAAATAGTGTACTGAAGATGTCTTCCGTTTCAGGACAGTTAGTGTCTGATGTTCATACTGGGAGGGGGGGGGGGGGAGGCTTTACTGCAGTGATGTGCTTTCCCCCTTGGGAGATCAGCTGATATTTCACATAGTAAATCCAATCCATTTTAAAACACACAGAAAAAAGAATAAAAAGAAAAATTGATAACTATCTTACAACTTAAACATGAAATGGTTACCTTGCATAATCTTTACGTGTGGTAGTTTCAATAGATAACATCCTAAGATGTTTCACCACCTGATGAAGGTCTAGTTTCAATGGTCATGACAAGCTGAAAGGAGTAGAAACTAGTGAACCTTTAGCAGAATCAGGAGTCAGTTGGCACTCTCAAAATACCTTACAGTTGTGTGTCTTGCCGCAGGTTGAGGTGCATTTTTGTGTGTGTTGTGCAGGTGATTGATGTGTCAGAAGCACAACTGGTGTACAGCACAAGCATTTTCAAGTCTCTGGCTACAGGGGGAAACGTCAGCCAGGCTCTGGTTAGTGTTCAATGGGATATTTGTGGAGGGGGGGGGGGGGGGGCATGATCACACACAGAGGGAGATTTCCTTTGTGCCTAGATTTTTTTTTTTTTTTTTTGCTGTCATTTTGTATGCCAGCTTAATGGCCTCAGAAACTGGCACAGTTTTTACAATATAGTGATGAGGAGGACGAGGATGATAACCTTGATGCTTTAGAGATCCATCAAGGATTAAGACTGCATAACAGGATTATACTCTATGCTTACTATCATAACATATCCTGATGTCAACCAGGCCCAAGAGATACAAAACATGTGCGGGATTGATCAGACAATTTTAGCGACACCCTCACTGACGCATCCATGAAGTGGATGAGGCTCAACTGTGTGGTCCTAATCTTTCCCAATGTCCTGTTCGACTGTGGGTAGGAGCATGGAGCTGAAAAATCCCACAATGTTATTTTGAAGAGAGTGGTGGGGATTCAAACCTACATCCTTCCATTCAGTAGTCCGTTGTGCTAACCACTAACACCATGGTGACCGTTAGCGTTCATCATTATATTTGTGATGGTGGACATGGACTTCTGTGTGGAACTGTCAGAACACTGAGATAAAGAAGACGATGGTCACTCAGGCCAGAATCGGCATCAGGATAGGGGTAGGCGTAGTGGCACCTGGCAGTGGGCATCTTTTCACTGATTTCTCAACCACCTGACTGAGCATTTGCCGTTGGTATGGTCTTCAGCATCAGTTGATCTAATGCATTTGCATGGGTGAAAGTAGTCCGGAATAATCCGGAATTCCGGATTGAAAACGTCGGCAGAAAGAGTTTTCCGGATTGGCACCTCAGCTTCCTGATTACAACCCCCGCCCTCCACCCATTAAAAAAAAGAGGAGGAAGGGGGAACCAGTGTCAGACAGGTGTTACCAAACTCGCCAGAATTCATTAATCGGCACCATGCAGATAACAACTAAACTGAAACGTTTTTTTTTCCCCATCGGAAAGTGTCGGGAAGTGTTGATATTCCCTTGCGTCTTGGCGAACCTATGGATTCAGAGCGGCGAGAACACTAATGCGCATGCGCAGGTTAACACCGGAAACGCCACACTCGTGTTTATATAGATCTGCAAAGAAAGCTGCTGAAAACGGTGGTGCAGGGCTCCCTTTTTTCCGATTTTTCTTAGAAATCCAAGAAAATCCACAAGCTGCTTTCGACAAAAAAATCGTGTGCTTTCTGAGAAAAAATGGACATATTTTTTTCTTCTGCGAAACAGTCAGCCTGTCGATCTCCTGTAGCAGACGACGAAACATTGGGAAGGGGGATAAATCCGGTATCAATTTCTATGAAGTGCGGTTTGTCTTTGGAGCCGATTGCAGAACATTTGAGGAGCGTGACCATTCCTCGAGTCGATATTCTGGAGAGGTGGTCTGCCATAGCAAAAACATTTGACAAAGACTGCAAAAAATAAATGGTGTTGGGAGTGAGTTTCACAAGAAATTGAAGTTGTGGAAATGAGCACATGGCTTTCAAAAAAATTGATAGCAGAGGCTGGCATAGTCTACTGTGTCTTGTGCTGCTGCAAAGTCAATAAACTAAAGTCGAGCAGGCATCCACAAACTTTCAGACCATTTCAAGCCAAAGGAGTAGCAGATGAGATAAAAACTGATAAGAACCACGAAGATGTTCAGTTTGTTATTAAATGTTGTAGGAGCACACATTAGAAAAATATACATCAACTTTTTTCTCTAGAAATCTGAAACCAGTGTGTATAAATTATTTGCATCAGTACAAAGGATCACACACAAGCCCAAAATTGCCCCAGATAGTTTCAGATTGCACTATTTTGCATCTATGTTCAAAAAAAACAAAAAATATCTGGGGAGCATACCCCCTAGACCCCCCCCCCCCCCCCCTTACGTTTTCAAAGATTTTTTTCATTTGCCATTGGGAGGCCTGGTGATGGGAGTACAGGACAGACTAATGTCAAGCCAGGCAAAAAAAGAAAAAGCTGAAGAAGAGCTGAAAGACAGATTTTTCTTCAAGAGAAAATTTTAGATGTATTTGATTAAGTGCACTGTAAACTAGTGCATGTTTACAAGTACAATGAAATTTAGATGTGTATGATTGACTTAAAGTGGTATAGTTTAGATTTGTATGGCAGGGCTTCCTTTACTTTAATTTCCATGTGAAGAGAGTTGTTCCCAGTGTGAAGAACCGTGACACTCAAGAACTTAATGACATCAGAACATTTCTGTACATAATGCTTACTGGTAACTAGTTTTGAAAAGTTGAAAAT
This sequence comes from Monoplex corrugatus, assembly GCA_030674185.1. Classification (NCBI taxonomy): domain Eukaryota; kingdom Metazoa; phylum Mollusca; class Gastropoda; order Littorinimorpha; family Ranellidae; genus Monoplex; species Monoplex corrugatus. The sequence continues at coordinate 16,098,774 of CM060306.1, read as the reverse complement.
GATCAGAGTGAACTATAATTATCAAAGCAATGCCTGTGACTTACCATCTGCAGCTGGAACTGTGTATGTGTGTAGACCAAGAAAACTCAAACTGTTCTGATTTGCCGAAGGTAAGATGTTGATAACATGGTTTGTTGCTCATAATTTGTTTTTCACATATATGCAAACATAGTATTGCTAGTAAAACCATGTGTGACAGATTGCAATGTTCAAGGTTTCCATTGCTTCAGGAATGGATGCAGGTTTTCAGGAATGGGAACTTTTAGAAGGACATGGAAATTTGAGCTTTCAGGATTGAGAGATTTTTTCACTTTCACCCATGCATTTGTAAGATATGTTAAATACATTAATTGAAAGGGAATTTGAATTGAAATCCCCAGTTTGTTCATGTTTAATTGAAGTTGGTCTTCTCATGGGACATTGGTTGGAGATTTCAAATCTTGCTTTGTGCTTATGCTGCCCAGTTTCCCTTTTCATTTTCTGTACAAATTTTCACTTCTAGAAAATATCATCTTCATTGTTATTCAGTGATTGATGAGAGGTCTCCTCTAACGACCCACTAGTTGTTTTCATTGATATTTTTAACAAAAGCACTGAAAATTGTTGCAAGCTCTGACAGCCGTTATGAGTTGAAAGGCATGAGACAACAACGACTGAATGAAAGACAACAAGATTAAATAAAAACCAGAAACGTGTGAAAATTGAATGAGAATGTGTGTTTGATTAACAAAATAAAACAGTTGCAAATTGTTAAGCAAATGCTCTGGACAAACAAATTCACCACATTTAGGACAGACTGTCATTAACTCAGTGGAGCAGTGCAGCAGTATATATATATTGTGTCCCATCTGATATATATATATATTTGTTGGAATTGTGATCTAACAATGATGCTGATTGGATGTTTTACTTTAGTTCAGAGTTGAAGGTCGTTTTGATGAATGAAAAGAGAGATCACTTTGGTTTCCTAACAGTTCGTGAATCCCAACAACGTTTTGTCGTCTGCTGTTGTTGATGTGAGTGATATAACTATATAACTTTTTTTTCCCTCCATCATGAGTAGAGGTATCAACTCAATAATATTGTATTACATCTTGAATACAGGGGGGGGGGGGGGGGGGTGCAAAAGTAGGTATACAGTAAGTATCACATCATTATTATAATGCTTAATTCCACTCTTGATTAGAGGAGTATGTGAATACTGACGGCAAGCAGTTTGAGTATCTGAGGGATTAAGGCTGTGCTTGTTATTACATGTCATATGCAATATTCATTTGTTTGTATAATAAATGCAATGAGTATTGTACGTGTTTTCTTTTTTCATAACTGTATACCTATTTTTGCACCCCCCGTGTATATACATATTTTGTATCCCTTCACATTATATATTTTATATCCCATCTTGTATGTATATTTTGTATCCATATTATATGTAAATATTTTGTATCCCGTCTTCTGTATGTGTTTTGTATTTTGTATCCATCTTTGTGTGTGTATGTGTGTTTGTATCCTCTTGTGTGTGTGTGTGTGTGTGTGTGTGTGTGTGTGTATCAATTTGTGTGATGTATTTGGTATCCCATTTTGTGTATGTATATTATATATCTAGATTCTTATTTATGTATATATATCTATATCAATCTATTGTATATATTTATATTATTATATATTTTTTATCCATCTTGTATATATATTTTGTATCCCTCGTGTTAGACATATATGTATTGTATCCATCTTGTGATATATTATGTATCCCATCTTGTTAGTATTACTATGTATTTGTATCCCATCTTGTCATTATAGATTTTTGTATCCCATCTTTAATATATATGTATTTGTATCCATCTTGTTATATATAGGTCTTGGTATCACCTGTGATATATTATTAATCCATCTGTGTAAACTATCTTTATGTTCTAATCCTATCTTGTATGCTCATATTATTATATTGTCTTTTGTATCACATCTTGTGATTATATTGTATCCACTGTTAGACATTTGGTTTGTATCTGTCTTTATATATGATCTTTGTATTCCATCTTGTGATATATTATGTTCCCTCTTGTATCTTTACAGGCGTGTGCAGGGAGCAAGCTGTTACCAGTCAGTGATCAACCAATATGGCAGGTTTCCTCTTCTGGGAACCAAAGCTTGTGCATCTACTCTGCGCAGCTGGACGAGTGAGTACACACTTGCTGTCTGGGTTGGTGTGTGATAACAACCTGTACAAGTCTATGCTTATGAATAAACTTTACAAGTGTGCTAAAAAAGAAACGAATTGCACTTGGCTTTTGTTTCCCGTTGTGCTGTGATACTTTGTATGAAAAAATCGTTTTGTCTAACAGGACATCCCATTCTGAACTCTTTGACCTTCTGTTTGGGTTTATTTGTTGGAATGCTTCCAACAATAATTAATGGTGGATTCATTTGTGTTTTTCGTCTCAGGGTCCTTGTTCATACCAATCTCTTTCTGTCCCTCAAGGTCCTCTTTCTTCATGTATTTGCTTCATCTCAAGGTCCTTGTTCATACAATGTATTTGCTTCATCTCAAGTCCTTGTTTTCATACATGTATTTGCTCATCTCCCAGGTCCTTGTCATACATGTATTTCGCTCTGATTGCAAGTCCTTGTTCATACATGTATTTGCTTTATCTCAAAGGTCCTTTTATACATTGTATTTGCTTCATTCAAGGTCCTTGTTTTATTGTTATTTGCTTTTCTCAATCCTTGTTCATACTGTATTTGGCTTCATCAAGGTCCTTGTTCATACATGTGTTGTGCGTTCAATGTATTTAGGACGCTCAGCATCTGACTGTCATCCATGTGCCTGTGTGTAGAGATTGACTGTGTATGATGAAGCCTATCAGTTTCTAGCGTACGCCTCTGCTATTGACTGTCTTCTACGAGGGCAAGGTAAGGCTTTTATGGCCTCCTCGCATCACACGCAACCAACTGATAAATGGTCGCTCATTGGTATGTGTATTTCCACTGATAGGTGCCCTTGGTTTTCAATGATATTTCTTGTGTGAAATCTTTATTAACTGTTCATTTTAATTGTATACTTTAAGTTTTGGTTGAGTTTGGGCTGATTTAATTGTTGTATGCACAATAATTCTTTTGGACTGTGATAACATATGCATGGCATTTTGGAGAGAAAAAAAATTTTAGTTCCTTTCTGACCAAGTCTTTTGTGTGTGAAATAGGACATTTCAGGGTATGTTTTAAAATTGTAATGACAAATGCAGACTTTTGCAGGTAGTTAACCCTTTGATGCCACACCCTATCCATCGGCTGCAAAACTTAACCCTTTGATTCCTCTGCCTTATCCGCCAGTTTCCTGCAGGAAGTCAGAAGTTTGATAGTATGGGTGTCAAAGGATCAGTAAATAATCCTTTTTCTGAGGTGGTGTGCTGGGAATAAAATAGAGGAGGTGGCTTTGGGGGTTTTAATTTCACTCTTTGAAATATTCAAGGTAATCACTCAGATTGTAGCAGCATAATGTTTTGGGTATTATACAAGGAAACTGTGCTAAAAATCAGTCTTTCTGTGTGTCTTTCTTCCTTCTTTCTCCCCACTTCCTCAGTCTGCAACACTTTTTCATTTCAGTTCTCTCTGTCTGCTCCCCAATCTCTCTGTTTTATGACAGTAACAGGTGCTACATGTATTGTGTGTTTCTTGTCTTGTCAAGATGATGGACATACTGTTTGAGTTTGTGGACCTATCTATGACCAAACTGTGTCCTGACAAAGGCAAGATTGAGGAACTAGAAGACTATTACCAGGTCAGTACACACCGCCTTCTTCTTAAGCTTGTCTGTGAAGATGATAGCCTCTGAATGTGTGTGTGTTGTGTGCATGCGTGTGTGGTTGGTGTGTGTGGTGTGTGTGTGTGTGTGTGTGGTGTGTGTGTGTGTGTGTGTGTGTGTGTGGTGTGTGTGGTGGGCGCATGTGTGTGTGCATGTGTGCTTATGTGTTGAGAGGGAGGGAATTTATATGGTGATGGATTGACTTAATGTTAACCAGAAAATGCTTTGGGGCTTTGAAAATATTTTCTGATCAGTATACTTTACGTTTTCATGCTTTCATTCTTTCATTCTTTCATTCTTTCATGTGGCAGTTTTACATGTGTTTTGTTGTGCATATTATGAGTCAGCTCTTAACTCTTTTGCTGCATATACTTGGATACTTAGTTATCCTGCTACGTGTAAGATTGCTTTTCTTGGCATGTACAAGATATTTTTAAATGTAAGCATATGGTGTCAGAAAGATGTCCTCTGAATAAACTAAATAACAATAATAAAGAATGAATAATATAAATGTAAGATCAGTTTAAAAAGTTAAATTTCTATTCATATTTTTATCCTAGTTATACATTATAGCTTTTTTTAACTGTTGTTTCTTTAAAACATTTGCACTCATACAGACCTGCCAACCCTTCTGCTTTTGATGGAATTGTGTTCCACTTGATGGCAAATCATTCCACTGTTCTTACCCAAAGCTTGTTGTGCTTGAAGGGGGAGAGCTTTTTGTGGAAGTGCAAATGGTTGATATAATGACTTTGAATTTACTGAGAGAAAGGTCTGATTAAATTGAATTTGCATTCAGTTCAATCTGATGAAATAGCATTTGCATTCAGTTCAATCTGATGAAATAGCATTTGCATTCAGTTCAATCTGACTAAATAGCATTTGCATTGAGTTCAGTCTGATTAAATAGCCTTTGCATAGCATTTGCATTGAGTTCAATCTGATTAAATAGCATTTGCAATCAGTTTAATCTGATTAAATAGTATTTGCATTGAGTTCAATCTGATTAACTAGCATTCGCAATCAGTTCAATCTGATTAGAATAGCATTTGCATTCAGTTCAGTAGCTTAGCTTCTCAGAGCTATTTTCTCACTAACTGATAAACATTAATTGTTACAAAAGCATCTATTATTAACGACCAGTTGCGTAAACGTTTTTTTAATTTCACTTTCATTCACCATCATGTCCAAGCGCAAAGAAGACATTGAAGTTGAAAAGAACATGATGCAAATCAACCAAAAGTTCCACAAAGAATACCTGAAAATGATCCATTTGTTACCACAGTAGTGTCAGTATGCTGTCGTCATTATTTAGTGCGCTTACTGAATTTTTAGAAACCATAGTGCGCTTACTGAATTTAGAAACCACATAGTGGCATGGATCAATTCATCGTCACATAAAATCTGTGCATGCTGATGATACATAAAGTGCAGTTGTATTGCAGACTTTTTCTGTTCCAAACATTTTTATCCTTCATTGTCAAAATAATCCCAAGATACAGATATAATCTGAGCTGAGACGTTATGTCCAGCATACTTGTATCCAATAACATCCCTTTTTAGTGGACCACACAAAATGATAATGCCTTTACTTTCATATATTTCCCTGTTTGATATTATTCCTTTTGTAATGTTGAAAATATTTCTCTCAAGTCTGTTGAGGGGTTGGCAGGTCTGATCGCATGTGCACACTACATAGGCAGCAAAGCTGCTTACAGTGCACACTTATATTGCAAGAGCTGCGATTGTGGAAGAAAGTTATACCAGAGGTTCAGTTTAGATTTGGGGGAGAAGACATCTGTGAAACTGGTATATTCATAGAACCTTTCGTATTATCACTCAGAAAAAAATATATAAAATTTGAAAGCTCAGATTATGCTCATGTTTGTAGGTGTTTGTCATGACAGAAATATCTACTCATGTCTGTCTTGTTTTTCATACCTTTGTTTAAAGCAGTTAAGCTGGTGAGTCAGCATGTGCAGATGGATGAATGCTGGCTGTCAGGCCACCTAGCGTTAATGCTTCGTGTGTGCTTATTCAGAATTGTACAGATAGGTCAGATGTTTGATAGGCTGTTTCATTACACATATCACACATGTGCATATATGCACAATGATTTAGTATGATTTAGTTGCATTAAGACAATCTTTGAATCCTTTACCATTCTGTTACTTCTGTGTGTGCTGTGCTTAAACAGGGTTATCAGGGCCCCTCACTTGAAGTGAAGTTGTCTGCAGTTGTTACAGTTGTCAGCGTCTCGTTGCATCTCACAGTGCAGTAGACAAATTCTCTCCACAGTATTAATGGCTGTTATTCTATGTCAGTTCTCACTTCGACTCCTTTTCACGGTAGAATTGACCAAATTCTCTCCCATCAGTACCAGAGTTATGCTAGAGTTTTAAATGTGTGCACTTGGTTGCATCTGACACCAGCAAATGTGTGTGTGAATGTCACTTTAACTCCATTTCTAGACAAATAGGCAAGTTCTTTCTGCAGCATTATATTTGCACAACACTTGAACATTTGTCTGTTTGAAAGCATCCCACAGCTGTAAGTCTGTGTCTGAACTCATTCTATATGACCAGCTGCCTCCTTCATTGTGCTGTATGCTTGCTGTTTGTATAGGTTACAAAATAATTTCTACAGAAAGATTGCAAGCATATACAGACTCTAAATTTTATATTACAGACAATAAAATGGACTAATAAATGCAAAGTTTGAATGCACTCACTGTATTATTGACAAATATTTCACTTGTTTGAAAAGTTCTTTTTTCCCACAATTGTGCTGTAGGGATAGTGTAAGCCTGCGCAACAGAAATTTGTTCAATATGGTCTTTATCTTCAGACATTTCAAAATTGTAGAAATGGAATGGGCAAATATGTGCCCACAGTGGATATTTACTGTAGAATCAATATCATTGTCCTTAGGCTACATTAAATGGGCACACTTCCTAGTCACACTCATTAGATGTTGCACTGGTTGTTAGCATAGCATTCACACAATAGTACTCATCAGATGTAGATGTTCGCAGCCAGTCTAAAGGTACAGTTGCCCTTTAAGATGTTTGTTGAACAGAGCTCTGCCCTCTGTCTTTTTACACAACTTTTAATATGCACCAAGAATGTTTAAAGGTACGCTATATCTTACTTCAGTAACTAACAAATGTGCATGTGAGGTATGCTGTAGTGTATCTTAGTAAAGAATAAATGAAATCTCGTTTTTTTATTCAATAGGCAAATTCTGTCAAAACAGTGGTATAGATACACCACAGTCGTAAATGTGTTGTTTGACTGCATCTGACACCTGTGCTTTTCTGGTCTCTTTGTGCTAACTGCATGGTTTTGCGTGCGTGGCTGCAGAGTTCGGTAAGCAAGTCCAAGGTACTGACTGACACATTTACTTCCCTTTTATAGCTGTGCTCCACTGTGCTGTGCTGTGGCTTGCTGTGTTGTGCCTTGCCGTTCTTTGCAGAACTCCAGCACAGTTTTGTGTGCTTGTCCATGTGTCACTTACATGTGTTGACCTTTTTCATGTTTGTGCAAGTGTGTGGTTGGTTGGTTATATTGGGGAAGGAGTTGAGGAGAGTAAGGGATGTTGTGTGTGAGCATTAGTGTGTGGAGTGTCTTAAGCATGTAGGGTTGCATGTGTACATGTCTGAGTGTATGATTATGCGGTATGTAGGGTGAGTAAAAGTGGATGGGGAGAGAAAGGTGCAGTTTTCACTGCAAGTATCTTTCTATTGGAATGTGTTTTAGGACATGGATTGTAGGGTTCTTTTGTTATCTTTATTTCAAGCAGTGTTTTGTCAGATGAATGTATGCTTGTTTGGCCCACATTGTGCACGCATTACAGTGCTGCGCTGTCTGCATACTCCATCTTCAGTAGATGTTCATGCTGGATGTACTCATAAGCCACCAAACATTGACATGGTTTACAGGATGTTTAATGTGCATGTTTGATAATCTGCTTATACAGAGTTCAGGAACTAGCAGGTCTGCGTGTCTGTTTGCTAGCGAGACCGAGAAATGTTCACCTTTACATATCTATGGTACCCAGGTTTAAACCCCAAAGGGAATTCAGGCATTAGCAGATCTGCATATATGTAGACTTGGGAGATTGGGAAATGTTCACCCATTACACAGCAAGTTGTACCGAAGAAGGTTCGAATCCTAACCTTTATATTGAAAATCCAATATCCTAACCACTTGATTGTCAAGGATGTAAATGTAGAGAGGAGTAGTTACTGTCACTGTATGTTTCACACTGGGGTGTATGTTGTTTCTAGATATATATCGGGTTTTTTTAACATGTATGCGTCTGTGTGTGCGTATTTGTGTATTTGCACGTCTCTGTATGCGGAAAAAGTTGGGGGAAAATGAGTAGAAGAGAATGCGTTTGTGTGTGTGTGTTGTGGTGTGTGGTGTGTGTGCGTGTGTGTGTGTGTGCGCGGTGTGTGTGTGTGTGTGTGTGTGGGTGGTGGTGGGTGGTGGCGTGCGCGCGCGCGTGTGTTGTGTGTGTGTGTGTGTGTGTAGGAGTGTGTGGAGTGATCAGGTGTGCTTCTGTGTTTGGATGGTCAGTGTGTGTATGTTTCACACACCATTGTGTGGTGTATATGTAAATCACAGTGTTCTTTCATGTAGTACTGATTGTAGTAGTGAACAGACGTAGATCTGCATGAAGGTAAATTGTGTATGAACATGATGTATCGACTGTTGTTAACTCATTTAAGTTTATGTACTGCTTGTCATTTTAATTATGTACTCCTTTGTAAAACACCCATATTATGGTGCTTGCATTTAAATCTCCCAAGCTGTTTCATATTTTCCCTTTATCGTATCCTTGTCATTTATAGTGACCGCTGTCATTTAAGTAATTGTGTATAAATATGTATCGCTTTGTCATTTTAATTATGTACTCGCTTTGTCATTTTAATTATGTACTCACTTTATCCCATATTACGGTGCTTAAATCTCCCACTGTTTCAGTATTTCCTTATCATCCTATTCCTCATCCCTTATTAAATTGGTTCATAGTAGTAAGTCTGTTCTTTGGTGTGTGTGTGTGTGTGTGTGTGTGTTGTGTGTGTGTGTGTGTGTGTGTGTGTGTGTGGTGTGTGTGTGTGTGTGTGTGTTCTTTCGTTCATTCTTTAACGTCTTTTCACTATAAGTGATATTAGACGGAGGAGGGGGAATAAAAAAAAAATTTTTAAAAACAGAAAAAAGGAAAAAAAAAAATGAACAAAATAAAATGTAGAAGGATAGTTGGACGGGTTGGATTTGGGCAGAGGGAAGACAGAGGAAAAACATTAGTAGGTGGGGGAACAGTAAAATGGAAGGAGAACTTAACACTAACAATTAACTTCAACAACGTGAAGGGAAATTGTAACACTAAAACACAAACCGAATAAAGTTAAAGTAATGCATTAACAGGACTGTGAACTAATGATTCTGAAATTCTAACTAACAAAGATTGATCTGATGTAATTTTTTGGAAATGATTTTTAGAATACTTTTTTTGAGTAAACATTTTCGGTAAAAAGAACGTAGCGTTTTGCAGTAGAATAAACAGTGAAACAGTGTGAACTGTTCGCCGCAAATACATTGACATTTTTACAATATTTTGTTTTCAATGCGTTTAGCTGAATGTATATGTGTGTGTGTATGTATGTGTGTGTCCAATATGTGTGTGGGGGTGTGTGTGTGTGTGTGGTTGTGTGTGTGTGTGTGTGGTTCTTGTGTAAGCAGTTCATGTTTGTGTTTTAACCGGTTGACTCCCGTACCCAATCTACCAGCTGCAAAAAGTTAACCCTTTGATTTCCTCAACCAATCCATCAGCTTCCTGCAGAAAGCTGGTGGATAGGATGAGGAAATCAAAGGGTTAACTTTTTGCTTTGCTGACATGGTTGACAATGCAGTTTGCTGGTGGACAGGGTGCAGGAGTCCAAGGGTTAAAGAAGAGGAGACACTGAAATTCAGTGTTGGGGTTTGTTTTAGAAGGGTTCATCGCACTCAGGTAGTTCTATATGCACTGCGCCTAGATCTGCCAACAGTTATCTGACTGACCTTTTGATCTTGCGTAAAAGCCTATGTGCTGGCACAGTCATGAGGTAGGGAAGGACGCAGGACTTAGTGAAATATTCACATCACCAGAGTGATTGCAGTATTAAGATGGGCAGCAAACAGGCAAACGTGTTACAGGGTAGAATTGAACTCAAGACATGATCTTGAGTCAAAGGATCTGTCAACAGACCGGCCAGCTTGAATTCTATCACGAACAGAATGATGCCTATGGTTTATACAATTATCTGTGTGATCTTGTATCTTCTTCCCAGTTATGTAATTTTTATTTCTTCTATCCTGCTTTCTGAATGAAAAGATGTATAAACATTGTATTGTGTATTGCGAACCTCTTTGCAGCAGTTTGATTGGGTACTTTAAATGTAAAGTGGAAAATGTGTGTGTGTGTGTGTGTGTGTGTGTGTGTGTGTGTGTGTCTGTTGTCTGTCTGTCTGTCTGTCTGTCTGTCTGTCTGTGTGTTCTGTGTCTGTGCGTGTGTCTATGTCTGTGTGTGTGTATATCTGTGTACATGCATATGTTTCACAGCTTGTGTTAACACTGCAGTCTAAATTTACATGTAAGATTGCTTTTAACATTACATTTACAGTTTACACATACATATAAGATTGGTTTCATTTTTAAGACAAAGGATAACTGTCCTGTTTCAGACTTTAGGATGCATGAGTGAAATGAAGTGAAAACGTAAACTCTTGGTTTAGATTTTAGGATACATTTATACATGAAATTCACTGAAAGATGTAAACTAAGTTTGTCACATATCCCGTTTGTCTATTTTAATCGTGAACAGATTGGGAAAGTGGTATGAACAGAAGTTAAGAAAATGTAAATTGGCAGATATGAAGGGTTAGAAGGGTGTGGTATCAGGTTTAAATTAGATAATATCGTTGTACCACAATGCAGAAATGCAGAATCAGTGTGGATGTTTTTCAATGTAGAATTGTAGAATTTAGATTAAAGAATTAAAGAAAAAAATCTGTCCTCTCGTGAGTTTCTCTAATATATGTTTTTTGGCCATGACCAGTTGCATTTTTTCCAGAGTGTGCATTACCTTCCTTTGTATTTCCCACCCTTTGTTAATCTTTCACCAGATGTAATCCTCCTGCCCCCGTGTTCTGTGATTTGTTTCTGTTACCTGAAGTAGATTGCAACATTAAAGAGTTTAAGACTTTTATATGAAAGGTCTTTTTTATATTTTAGGGTAAAAGTAAATGAGAAGTATTTTTGTGTGTTAACAGTATTTTTAGTAGCAAAACTAAATCGGAAGTACTTGCGCTTTCATTCAGTCAAGTCATTTGATTAGTTTTGTGGAAGATTTTTTTTTTTGGATTTTTTTTTATTAATTCGTTGTTTTTTCTTTTACTTCCATTTGTCGAGGACGTTTAAGCCTTTGGTCTTTTTTTTTTTAGGGATTCATTTTTGATAATGTTGTGATAGTATTATTTTACAAAGAAAACACTATGCAAATAATGTGCATAACTCTCAGTGCATTTGATGCAAACTCAGTATTAGTCATAATGCAGAAATGTGTACAATCTGTCGTCTTCATGTATTAATAGATGTATGTGATTACACCCTCCCAAATGTTTACACATTACTTTGAATACAGTTGTGTGGTAGCAGGAGCTTAGAGGGGGAGGCTGTTTTTTTTTGTTTTGTTGTTGTTTTTTTTAGAAATCGTGTTGCTTTCATTCATTGTAAATTATTCCTATCGGGATAAGTTACATTAAAAGTTCATGCGCATTACATGTAGGATTGGATATCCTCTGGTTAGTTGTTTGTAATGATGCTTCTGGTTAGCTGATTTGTTGTGGAAACAATTTGCATGATTATGATGTCATTTTGTGTGTTGGCCTGTGTGCAGTTTGCTGATTTATTGAAATCTGTAGTTGATCTCCATCTGTCTGTCTGTCTTCTCTGTCTTTGTCATATTTCTGTCTCTGTCTTGCTCTCTCACTGTCTCTCTCTGTCTCACCCCCACCCCCCTGCTCTGTCTCTCTCTCAATAGAAAACATTCACATGCTGCATAGAAATCATATTATGCTACTAAATGACATACATTAATTATGTCAAAGCATGGGCCATAGAGAGTCAAAGAATTTGAAAAGTGTGCATTTGTTTTTAATTGTGGATGAACTGCAAGAGTCCTCTGACAGAACACATGTTTCAGGTTCAGCTTGTTCATGACAGTATTATGGTACACTGATGATTCTACATTGCAGTATATTTGCTGTACAACAAAATCTGTACTAGTAGAAATAAATCGCACTGTGGCAGATGCCATACGCGTATATAAAGCGTGTAGTCATGCTGATCATTATAAGCTTTTAAATATGCAGTTTCTTTTAGTGTCATAGATCTGTTACTAACAGGGTGGTCAACATAGTGTGTGTCACTTTATAGTATTTTCCTTTTGTCAGTTGGCTTGAGTTATATGTATACAAAAGTCTTTTGAAAAAAAAAATCAATGTCTGCTTGTGTGTGGCATCCAGTGTGTGTGTACATTGTATAGTATAAAAATTAAATGTATGGTTTCATATGTATCATTATCTGCTTATTGAATGAAACAGGTTTTTTTTTATTTATGTTAAATGTTTTATCAACTTGTTTTTTCAGGAAATTGTGCCAGTGTGTGTGGATTACTGCCTTCATCTCAAGAAGACGTGAGTAGTTGTGAAAGGAGACACTAATCATCTTTTACAGTTTTGAGATACTATTCATATTTTGTGTGTGGTGCACTTCTGACTGTAACAACTTATTCTAGTTGTTTTTGTTGATAGTGTGCACATTTTGATATATATGCACTGAAAGCATAGTAATCATGGCTGAAGTTGATAAGGTTGCAAAAATTTGTTTCAGAAAAAGTGTGTGTAGTGTGTGTGTGTGTGTGTGTGTGTGTGTGTGTGTGTGTGTGTGTGTGTGTGTGTGTGTGTGTGTGTGTGTGTGTGTGTGTGTGTTTCTGTCCTTTCATAAATTTAGATTGAGATAATAAAACGTCATATTTCATGTATGATAATAGATCCTGTTTCTCTGGATGTAGAAAAACATTTCATCATGAAAATGATGGAGCACTCCTACAGAGCAGTAGCACAAATGTCAACAAATAATGTATTGAATGTATTCCTTGACATAAACTCTGCATTTTGTCCATCCAGCCTCTCAGAAGTCATTTTTCTAAAGTTAACAATCCCCAAGCAGTTGCAACCATACTCTTCACAAGTATTTCCATACATTTTCTGCATCATCAGGGATGTGTTATTTGGCCGAATCTATGAGCGTTTTGCTGTGGACGTGATCGCCAAGGGGACCTTCCTCGAGTGCCTGGAGCCTTACATCCAGTCCGACCGCCTGACCGCCATTCCGCCAGCTGTGATGAAAGACTTTGTGGACCACTACGAGTCGCGAGGCATGTTGGACAGTGTGGAGTCCTGCATTGTGCATCTGGACATTGCCAGTCTGGATATACATCAGGTGATTTTGTTGGGGTGGGTGGTTGGTTTTTAGATAGTTTGGATAGTTGGATAAGTTGGAGGCTGGCTGATTGACTGTATATGTGGTAAATGGATTCTTTTTTTTCTTTTTGTCCCAAGGTTTGTTTCAAAATTTTTGGGGGGGAAAATTCTTAAAGTTTGAGTATTTTTCTGTTTCTTTATTAACTGTTCATCTGTTTATTATGTTCTCAGTTTTCTCTGTTTATTGTGTTCTCTCTTTTCTCCTGTATCTGTGCCTAACTCACTGTCTCTCTCTCCCTCCCTCTCTTTGTCTGTATGGATATGTTTCTGAACATGTTTTCACTGACTGAATTGAGTCTGTGACCAAATTGGTCAACTTCAGAGACCTAAATTCTCTCTGTCTCTGTCTGTCTGTCTGTCTGTCTCTCTCTCTCTCTCTCTCTCTCTGTCTGTCTGTCTCTCTCTCTCTCTCTCTCTCTCTCTCTCTCTCTCTCTCTCTCTCTCTCTCTCACTCACTCTCTCACTCTCTCCCCCTCCCCTCCCCCTCTCCCTCTCTCTCTCTCTCCTTTCTCCCCCTTTTGCTTTCTCCCCTCTCTCTCTCTCCCCCTCTCTCTCACCCTCTCTCCCGCTTTCTCCCTCTCTATCTCATATGCGGATTGGCTGCCTGTGTGAAGTCATAGACTCAAGATCTGATGTTTCAAGTTCATTCCAAGTCCACAGTATAAAACTGGCCATTTTTGTTATCCATCTTAATGCTTGAATCAGTATGGTGGTGCAGCTTAGTGTTCTTTAGATCTGTACTTGTTTCATCCTCCCCCTTCTCCCATAATTTCAAGACCTCATCTAGGGTTTTGTGCAGGCTCAGGTAGTCTTCCATATAATTACTGACAGATTGGATTGGAGCACATATGGAATTTTCTGAGTGCAATGAATCCCTCTTGAATGAAATCCAAGCTCTGTTCAGTTCTCTCTGTCTGTGGGTGTGTAATTTAATCTGTTTGCTTATCCTGTTCAAAATGCACCTAAAAATATTCACAAACGCCATAAGTATATTCCTTGTTTATTCTATTAAATGAGAAGAAACTTAAGTCTGTGGTGTTTATTCAGGTAGTACACTTGTGCTGGAGCCACAGTTTATACGATGCCATCATTTACGTGTACACACGTGGAATGAACGACTACACCACACCGCTTGAACAGCTCCTTTCTCAGCTGGGTGCTGCCGTCAGCAGGGGCAAGCAACTCACAGGTTAGTCACAGCATCGCAGAAATGCACATTTTGTAGATCAGTAATGTCTGGCTTTGATAGTAGGGGTGATATTTGTGAAAGGGAATAGTCTGCTGACCTTTGATGCTCTGATTCACCGAAGAAGGATAACAGTTGGTGTTGATGCTCTGATTCCCCGAAGAAGGATAACAGTTGGTGTTGATGCTCTGAATCACCGAAGTAGGATAACAGTTGGTGTTGATGCTCTGAATCACCGAAGTAGGATAACAGTTGGTGTTGATGATCTGAATCACCAAAGTAGGATAACAGTTGGTGTTGATGATCTGAATCACCGAAGTAGGATAACAGTTGGTGTTGATGATCTGAATCACCGAAGTAGGATAACAGTTGGTGTTGATACTCTGAATCACCGAAGTAGGATAACAGTTGGTGTTGATGCTCTGAATCACCGAAGTAGGATAACAGTTGGTGTTGATGATCTGAATCACCGAAGTAGGATAACAGTTGGTGTTGATGCTCTGATTCACCGAAGTAGGATAACAGTTGGTGTTGATGCTCTGAATCACCGAAGTAGGATAACAGTTGGTGTTGATGCTCTGAATCACCGATATAGGATAACAGTTGGTGTTGATGCTCTGAATCACCGATATAGGATAACAGTTGGTGTTGATGCTCCGAATCACCGATATAGGATAACAGTTGATGTTGATGCTCTGAATCACTGGTATAGGATAACAGTTGATGTTGATGCTCTGAATCACTGATATAGGATAACAGTTGATGTTAATGCTCTGAATCACCGATATAGGATAACAGTTGATGTTGATGCTCTGAATCACCGATATAGGATAACAGTTGATGTTAATGCTCTGAATCACCGATATAGGATAACAGTTGATGTTAATGCTCTGAATCACCGATATAGGATAACAGTTGATGTTAATGCTCTGAATCACCGATATAGGATAACAGTTGATGTTAATGCTCTCAATCACCGATATAGGATAACAGTTGATGTTAATGCTCTGAATCACTGATATAGGATAACAGTTGGTGTTGATGCTCTGAATCACCGATATAGGATAACAGTTGATGTTAATGCTCTGAATCACCGATATAGGATAACAGTTGATGTTGATGCTCTGAATCACTGAAGTAGGATAACAGTTGGTGTTGATGCTCTGAATCACTGATATAGGATAACAGTTGGTGTTGATGCTCTGAATCACTGATATAGGATAACAGTTGGTGTTGATGCTCTGAATCACCGATATAGGATAACAGTTGGTGTTGATGCTCTGAATCACTGATATAGGATAACAGTTGGTGTTGATGCTCTGAATCACCGATATAGGATAACAGTTGGTGTTGATGCTCTGAATCACCGATATAGGATAACAGTTGGTGTTGATGCTCTGAATCACTGATATAGGATAACAGTTGGTGTTGATGATCTCAATCACTGATATACAGGGCTGTTAGAGTTCAGCGATTTCGCGGAAATCCGCGAATACAGTGATCCCATTTCAGGGAAAGTCAAAGTGCTTCCGCGAAAGAAAAAAAAAAGCAAAAAAAAAAAAAAAAAAAAAAAACCAAGTTCTGTAAGGGAATAGTATAGAGAGCTCTCTTAAGTTGAACCTGCAGTACGCCTTGACATTAAGAATTATTGCATGAATACAAAAAAATTGTGTTTAGAATGACTTTCTAAAACCAAGTGCTATATATGTCATGTGGTTTCAGAAAGTTACTCTAAACACAAATTGATCCATTGATTTGTTAATTTTTTGTGAACTAAAAATTACCCAGTTTGCTGCCAGGATAGGCCCTCTGATTGGCTTCAAAATGTCATATTTTCAATTTTCGGCGGGGGGCTTCGCCCCCCTGCACCCCCCACCGGAGCGTTGCCCCTGGACCCCACCGGGGCCTGGGCGGCCCCTGGACCCCGGCCAATTTTCAGGGAAAAACAGATTTTACCACTAACAGCCCTGGATATAGGACAACAGTTGATGTTAATGCTCTGAATCACCGATATAGGATAACTGTTGATGTTGATGCTCTGAATCACCGAAGTAGGATAACAGTTGGTGTTGATGATCTGAATCACCAAAGTAGGATAACAGTTGGTGTTGATGATCTGAATCACCGAAGTAGGATAACAGTTGGTGTTGATGATCTGAATCACCGAAGTAGGATAACAGTTGGTGTTGATACTCTGAATCACCGAAGTAGGATAACAGTTGGTGTTGATGCTCTGAATCACCGAAGTAGGATAACAGTTGGTGTTGATGATCTGAATCACCGAAGTAGGATAACAGTTGGTGTTGATGCTCTGATTCACCGAAGTAGGATAACAGTTGGTGTTGATGCTCTGAATCACCGAAGTAGGATAACAGTTGGTGTTGATGCTCTGAATCACCGATATAGGATAACAGTTGGTGTTGATGCTCTCAATCACCGATATAGGATAACAGTTGGTGTTGATGCTCCGAATCACCGATATAGGATAAACAGTTGATGTTGATGCTCTGAATCACTGGTATAGGATAACAGTTGATGTTGATGCTCTGAATCACTGATATAGGATAACAGTTGATGTTGATGCTCTGAATCACCGATATAGGATAACAGTTGATGTTAATGCTCTGAATCACTGAAGTAGGATAACAGTTGATGTTGATGCCCTGAATCACTGATATAGGATAACAGTTGATGTTAATGATCTGAATCACCGATATAGGATAACAGTTGATGTTAATGCTCTGAATCACCGATATAGGATAACAGTTGATGTTAATGCTCTGAATCACTGATATAGGAAAACAGTTGGTGTTGATGCTCTGAATCACCGATATAGGATAACAGTTGATGTTAATGCTCTGAATCACCAATATAGGATAACAGTTGATGTTAATGCTCTGAATCACCGATATAGGATAACAGTTGATGTTGATGCCCTGAATCACTGATATAGGATAACAGTTGATGTTAATGCTCTGAATCACTGATATAGGATAACAGTTGATGTTAATGCTCTGAATCACCGATATAGGATAACAGTTGATGTTGATGCTCTGAATCACCGATATAGGATAACAGTTGATGTTAATGCTCTCAATCACCGATATAGGATAACAGTTGATGTTAATGCTCTGAATCACCGATATAGGATAACAGTTGATGTTAATGCTCTGAATCACCGATATAGGATAACAGTTGATGTTAATGCTCTCAATCACCGATATAGGATAACAGTTGATGTTAATGCTCTGAATCACTGATATAGGATAACAGTTGGTGTTGATGCTCTGAATCACCGATATAGGATAACAGTTGATGTTAATGCTCTGAATCACCGATATAGGATAACAGTTGATGTTGATGCTCTGAATCACTGAAGTAGGATAACAGTTGGTGTTGATGCTCTGAATCACTGATATAGGATAACAGTTGGTGTTGATGCTCTGAATCACTGATATAGGATAACAGTTGGTGTTGATGCTCTGAATCACCGATATAGGATAACAGTTGGTGTTGATGCTCTGAATCACTGATATAGGATAACAGTTGGTGTTGATGCTCTGAATCACCGATATAGGATAACAGTTGGTGTTGATGCTCTGAATCACCGATATAGGATAACAGTTGGTGTTGATGCTCTGAATCACTGATATAGGATAACAGTTGGTGTTGATGATCTGAATCACTGATATAGGACAACAGTTGATGTTAATGCTCTGAATCACCGATATAGGATAACTGTTGATGTTGATGCTCTGAATCACTGAAGTAGGATAACAGTTGGTGTTGATGCTCTGAATCACTGATATAGGATAACAGTTGGTGTTGATGATCTGAATCACTGATATAGGATAACAGTTGGTGTTGATGCTCTGAATCACTGATATAGGATAACAGTTGGTGTTGATGATCTGAATCACTGATATAGGACAACAGTTGGTGTTGATGCTCTGAATCACTGAAGTAGGATAACAGTTGGTGTTGATGCTCTGAATCACTGATATAGGATAACAGTTGGTGTTGATGCTCTGTATCACTGATATAGGATAACAGTTGGTGTTGATGCTCTCTATCACTGATATAGGATAACAGTTGGTGTTGATGCTCTGTATCACTGATATAGGATAACAGTTGGTGTTGATGCTCTGTATCACTGATATAGGATAACAGTTGGTGTTGATGCTCTGTATCACTGATATAGGATAACAGTTGGTGTTGATGCTCTGAATCACTGATATAGGATAACAGTTGGTGTTGATGCTCTGATTCACTGATATAGGATAACAGTTGATGTAGATGCTCTGAATCACCGGTATAGGATAACAGTTGGTGTTGATGCTCTGAATCACTGATATAGGATAACAGTTGGTGTTGATGCTCTGAATCACTGATATAGGATAACAGTTGGTGTTGATGCTCTGAATCACTGAAGTAGGATAACAGTTGGTTTTGATGCTCTGTATCACTGATATAGGATAATAGTTGGTGTTGATGCCCTGAATCACCGATATAGGATAACAGTTGATGTTGATGCTCTGTATCACTGATATAGGATAACAGTTGGTGTTGATGCTCTGAGTCACTGATATAGGATAACAGTTGGTGTTGATGCTCTGAATCACTGAAGTAGGATAACAGTTGATGTTGATGCTCTGTATCACTGATATAGGATAACAGTTGGTGTTGATGCTCTGAATCACCGAAGTAGGATAACAGTTGATGTTGATGCTCTGAATCACCCATATAGGATAACAGTTGGTGTTGATGCTCTGAATCACTGATATAGGATAACAGTTGGTGTTGATGCTCTGAATCACCGATATAGGATAACAGTTGATGTTGATGCTCTGAATCACTGATATAGGATAACAGTTGGTGTTGATGCTCTGAATCACCCATATAGGATAACAGTTGGTGTTGATGCTCTGTATCACTGATATAGGATAACAGTTGGTGTTGATGCTATGAATCACCCATATAGGATAACAGTTGGTGTTGATGCTCTGTATCACTGATATAGGATAACAGTTGGTGTTGATGCTCTGTATAACTGATATAGGATAACAGTTGGTGTTGATGATCTGAGTCACCGAAATAGGATAACAGTTGGTGTTGATGCCCTGAATCACCGAAATAGGATAACAGTTGGTGTTGATGGTCTGAATCACCGAAATAGGATAACAGTTGGTGTTGATGATCTGAATCACCGAAGTAGGATAACAGTTGGTGTTGATGCTCTGAATCACTGAAGTAGATAACAGTTGGTGTTGATGCTCTGAATCACTGAAGTAGGATAACAGTTGGTGTTGATGCTCTGAATCACTGAAGTAGGATAACAGTTGGTGTTGATGCTCTGAATCACCGATATAGGATAACAGTTGGTGTTGATGCTCTGAATCACCGATATGGGATAACAGTTGGTGTTGATGCTCTGAATCACCGATATGGGATAACAGTTGGTGTTGATGCTCTGAATCACCGATATAGGATAACAGTTGGTGTTGATGCTCTGAATCACCGATATAGGATAACAGTTGGTGTTGATGCTCTGAATCACTGAAGTAGGATAACAGTTGGTGTTGATGCTCTAAATCACCGAAGTAGGATAACAGTTTGTGTTGATGATCTGAATCACTGATATAGGATAACAGTTGGTGTTGATGCTCTGAATCACCGATATAGGATAACAGTTGGTGTTGATGCCCTGAATCACTGATATAGGATAACAGTTGGTGTTGATGCTCTGAATCACCGATATAGGATAACAGTTGGTGTTGATGCCCTGAATCACTGATATAGGATAACAGTTGGTGTTGATGCTCTGAATCACCGATATAGGATAACAGTTGGTGTTGATGCCCTGAATCACTGATATAGGATAACAGTTGATGTTGATGCTCTGAATCACCTAGGTAGGATAACAGTTGGTGTTGATGCTCTGAATCACCGATATAGGATAACAGTTGGTGTTGATGCTCTGAATCACTGAAGTAGGATAACAGTTGGTGTTGATGCTCTAAATCACCGAAGTAGGATAACAGTTGGTGTTGATGCTCTGAATCACCGATATAGGATAACAGTTGGTGTTGATGCCCTGAATCACTGATATAGGATAACAGTTGATGTTGATGCTCTGAATCACCTAGGTAGGATAACAGTTGGTGTTGATGCTCTGAATCACCGAAGTAGGATAACAGTTGGTGTTGATGCTCTGAATCACCAAAGTAGGATAACAGTTGATGTTGATGCTCTGAATCACCAATATAGGATAACAGTTGGTGTTGATGCCCTGAATCACCGATATAGGATAACAGTTGGTGTTGATGCTCTGAATCACTGATAGAGGATAACAGTTGGTGTTGATGCTCTGAATCACTGATAGAGGACAACAGTTTGTGTTGATGCTCTGAATCACTGATAGAGGACAACAGTTTGTGTTGATGCTCTGAATCACTGATATAGGATAACAGTTGGTGTTGATGCTCTGAATCACTGATATAGGATAACAGTTGGTGTTGATGCTCTGAATCACTGATATAGGATAACAGTTGGTGTTGATGCTCTGAATCACTGATACAGGATAACAGTTGGTGTTGATGAATCACTGATATAGGATAACAGTTGGTGTTGATGCTCTGAATAACTGATAGAGGACAACAGTTTGTGTTGATGCTCTGAATCACTGATATAGGATAACAGTTGGTGTTGATGCTCTGAATCACTGAAGTAGGATAACAGTTGGTGTTGATGCTCTGAATAACTGATAGAGGACAACAGTTTGTGTTGATGCTCTGAATCACTGATATAGGATAACAGTTGGTGTTGATGCTCTGAATCACTGATAGAGGACAACAGTTTGTGTTGATGCTCTGAATCACTGATATAGGATAACAGTTGGTGTTGATGCTCTGAATCACTGATAGAGGACAACAGTTTGTGTTGATGCTCTGAATCACTGATATAGGATAACAGTTGGTGTTGATGCTCTGAATCACTGATTTAGGATAACAGTTGGTGTTGATGCTCTGAATCACTGATATAGGATAACAGTTGGTGTTGATGCTCTGAATCACTGATATAGGATAACAGTTGGTGTTGATGCTCTGAATCACCGATATAGGATAACAGTTGGTGTTGATGCTCTGAATCACTGATATAGGATAACAGTTGATGTAGATGCTCTGAATCACTGATACAGGATAACAGTTGGTGTTGATGCTCTGAATCACTGATATAGGATAACAGTTGGTGTTGATGCTCTGAATCACTGATACAGGATAACAGTTGGTGTTGATGCTCTGAATCACCGATGTAGGAAAACAGTTGGTGTTGATGCTCTGAATCACTGATATAGGATAACAGTTGATGTTGATGCTCTGAGTCACTGAAGTAGGATAACAGTTGGTGTTGATGCTCTGAATCACCGATATAGGATAATAGTTGGTGTTGATGCCCTGAATCACCGATATAGGATAACAGTTGGTGTTGATGCCCTGAATCACCGATATAGGATAACAGTTGGTGTTGATGCTCTGAATCACTGATATAGGATAACAGTTGGTGTTGATGCTCTGAATCACCGATATAGGATAACAGTTGGTGTTGATGCTCTGAATCACCGATATAGGATAACAGTTGGTGTTGATGCTCGGAATCACTGATATAGGATAACAGTTGGTGTTGATGCTCCGAATCACCGATATAGGATAACAGTTGGTGTTGATGCTCCGAATCACCGATATAGGATAACAGTTGGTGTTGATGCTCTGAATCACTGAAGTAGGATAACAGTTGATGTTGATGCTCTGAATCACTGATATAGGATAACAGTTGGTGTTGATGCTCTGAATCACTGAAGTAGGATAACAGTTGGTGTTGATGCTCTGTATCACTGATATAGGATAACAGTTGATGTTGATGCTCTGAATCACTGATATAGGATAACAGTTGGTGTTGATGCTCTGAATCACTGATATAGGATAACAGTTGGTGTTGATGCTCTGAATCACCGAAGTAGGATAACAGTTGGTGTTGATGCTCTGTATCACTGATATAGGATAACAGTTGGTGTTGATGCTCTGAATCACTGATAGAGGACAACAGTTTGTGTTGATGCTCTGAATCACTGATATAGGATAACAGTTGGTGTTGATGCTCTGAATAACTGATAGAGGACAACAGTTTGTGTTGATGCTCTGAATCACTGATATAGGATAACAGTTGGTGTTGATGCTCTGAATCACTGAAGTAGGATAACAGTTGGTGTTGATGCTCTGAATCACTGATATAGGATAACAGTTGGTGTTGATGCTCTGTATCACTGAAGTAGGATAACAGTTGGTGTTGATGCCCTGAATCACCGATATAGGATAACAGTTGGTGTTGATGCTCTGAATCACTGATATAGGATAATAGTTGGTGTTGATGCCCTGAATCACTGATATAGGATAACAGTTGGTGTTGATGCCCTGAATCACTGATATAGGATAACAGTTGGTGTTGATGCCCTGAATCACCGATATAGGATAACAGTTGGTGTTGATGCCCTGAATCACTGATATAGGATAACATTTGGTGTTGATGCTCTGAATCACTGATATAGGATAACAGTTGGTGTTGATGCTCTGTATCACTGAAGTAGGATAACAGTTGGTGTTGATGCCCTGAATCACTGATATAGGATAACAGTTGGTGTTGATGCTCTGAATCACTGAAGTAGGATAACAGTTGGTGTTGATGCCCTGAATCACCGATATAGGATAACAATTGGTGTTGATGCTCTGAATCACCGATATAGGATAACAGTTGGTGTTTAGCAGCTTTATCTTCAGGCAGCATAAATATTGCAGATTCTTTTAGGATAATCAGTTCTCGGTGTTGCCTGTCAAAAAGTCTGTGTCATCATTGTGTCATGCTGTTTCAGTTTCATTTTCTCAAATTACCATGTCTGCACTCTGAATAGATTCCATATGCACTGACATCACAGATGCCACATGGTGGACAGGGTCCAAAATAATCGTGGCATAAGCCGTAAGCCAGCGCATAAACCCTATGCACTGGAACGGTCTTGAGGTCCTACCATGTGTCATACTGAAAATCTGTTAACTTTTTTCAGATGCACAAGCAATTAAATGTCATTATATAAGTAATCTGTTAACCCTTTGACTCCTACACCCTTTCCACCAGCACCTGCACCCTTTCCACCTGCACCCTTTCCACCAGCACCCTAAATTGTCAACCATGCTAGCAAAGCAAAAGCTTAACTCTTTGACTCCCTCACCCTATCCACTAGCTTTCTGCAGGAAGCTTGTGGATAGGGTGAGGGAGTCAAAGGGTTAAGTTTTTGCAGTTGGTAGGTAGGGTGCAGGAGTCAAAGGGTTGAATTACTAAACTGGACCTGATCATAGATCTAACGTCCTATTGACTACAATAGTAGTTAATTGAATTATTACTAGAGGCATGTTTGGGTTGGTTTTGTTTTCAGAACGTAGAAGAATGACTTCATGAAAACCGTCATTTTTTGCACTGTAATTTTCAGCATTGTATGGTCATTGAGTTCTCTTAAATTTGGATCAGTGATAAAACTTTCCACCATTTGTGCTTTTGCTGTTTATAAGAAAATGTGTGTTTTGTATGTACATGTGCCTTTTTTACATAACAAATCCCAATGTTTTATCCACAGATAATCAAATCAGACTGGGAAACAAGCTGCTGGTCTACATCAGGTGAAACATTTGTTGATTCATCTGGAATATTGTTCCACAAAACAGGCGCTGCATATGAAATGATATACTAAACAAATAACAAGAGTAACATTAGTGACAGTATGAATAGAGGGAAGGCTGAAGCTTTCCTTCCTCACTGAATGTGAAGAGTGCTTACTGGTTTAGGCCTGATTTTGCAAATATCTGTGTGCTTTAAGGTATAAGTCATCAATTCAAGATGGAATGATAACATCAGATACAACTGATTATGTACTTCCAGTGGTCAACATCTGAGATATTTCTTGAATAAGAGTTGATAATAGTGGACAAATCTGTCAGAATTTTGAACTAGTAGAGATTCATACATTAATTTATCATCTAGTAAAACGGACACTAACTGTGTTTACTATTTGTTATCAAGAAAATGTAATAATTCTTTATAAAAAGTCCTTGTGTGATTGTTCACCATAAAATAGAGTAATTCAGAGACTTCATTATTTGATGCCATCATCATCATCAGTAGTATGATGTCATCTTCACAGTCATCATCATCATCATCAATAGTAACATGTCATCTTCACAGTCATCATCATCATCATCAATAGTCACATGCCATCCTCACAATCATCATCATCATCATCATCAATAGTCACATGTCATCTTCACAGTCATCATCATCATCATCATCAATAGTAACATGTCATCTTCACAGTCATCATCATCATCATCATCAATAGTCACATGTCATCTTCACAATCATCATCATCATCAATAGTAACATGTCATCTTCACAGTCATCATCATCATCATCATCAATAGTAACATGTCATCTTCACAATCATCATCATCATCAATAGTAACATGTCATCTTCACAGTCATCATCATCATCAATAGTAACATGTCATCTTCACAGTCATCATCATCATCATCAATAGTCACATGTCATCTTCACAGTCATCATCATCATCATCAATAGTAACATGTCATCTTTACAGTCATCATCATCATCATCAATAGTAACATGTCATCTTCACAATCATCATCATCATCAATAGTAACATGTCATCTTCACAGTCATCATCATCATCAATAGTAACATGTCATCTTCACAGTCATCATCATCATCATCAATAGTCACATGTCATCTTCACAGTAATCATCATCATCATCAATAGTAACATGTCATCTTCACAGTAATCATCATCATCATCAATAGTAACATGTCATCTTCACAGTAATCATCATCATCATCAATAGTAACATGTCATCTTCACAGTCATCATCATCATCAATAGTAACATATCATCTTCACAGTAATCATCATCATCATCAATAGTAACATGTCATCTTTACAGTAATCATCATCATCATCAATAGTAACATGTCATCTTCACAGTCATCATCATCATCATCAATAGTCACATGTCATCTTTACAGTCATCATCATCATCAATAGTAACATGTCATCTTTACAGTCATCATCATCATCAATAGTAACATGTCATCTTCACAGTCATCATCATCATCAATAGTAACATGTCATCTTCACAGTCATCATCATCATCAATAGTAACATGTCATCTTTACAGTCATCATCATCATCAATAGTAACATGTCATCTTCACAGTCATCATCATCATCAATAGTAACATGTCATCTTTACAGTCATCATCATCATCAATAGTAACATGTCATCTTCACAGTCATCATCATCATCAATAGTCACATGTCATCTTTACAGTCATCATCATCATCAATAGTAACATGTCATCTTCACAGTCATCATCATCATCATCAATAGTAACATGTCATCTTCACAGTCATCATCATCATCATCAATAGTAACATGTCATCTTCACAGTCATCATCATCATCAATAGTAACATGTCATCTTCACAGTCATCATCATCATCAATAGTAACATGTCATCTTTACAGTCATCATCATCATCAATAGTAACATGTCATCATCACAGTAATCATCATCATCATCAATAGTAACATGTCATCTTCACAGTCATCATCATCATCAATAGTAACATGTCATCTTCACAGTCATCATCATCATCAATAGTAACATGTCATCATCACAGTCATCATCATCATCATCATCAATAGTAACATGTCATCTTTACAGTCATCATCATCATCATCAATAGTAACATGTCATCTTCACAGTCATCATCATCATCAATAGTAACATGTCATCTTCACAGTCATCATCATCATCATCAATAGTAACATGTCATCTTCACAGTCATCATCATCATCAATAGTAACATGTCATCTTCACAGTCATCATCATCATCATCAATAGTAACATGTCATCTTCACAGTCATCATCATCATCAATAGTAACATGTCATCTTTACAGTCATCATCATCATCATCATCAATAGTAACATGTCATCTTCACAGTCATCATCATCATCATCAATAGTAACATGTCATCTTTACAGTCATCATCATCATCATCAATAGTACATGTCATCTTTTACAGTCATCATCATCATCATCAATAGTAACATGTCATCTTTACAGTCATCATCATCATCATCAATAGTAACATGTCATCTTCACAGTCATCATCATCATCATCAATAGTAACATGTCATCTTCACAGTCATCATCATCATCAATAGTAACATGTCATCTTCACAGTCATCATCATCATCATCAATAGTAACATGTCATCTTCACAGTCATCATCATCATCAATAGTAACATGTCATCTTCACAGTCATCATCATCATCAATAGTAACATGTCATCATCACAGTAATCATCATCATCATCAATAGTAACATGTCATCTTTACAGTCATCATCATCATCAATAGTAACATGTCATCTTTACAGTCATCATCATCATCATCAATAGTAACATGTCATCTTCACAGTCATCATCATCATCAATAGTAACATGTCATCTTCACAGTAATCATCATCATCATCAATAGTAACATGTCATCTTCACAGTCATCATCATCATCAATAGTAACATGTCATCTTCACAGTCATCATCATCATCATCAATAGTAACATGTCATCTTCACAGTCATCATCATCATCATCAATAGTAACATGTCATCTTCACAGTCATCATCATCATCATCAATAGTAACATGTCATCTTTACAGTCATCATCATCATCATCAATAGTAACATGTCATCTTCACAGTCATCATCATCATCATCAATAGTAACATGTCATCTTCACAGTCATCATCATCATCATCAGTAGTAACATGTCATCTTCACAGTCATCATCATCATCATCAATAGTAACATGTCATCTTCACAGTCATCATCATCATCAATAGTAACATGTCATCTTTACAGTCATCATCATCATCATCAATAGTAACATGTCATCTTCACAATCATCATCATCATCATCAATAGTAACATGTCATCTTCACAATCATCATCATCATCATCAATAGTAACATGTCATCTTTACAGTCATCATCATCATCATCAATAGTAACATGTCATCTTCACAGTCATCATCATCAATAGTAACATGTCATCTTCACAATCATCATCATCATCAATAGTAACATGTCATCTTCACAGTCATCATCATCATCAATAGTAACATGTCATCTTCACAGTCATCATCATCATCATCAATAGTAACATGTCATCTTTACAGTCATCATCATCATCAATAGTAACATGTCATCTTCACAGTCGTCATCATCATCATCAATAGTAACATGTCATCTTTACAGTCATCATCATCATCAATAGTAACATGTCATCTTTACAGTCGTCATCATCATCATCAATAGTAACATGTCATCTTCACAATCATCATCATCATCATCAATAGTAACATGTCATCTTCACAGTAATCATCATCATCATCAATAGTAACATGTCATCTTCACAGTCATCATCATCATCAATAGTAACATGTCATCTTTACAGTCATCATCATCATCAATAGTAACATGTCATCTTTACAGTCATCATCATCATCATCAGTAGTAACATGTCATCTTCACAATCATCATCATCATCAATAGTAACATGTCATCTTCACAGTCATCATCATCATCATCAATAGTAACATGTCATCTTCACAGTCATCATCATCATCATCATCAATAGTAACATGTCATCTTCACAGTCATCATCATCATCAATAGTAACATGTCATCTTCACAGTCATCATCATCATCATCAATAGTAACATGTCATCTTTACAGTCATCATCATCATCAATAGTAACATGTCATCTTCACAGTCATCATCATCATCAATAGTAACATGTCATCTTCACAGTCATCATCATCAATAGTAACATGTCATCATCACAATTATCATCATCATCAATAGTAAAGTCACTTCACAGTCATCATTCATCATGTACAGTCATCTTCACATTTCATCATCCAATAGTAACATGTCTCTTCACATCATCATCCATCATCATAGTACATTCTCTTCAATATCATCATATCATCAATAGTAACATGTCGTCTTCACAATCATCATCATCATCATCATATAAATGTATAATACATATCATCTTACATGATCTTACATCATCATCATCATCAATAGTAACATGTCATCTTCACAATCATCATCATCATCATCAATAGTAACATGTCATCTTCACAGTCATCATCATCATCAATAGTAACATTGTATCTTCAATCATCATCATCATCAATAGTAACATGTCATCTTCACATATCATCATCATCATCATCAATAGTAACATGTCATCTTCACAGTCATCATCATCATCAATAGTAACATGTTATCTTCTACAGTCATCATCATCATCAATAGTAACATGTCATCTTCATCAGTCATCATCATCATCATCATCATATATAGTAACATGTCATCTTCACAGTCATCATCATCATCAATAGTAACATGTCATCTTTACAGTCATCATCATCATCATCAATAGTAACATGTCATCTTCACAGTCATCATCATCATCAATAGTAACATGTCATCTTCACAGTCGTCATCATCATCATCAATAGTAACATGTCATCTTCACAATCATCATCATCATCATCAATAGTAACATGTCATCTTCACAGTAATCATCATCATCATCAATAGTAACATGTCATCTTCACAGTCATCATCATCATCAATAGTAACATGTCATCTTTACAGTCATCATCATCATCAATAGTAACATGTCATCTTTACAGTCATCATCATCATCATCAGTAGTAACATGTCATCTTCACAATCATCATCATCATCAATAGTAACATGTCATCTTCACAGTCATCATCATCATCATCAATAGTAACATGTCATCTTCACAGTCATCATCATCATCATCATCAATAGTAACATGTCATCTTCACAGTCATCATCATCATCAATAGTAACATGTCATCTTCACAGTCATCATCATCATCATCAATAGTAACATGTCATCTTTACAGTCATCATCATCATCAATAGTAACATGTCATCTTCACAGTCATCATCATCATCAATAGTAACATGTCATCTTCACAGTCATATCATCATCAATAGTAACATGTCATCATCACAATTATCATCATCATCAATAGTAACATGTCATCTTCACAGTCATCATCATCATCAATAGTAACATGTCATCTTCACAGTCATCATCATCATCATCAATAGTAACATGTCGTCTTCACAATCATCATCACCATCATCAATAGTAACATGTCATCTTCACAATCATCATCATCATCATCAATAGTAACATGTCATCTTCACAATCATCATCATCATCATCAATAGTAACATGTCATCTTCACAGTCATCATCATCATCAATAGTAACATGTCATCTTCACAATCATCATCATCATCAATAGTAACATGTCATCTTCACAATCATCATCATCATCATCAATAGTAACATGTCATCTTCACAGTCATCATCATCATCAATAGTAACATGTTATCTTCACAGTCATCATCATCATCAATAGTAACATGTCATCTTCACAGTCATCATCATCATCATCATCAATAGTAACATGTCATCTTCACAGTCATCATCATCATCAATAGTAACATGTCATCTTTACAGTCATCATCATCATCATCAATTAGTAACATGTCATCTTCACAGTCATCATCATCATCAATAGTAACATGTCATCTTCACAGTCATCATCATCATCAATAGTAACATGTCATCTTTACAGTCATCATCATCATCAATAGTAACATGTCATCTTCACAGTCATCATCATCATCAATAGTAACATGTCATCTTCACAGTCATCATCATCATCAATAGTAACATGTCATCTTTACAGTCATCATCATCATCAATAGTAACATGTCATCTTCACAGTCGTCATCATCATCATCATCAATAGTAACATGTCATCTTCACAATCATCATCATCATCATCAATAGTCACATGTCATCTTCACAATCATCATCATCATCATCATCATCATCAATAGTAACATGTCATCTTTACAGTCATCATCATCATCATCATCTCAATAGTAACATGTCATCTTTACAGTCATCATCATCATCAATAGTAACATGTCATCTTTACAGTCATCATCATCATCATCAATAGTAACATGTCATCTTTACAGTCATCATCATCATCATCATCAATAGTAACATGTCATCTTTACAGTCATCATCATCATCATCGATAGTAACATGTCATCTTTACAGTCATCATCATCATCAATAGTAACATGTCATCTTTACAGTCATCATCATCATCATCAATAGTAGCATGTCATCTTTACAGTCATCATCATCATCATCGATAGTAACATGTCATCTTTACAGTCATCATCATCATCAATAGTAACATGCATCTTTACAGTCATCATCATCATAATAGTAACATGTCATCTTCACAATCATCATCATCATCAATAGTAACATGTCATCTTCACAGTCATCATCATCATCAATAGTAACATGTCATCTTTACAGTCATCATCAATAGTAACATGTCATCTTTACAGTCATCATCATCATCATCAATAGTAACATGTCATCTTTACAGTCATCATCATCATCAATAGTAACATGTCATCTTCACAGTCATCATCATCAATAGTAACATGTCATCTTCACAGTCATCATCATCATCAATAGTAACATGTCATCTTTACAGTCATCATCATCATCAATAGTAACATGTCATCTTACAATCATCATCATCATCAATAGTAACATGTGTCATCTTTACAGTCATCATCATCATCAATAGTAACATGTCATCTTTACAGTCATCATCATCATCAATAGTAACATGTCATCTTCACAGTCATCATCATCATCATCAATAGTAACATGTCATCTTCACAGTCATCATCATCATCATCGATAGTAACATGTCATCTTCACAGTCATCATCATCATCAATAGTAACATGTCATCTTCACAATCATCATCATCATCAATAGTAACATGTCATCTTCACAGTCATCATCATCATCATTAGTAACATGTCATCTTCACAGTCATCATCATCATCAATAGTAACATGTCATCTTTACAGTCATCATCATCATCATCAATAGTAACATGTCATCTTTACAGTCATCATCATCATCAATAGTAACATGTCATCTTCACAGTCATCATCATCATCAATAGTAACATGTCATCTTTACAGTCATCATCATCATCATCAATAGTAACATGTCATCTTTACAGTCATCATCATCATCATCAATAGTAACATGTCATCTTTACAGTCATCATCATCATCATCAATAGTAACATGTCATCTTTACAGTCATCATCATCATCATCAATAGTAACATGTCATCTTTACAGTCATCATCATCATCATCAATAGTAACATGTCATCTTTACAGTCATCATCATCATCAATAGTAACATGTCATCTTTACAGTCATCATCAATATAAACATGTCATCTTCACAGTCATCATCATCATCAATAGTAACATGTCATCTTTACAGTCATCAACATCATCAATAGTAACATGTCATCTTTCAGTCATCATCATCATCAATAGTAACATGTCATCTTTACAGTCATCATCATCATCAATAGTAACATGTCATCTTCACAGTCATCATCATCATCAATAGTAACATGTCATCTTTACAGTCATCATCATCATCAATAGTAACATGTCATCTTTACAGTCATCATCATCATCAATAGTAACATGTCATGTTTACTGTCATCATCATCATCAATAGTAACATGTCATCTTCACAGTCATCATCATCATCAATAGTAACATTCATCTTTACAGTCATCATCATTATCAATAGTAACATGTCATCTTCACAGTCATCATCATCATCAATAGTAACATGTCATCTTTACAGTCATCATCATCATCATCAATAGTAACATGTCATCTTTACAGTCATCATCATCATCAATAGTAACATATCATCTTTACAGTCATCATCATCATCATCAATAGTAACATGTCATCTTTACAGTCATCATCATCATCAATAGTAACATGTCATCTTTACAGTCATCATCATCATCAATAGTAACATGTCATCTTCACAGTCATCATCATCATCATCAATAGTAACATATCATCTTTACAGTCATCATCATCATCATCAATAGTAACATGTCATCTTCACAGTCATCATCATCATCATCAATAGTAAACATGTCATCTTTACAGTCATCATCATCATCAATAGTAACATGTCATCTTCACAGTCATCATCATCATCAATAGTAACATGTCATCTTACAGTCATCATCATCATCATCAATAGTAACATGTCATCTTTACAGTCATCATCATCATCATCAATAGTAACATGTCATCTTACAGTCATCATCATCATCATCAATAGTAACATGTCATCTTCAGTCATCATCATCATCATCAATAGTAACATGTCATCTTCACAGTCATCATCATCATCATCAATAGTAACATGTCATCTTTACAGTCATCATCATCATCATCAATAGTAACATGTCATCTTTACAGTCATCATCATCATCATCAATAGTAACATGTCATCTTTACAGTCATCATCATCATCATCAATAGTAACATGTCATCTTCACAGTCATCATCATCATCATCAATAGTAACATGTCATCTTTACAGTCATCATCATCATCATCAATAGTAACATGTCATCTTTACAGTCATCATCATCATCATCAATAGTAACATGTCATCTTTACAGTCATCATCATCATCATCTATAGTAACATGTCATCTTCACAGTCATCATCATCAATAGTAACATGTCATCTTTACAGTCATCATCATCATCAATAGTAACATGTCATCTTCACAGTCATCATCATCATCATCATCAATAGTAACATGTCATCTTCACATCATCATTATCATCATCAATATAACATGTCATCTTTACAGTCATCATCATCATCAATAGTAACATGTCATCTTCACAGTCATCATCATCATCAATAGTAACATGTCATCATCACAATCATCATCATCATCATCATCATGGTGATGTTGTTACAGCTGTTGCCTGGCAGGCCGTGCATACCCTATGGGTGACATCCCCAGCGATCAGGTGGCCACTGTCAAAGATGAGGTCTTTGCCTGCATCACCAGTCTACACACCAAGAACCACCCCGACAGTCAGTGTTTGATACTGTGTTACATTATACTTTGTCACATTGTGTTGTTGTCATGTTTTAACTGTCATCTTTCCATGTTTATGTAGTATGGTTGTTATTGCTATTTCTGTTTGTTATAGTTATTGGTGCACTTTATGGAGTAGTGGCCTATAGGTTTGTGCCTACCTGCCTCGTATACAAAAGATTCTAGGTTTGATTAACAAATCGGACAAGGATTATACTTGCTTTCTTCACAATACTTGAATTGTGGTCTTGATGCTGATCCCATGGATTTCCCCCATGGGTATGCTGGGGGCTCTTTCAGTGTAAATAATATACCCACTTTCTGGAAATTCTGTGCTAGAGTTTCCTTTTTTCTGTCTCTGTCTTTGTTTCTGCCTTGTTCCTTTGCTTTCTGTCATTTTTCTGCTTTGCTGGTCCATTCACCTGTATGTGTTTGGTAAAGTCTTACATATATTCTGTTAAAATTGACATTAGTGCCTTTTGGCTCTAGGGATATGAGATATGCGGAAGCAATGTTAGGTAATTTAGGCCCGTTTTTGTATATGTTTTAGCATCCTTAGATATGTTTAACTTTATATTCAGGTATGGGTTTTAAATCCCTTTTGATAAATTGGATGGAGTGGTCAGCGCCAGGGGCATCTCTGTAGATTATGTGCATGAATGCATTGATATGTGTACTTAACATTCTTTTTCTTTTTTTCCTGTTAAAATGGTGTATATGTTTTGGAACAGTTATAGCCCTGATATGGCTGTACTCGGTTGGCTGTGCTTTAAACAAAAATAACAATAACAATTAAGATCCATTGGATTAAGCCATAAGCCAACCACAGTCTTACCAGCAGTGCAAACTTAATACACATAAAATAATCTACAACAAGAAGGGAATTATTCCAGGCTAAATTCTGTCTGGGAAAAAATGTATGCAGTAGTAGTAGGAATATCCGTACAGTAAATAAAAAAAAAAGTAGTGGGAGAAAATGGATGATGTTGCACTGTTGTAATATATGCTGTTCAGTAAGAGTAGCCTGAATTTCTCAGGGAAGGTGATATGATTGCAGGTGAGGCTGCTTACCCACACCTGAGGACACTGCTTCAGTTTGACACCAGGGAGTTTCTCAATGTTCTGGCACTGGTAATCTGGCTGTTTTCTTTTTCTTAATTCACTTGTTTGTTTCTTTGTTTTTGTTTCTGAGACATTCTATTGTCTGTTCATTTGTTTGTTTAATTTGTTTGTTTGTTTGTCTGATAACAGTGTTGAAGTATTGTGTATATTTTGAAACAGTTATAAGTTTGATTATGGCTCTACATAGTCGACTGGGCTTTAAGCAACAATAACAGTAACTGTTTGTTTGTTTGTTGTTGCTTGTTGTGTGTGTGTGGTGGTGTGTGTGTGTGTGTGTGTGTGTGTGTGTGTGTGTGTGTGTCTGAGAGCATTAGACAGTGATGGGGATGGACAATGGGTCATTATATTCCTGGAGATTTCAGTAGAAAAGGTTATCAGATTTATTTGAAATTCGTAGGATTGTGTATATTGACATGGAGTTGTCAGTATAAACGTAACTGTGTATGCCTCCTTCTCATTTGTTTCAGGCATTTGAAGAACCTGAATTCAACGATGAAGCTGGGTAAGTTGTGTTTTACTTCTTTCCCTGTCATAATACGTACTGCCTTTGAAAACTGCTGACATGCATTGATCTCAGAACAGGACATTTTAAAGTTTGGAAATCACCAGATAATATATACTTCTAATTAATTAGTTTCTTTGTGTTTGGGTCTGACCCGTTCACCAGACACTGCAGTTTCAGAAATTGATGACTGCCATCTTATATACATTTGCTTTTGGTTTTGGTGGGGTTTTTTGTTTGTTTGTTTTTAATTGCAAAGAGTTCTATTTGCTATGACCTACCACTCTGTGAAATGGCTGAGACTCTGATCTTCCTAAGAAAAGAAGTTGGTGATTGTAGATTTGCGTTTATGTGTAGGTTGATGTATGAGCCTTGTATGTCGGTTGTTTCTTTTTTTTTTTCTTTTTTTTTTTTTTCTTTTTTTTAAATTGGATAGGAGGTGGGAGGTGGAAAGGGAATTGTTTGCAGACTTGTTCAGAATAGAGGTATTTACAAAATTAAGGAAAAGTTTATATTTACAAAGCTGGTAAAACTAGCTGTATACATCAGCATCAGTTCCTTTCTTCTTATTTTTTCAGATTAAGTGATTAGAGAATTGGGTTCCTTAAGTAAGACATAAATAACTTTTAAGAAAATATCAATTTCAGTTAACACACACTCAGTTAAGCATAAAGCCTTTACATTGTGTGGGTGCTTTATTGTTTGTTTGTGTGCTGTGTTATTTCAGAATCCAGAGGCGGCAGAGAGTGGTGGACATTCTGCTGCAGGTCATGGTGGAGAGCATTGGATTCTCTGTAAGTGGAAACGGAAGCAGTGATGACAATTATGATAACGATGACTACTTGTACAACGCCTCATCTCTCATGCTGCTCTGTGCATGTCATACAAAAGCATGAGTAACAGAGAGAGACATGCGTAAAGCAAATACATGTAAACCTTTTTAAAGGCAAGGTCAGGAAGCAACTTCATGATGTGGCACCCCTTGATGAAAATAGATGATTGATAAGACATACAGTGTTAACCTCTTGAGTGCCATCAATGTAAATTTACGGAGGTCTCGGAGCCTTCTGTAGTGCCTACATACGTAAAATTTACGAGGTAGTTTCACACACACACACAACACACACCACACACACACACACACACACACACACACACACACACACACACAACACACACACACACACACACACACACACAAGCATACTCACACAAGCGCGCATACACACATACACACACACACACACATGCACACCACACAACACAACACAAGACAACACACACACACACACACATACACCACACACACATGCACACACACACATACAACACACATCCACACATGCACACACACACACACACACACACAACACACACACACCACACACACACACACACACACACACACACCACACACACACACACACAACACACAAGTTAATTTATTTTCAAGAGTAACAGATAAGCAGACTTTTTTTTTTTTTATCTAGTCTTAGAAAGAGGGAGAAGAGACAGAATGACTTTTTGTCTGCAGATAACAGGTTTCCGTTTTAAAATATATACTGTGATTTTTCCCCAACACTTCACACATTTGAGGCTTGACAGATTATCCATGTGGTATTTTATCCATCTCCATACAAACCAGTAAGATCATAGATATGATGAAGCTTAGTCATTGTTGTATGAATACAGCCTGCCACAGGTAGTAACCTCTGACAAGACACCTTGAAGGATTAACCCTTTGAGCCCTAGCCCCTGAGCCATACAATACACTATTCCTGGGCTCCTGAGCAGAGTGCACTGAAAATCTACCCCATCGTAGTAATGCATGCATAAGAGACAAACTACTGACAAACAACCACAAAAAACAGTGTAAAAGTATTACAGAAAGGACTACCTTGAAGTTATCTCATCTGAATCGGAATCGTACAAAGCTTCGAGCACTTGCTCAGTGGTGAAAAAACGGCGTTGTTTGCCTCACGAGAGGTCGAAGGTTGAGGAGTTGATGTTTTCATTGTGAAAACTGACAAAACGTACACCAAACTATCACAATGGAGGCTGCCATGTGCAAATTGAAGTGTTCTGCAGCGACTGGGAAGGAATTATTCTGATTGGATAATATAAAAATAGAGTGAGACCCGGCTGTTTGACCCACTGTGCTGTGGCGACGTACAGCGTGCACTCGAATATGGTCACACAAAGCTTGCAACCTGTAGGTCGCATTCGGCCCAGAGGGTTAATAGTCTTTGTCTTGGGTCTTTGAAGAACAGTCATTTGGTTTCATATACTGTACCCTGTCAGACAGTGTGCTTTGTGGTGCCTGTAGGTCACTCTGTCTTGGCCTAAACCTGGTAGTTGCCGGTACTGGTATGAATCAAAAGTAGCAGGCTCAGTATCTGAGAGAATCCAATATGTGCAAGCTGTTTTGCGAATGAATCTTCATTTAACCCTCTTCTCCTTTTGTCTTTCTGTTTATTGGTTTTGGTGGGTTTTTTGGTTTTTTTTTACTTTCTTTATCTAACCAGAAAAAACACAAAAATAGAATTAGAACACATATCTAATGTAACAAAACAAGACATGTGCAAATCTCCAGCCAACTGGCCTTTGTCAAGTGTATATACAAAAGACTGAAAAGAATAAATGCACAACACTCAGCACACACAAAAAATTGTAGATAGCTTCTTAAACATAATGTCCTGGTAGGAGAAAATGGCAGATAGATAATCTGTCAAGCTTCTTTATCTAAGACTGATGACTATGTGCAAGTGTTTGCCTGCCCTTGTTGTTGTCTGTCATTCCCAAGCACCAAAAACATTTGTGCATTCTGTTATCATTGCTGTGGCCTGTACATTTGACATAGCAGTGTCTGTATGTTGCAGCCGACCCAAGTTGGAATCCTGTTCACGTTTTTGGCTCGTCAGATGGCTCGACATGAAAACACTATCATCGTCAATAGGGTTCTTTTTGAACAGGTATGTGTATTTCCGTGTGTGTGTGTGTGTATGTGTATGTGAGAGAGAGAGAGAGAGAGCACATGCACGTATTGGAGAAGTGTTCCTACATGCAGGCATGTCATTTGTTGACAACCTATAACGTTGCATACACGTGTTATAAAAAAGTGTTTTTGCTTCACAGTTTTCTCTTTCTTTTTGTTGTCAATTTGCTTTGTTTTTGTTTTGTTTTGTTTTTTGTTTGTGTTTTTTTTGGGGGGTGGAAGTTTTTTTTGTAGGGATGAGAATCATAGACTGTATGGCAGACACTTTTTCAGAACTGACCTTGACAAAGCACTACACCTCAGCTTCTCTCTTTCACATTGTTTCTCTGTTGCCCCAGGTTTTGGAATTCCTGTCTAACCCAGCAGACGAGTCGCGTCACGAGGAACGTCAACAGGCGCTGATGGAACTTATCCATGCTGGTGGCTTGGTTCAGTTTGATGAAACTCGTCTGTTGAGGCTGGCAGAAAACGCTAAGTTGTAAGTGCCCCACGGCCTGTGTCTGTTTGTCAGTCTTGTTTATTTTATCTAATTGCTTGATTTAAAGGCTTGATTTTGTATTTGCCATTACATGTGATTTGAGTTCTTCAGGACTTGTTATTCTGTTAAAAAATTAGTTGTTAGGTTGGGATATGTTTATTTTAGGGGGTGTGTGTGTGTGTGTGTGGTGTGTGTGTGTGTGTGTGTGTGTGTGTGTGTGTGTGTGTGTGTGTGTGTGTGTGTGAGTGTGCGTGTGCATGTGCGTGTACGTATGTGTGTGTGTGTGTACGTGTACGTATGTGTGTGTGTGTGTGTGTCTCTGTGTGTGTGTGTCTCTGTGTGTGTGTGTGTGTACGTGTGTGTATGTTTTATGTGCGTATGTGTTAGTGTGTGGAGGTGATATTTCATTTAAACACATGTCAGTGAGTTGCTTTTTCTTTCAGAAGGATCTTTGGTCATTAGTATTGATATATTCCCTTATGTTTATTGTGATAAACATATTTGTAGTCATTTATAATCTCACATTTTGGAATTGTTTATTACAGCTATCGGGTGTGTGAATTTCTGTATGAAAAGCGACGCGAGTACCACAACATTCTTCTGTGCTACATCAAAGATCCTGCCCGACAGGTGAGCAGTTTTTGACCTGGAACTGACTACATGATCTAGTTATAGAAGAGCCTATAGTGAGAAAGTAATCAGCAAATTTGCATAAACAAATCAGCTGTTGTGATGTTTTGTGTATTAGCCAGTGATACACTCATATGCAAATTTTTTTTTGGCTGAAACAATGCCAAAGAATGTAAAACTCTCTGACACAGCTTAGTACACTCCAGTTTTGGTGTGTCACAGGGGCGAGAAGAATTGAGAAGGCATTCGTGTGTTTCTGTTTTTTAAAGTTGTAGTTTCAAGAAAATGATTTGCACTAGCAAGTTTCAGTCTTGCTTATTTATGAATGAGACATGAGATAGCTGACATGTTCACCTTTGTTTGTGTCTGTGAATGTTTGTGTGCATGTATCTGTCTGTCTGTGTGTATGTCTGTCTATCTGTCTATGTCTTTTTGCCTGTATCTGTGCCTTTGTGTGTGGAGTGTATGTGCACATATACATGCACATTCAGATGTTTATATATATATGTATAGATATATATAAATTATACATATATGGATGTATGTTTGTGTACTTGTGACACATATAACAACATTTTGTATATTAGTCGCTGTGTGTTCACAGTACCACGCCTTCAGCTTCATCAACAGCATCATTCAGAGTCAGGGCTACTCAGAGGGAGAGAAGGTACAGCTGCAGGAGGAGGCTCTGAAGAGCCTGGAGGACCTCGTGGCCATTGACTGCAAGCAGGCCGCAGTCACCGTCATGACCAGCCTCCCCACAAGTCTGCGCATCGTCATCAGCAAGCTCAGCAACAAGCAGCGAATCCTGTTTGACTTTCTGCAGGGTGTTATGGCTTACAGGTAAAGTGTAGATGTGGTATGCTGTGTTGGTTTTTTTTGTTTGGGTGAGTGGCTGATTTCGTAGAGTTCACTGTTGACAAAACAAACGAGAGTTTTGATGGAGGCAGACACAAGAAGATCATTGATAAAGAAGATTACGAAAAGACAAGCAACATTTATAGGACATTTTATGAGGAAAGAGGAATTAGAGCACCTGGTCACAACAGGAAAGCTAGAGGAAAGAGAACACCAGGTAGACCCAGGGATAAAATATTGGACGGACTGGCAAAGGTCAGAGAGGGTAGGAGGTATACTTGCAGCGAAAATGGATAGGTTGGTGTGGAGGGCCATGATCACCAATGCCATGTGGCAGGGCACATGATGATGATGATGGCTGTTGACCATGTAGACATTTGCGATATATTGCATGGTACCATGGTCTGTGAAAAGGTACCCGCAGGCCTGGCATCTCTTACTTCAGGTATGGCTTACAACAACTCATCAAGCTCCATGGCAGTAGGTAGGAACTAAATAATAAAAAAAATCAAAGAAGGTTAGTTACTTGGCTGGGTGCTTGGTTGGTTGGTTGCTTGGTTTTATTTTCTTTTTCATGTCAGATATGTCTAAAAGTAATCAAGATTTTCAGTGAATGTTTTACATATTATGTCATGCTGTGATCTGAAAGAGAATAACAGTTTTCCTTCAACTAAACAACCATGGCAGCATATGAGGAGCTATACACACTTGTCGTGCATATTGTTTGCATACACACACATGCACTCACAGAGTTGAAATCCCGGCACACACTGAGGTTAGAAAATAAAAGTTAAAAGTTACCTCTTAACCCTGAATTTGTGAGTAAGGTGGTAAAGAGTTTAGCTTTTCTTATTATGAGGATGGTGTCCAACTCCTCTGCTGCACTGCTTTACCTTTCCTGACATGGAACAGAGACAGGTACTCATTCAGAGCTGGATACATTGCAGGCTTTATGCATTAACCCTTTCACTCCCGCAGCCTGTCAATAAGCTGCAAAAACTTGACCCTTTCACTCCCTCACCCTAAAGGGTTAAGTTTTTGCTTCACTGTCATAGTTGACAAGGCAGGATGCTGGCAGATAGGGTGAGGGAGTCAAACGGTTTCAGTTTATCTGGCCCCAGCAAGATCTGATGTCTTAAGCTTGATCCCAGTGGTCGTAACATATGGCTTGTTCAGTGCCCAACTTAATGTTCCAATCATTTAGGTGGTGTCAGGTGTTTCCCATTTCAAGATCATGCCAGTACATAGGGTTTTGCACAGGCTCAAGGCATATGCTAGATAACTGTTAGCTTAGTTTTTATGCATATGGAATTGTGTAGACACAACGTACCATACCATACCCATTCCTGTTTTATAGAGATACCAATGGCAGTGCCATCAACCCAGAGAAACAGATGAAGCTGGACCCTGATGTGATGGAGCTCTACATCGACCTCATGTGTCAGTACCAGGCTAAAGAGGTGTGCAACTTTATCAAGATGAATGAAGGATACCGACTGGAGGAGACCCTGAAGGTACTCTGTGTGCATGTATGTGTGTGTGTTTGTGTGTATGTGTATGCATGTGTGTTTGTGTGTGTGTGTGTGTGTGGAGTGCTTGGAGTATGTGTGGAGTGGTAAAGGTTTTATTTTTGTATGTATGATGTCATGAGAGGTGTAGGGGGAATTTTGTGGTGGTATATGACTTTGTATGAAGGACTTTGCATGTGTACATGTGTGTGTGTGTGTGCATGCACATAAATATGTATGTGTGTGTCTATGTGATGTGTGTGTTTGGTAGTTGGGAGGGAGAATGTGTGGTATGTTTGTGGGAGTGTATGTGCATGTGTGTATACATGTATGTGTGTGTCTATGTGATGTGTGTTTGGTAGTTGGGAGGGAGAATGTGTGGTATGTTTGTGGGAGTGTATGTGCATGCATGTATGTGTGTGTCTATGTGATGTGTGTTTGGTAGTTGGCAGGGAGAATGTGTGGTATGTTTGTGGGAGTGTATGTGCATGTGTGTATACATGTATGTATGTGTGTGAATGTCTCTTGTGTTCTTGCATGAACATATGTGCGTTCATGCATCAAATAGACATGCATGATAATGGTGCATGCTTGTATATACTGTATATGTCTCTGTGTGTACATGCACAAACATGTATGTGTTCATGCATCAAATAAACACACATGATGATGGTGCCTGCTTGTATATTCAACAGATATGCCGTAAACACAAGGTATCTGAAGCCACCGCCTATCTTCTGGAGAAAGCCGGAGACATCCAGGGTGCCTTTGGAATACTGCTTCAAGTAAGATAATTTTATTCCAGCTTGAGGATTGTTTCCTGATTTTGCCAATGAAAGTGATTACTTGGCTTCATGTACTGTACCATATTAGAGTGTAAGGGTCTGCCAAGGAAGCCTCTGAGCCATGTACATATTAATCACCGTGTCATCAGTGATTCAGTTTCAGAAAGTGGCTTTAACATTTGGCAGTATGTGTGCTCTGGTACAATTTCCATTGAGAAAAGGGCCAATTTATATGTGGAAAAATCACAGAATCAATTTCTTTAGGTTCAGGTGTTTTCTTTTTTCTGTCTTTTTTTTTCCACAATAGCACATAACCAGGACCATTGAATTGTGTGTGAAAATTGCATGCAGCGTCACATTTATTGAAAGGAGTGCACTTGCAACGGAAAGGTATATTTGCAAGAATTTGCCTTTGATCAGAAAGTTGAAACAAGTCTCAGAAACAGGATTCAGCATTGCTGTATTTTGTAAAATGCCTCTGAATATGTAAATGTTGTGTGTGTGTGTGTGTGTGTGTGTGTGTGTGTGTGTGTGTGTGTGTGTGTGTGTGTGTGTGTGTAGAAATATATATATATGATGTAGGTATGTACACTTTCGATCGCATTTTGTAATATTGATAAAGTTGTTTGTAGTCCTAAGTACGTATGTATGTATATGTACACTTTTGATGGCATTTTGTGAAATTGATAAAGTTTCTTATCCTGTGCCTTAAAGGTATTTTGTGGACAGGAACTGATGATTTTGATGCAATTGTGTATGATTAAGTGTCCTGAAATGATTTGTTTACATAATGTGATAATTCATATCTCAGTAGTTCATATAGTTGTTTATAACTCTGTGTTTTGAAGGTGTGTGGGTATTTGTGTTTCAGAACCTTCAGACCAACCTGAAACAGGTGATCCAAGTTCTTCAGGAAGCTGATGGCAAACCCACAGGTTATACTGTAGTTACACGCACTTTGTTTTGTTTCAATTTTCATCAGTGTGTTTATGTGGAGAATTGATGTGGAAACGGTGTTTTGTTTAAGTATTTGTGTAGAGAAGGACAGAGCCTTTTATGTTGTCAAAGAGAGGATCTTCTTCTGTGTATGCACGGACACTTTCCATATTATGTTGTCTGTGCCTGCATTGCATTTATTCCTTCAGGTATAAAGACTTAGGCTTTACGATTTTTGATGATGTGTCACCTGTCTCCAAAATTTGTTGCACAGTATACGTAGAAATTTGTTGCATTACTGCTATCCGCCCATAGCTGACCACACACACACACAGTAAAAAAGCTAGTCTGTGACTTTGTGCTGTCCAAGTTAAGACTAATGCAATTAGACTAATGCAATTCTCTCCTTTTTGGCTGCCCACAATACATTCTCTGCAAACGACAGAAGGTTTGAAATTTTGCTGCAAGACTAATTTTGAATGCTTATAAATATGATCACACTCAACCCCTTCTTTACAAATTTCATTGGCTCCCAGTCCAAGCATGATAGACTACCTCCCCTCCCATATTTCAGATCTTCTTGCCATTTAGGCTCCTCCTAGACTGCTTTGGTCATCATCACATTTATGCATTCTCTGCATTCTTTATGTAAAGTTTAAGACTTTTGACCATCAGTCATTCTCTTTATGTATACCACCAAGCATGTTTTCAACATGGACAGTTTGTTCTGAACAAATGAAATCATCATTATTATGTAGGGGAAGTTTCAACAGTTGGGGGGTAGACATAATGCTACCAATTTTGAAGAACAAGGTCTCCCAACAGTGTGAAAATCGCTACTCACA
This sequence comes from Monoplex corrugatus, assembly GCA_030674185.1. NCBI lineage: Eukaryota > Metazoa > Mollusca > Gastropoda > Littorinimorpha > Ranellidae > Monoplex > Monoplex corrugatus. Next base: position 16,054,232 of record CM060306.1, on the reverse strand, counting down.
GTTCCGTAGCTTTCGATGGCGTTCTCGCCATCTTCGTCAGCGCTCTAATGCTGTCTGCGTGAATCTCTACTCAGATCTCGCGAACATGGGATGAACCCAGTTCACGAGATCGAATCAGAGAATGGTACACCGGGGGCAGGGTGTAACGGCCCCGGTCCCTGTTGAGCGGGGGGTTGGTGGCTGCGATGTAGATGGCCTCCTTGACTCCTCGCTGGAACCACTTATTTTCTCTGTCCAGGATGTTGACATTGTCCGCACTGAATTGATGTTTTTCGGCGTGTAGGTGAGCTCCTACTGGAGAAGAGTCCCTCTTGTGTTCTGTTAGTCTCTTCTGAAGGGGGCGTTCAGTTTCACCGACATAATGTTGGTTACAGTCCTGGCAGTCTATTCTGTATATAATGCCAGCTTTGTCGAGTTTGCTGGTTTTGTCCTTGGGGGTGACCAGCTGGCTGCGTATGGTGTTGGAAGGTTTGGAATGTACAGCCACCCCCAGTTTTCTGATCTTTCTGGACAGAGCGTCACTCACACCTCCTACGTATGGGATGGTGATGTGTCCCTTGCGCTGGTGTGTTTCACTGGCTGTTGGGATGCGGTGTTGGATTTCCTGCCTCCCGGGCTGTTCCAGGCCACTTTTTGTAGCCCGAGATGGTGAGCACTTTTTTCAGGTGGTTTGTCTCCTTGTCTTTTGCCTCTTGGGTACTGCATATGGTGTTAGCTCTGTGGGTAAGGGTTCGGATCACTCCCAGTTTGTGTTCAAGGGGCTGGTGGCTGTCGAACTGTAAATATTGGTCCGTATGAGTTGGTTTACGGTAGACCGAGAAGGATAGAATGCCATCAGTTCTGGTGATGAGGGTGTCCAGCATGGCTATGGAGTTGTTCTGTTCCACTTCCCTCGTGAATTTGATGGCTGGGTGTTGGTTGTTCAGATGTTCTGTGAACTGTTCGACCAGTTGCTGGGGGAGGATAGTCATGGTGTCGTCTACGTAGCGCCCCCAGTATCGTGGTGGGGAGTGGAAAGAAGCCAATGCTTTCTCTTCAAAATCCTCCATGAACAGGTTGGCTACTATTGGGCTTACTGGGGAGCCCATGGCTGCTCCTTCTTTTTGTTGGTAGAATTCACCTTGGAAGGTGAAGTAGGTGGTGGTGAGGCAGCAGGACAAGAGTTCACATACGTCGTCCACTGTGAGAGATGTACGTTGGTGGAGGGTTTGGTCGTTTTGTAACCTTCGGCGTATGATCTCTATGCTTTCTTTCACTGGTACGCTGGTAAATAGGGCAGAGACATCATATGACACCATACGCAGCCAGCTGGTCACCCCCAAGGACAAAACCAGCAAACTCGACAAAGCTGGCATTATATACAGAATAGACTGTCAGGACTGTAACCAACATTATGTCGGTGAAACTGAACGCCCCCTTCAGAAGAGACTAACAGAACACAAGAGGGACTCTTCTCCAGTAGGAGCTCACCTACACGCCGAAAAACATCAATTCAGTGCGGACAATGTCAACATCCTGGACAGAGAAAATAAGTGGTTCCAGCGAGGAGTCAAGGAGGCCATCTACATCGCAGCCACCAACCCCCCGCTCAACAGGGACCGGGGCCGTTACACCCTGCCCCCGGTGTACCATTCTCTGATTCGATCTCGTGAACTGGGTTCATCCCATGTTCGCGAGATCTGAGTAGAGATTCACGCAGACAGCATTAGAGCGCTGACGAAGATGGCGAGAACGCCATCGAAAGCTACGGAACTGTGAGTAGCGATTTTTACACTGTTGGGAGACCTTGTTCTTCAAAATTGGTAGCATTATATCATTATTATGATTTGCAGCATTTTTTAAGATAGCTCTAAAACATTTATCGTCAAGTGATACTGTTACAAGGATTGTTCCTGCCACTGTCTCCTCTCTCCTCTTTCCGTAATGTCTGTGTTGTACATGTATGATTGGTTGTTTGAAATTATGCTATGTGTATATGTTTCTTTGATTTGTTTGTCAGTATGTGTGCATTTGCCAGCATGAGTTTCTGTGTAAGTGTGTATCTGTCTGTGTGCACGCATTTGTAGTACATGCATTTGTGCCTGTGTATCTCTGCTGAATAAGTGTTCTTGTATAGTGCGTTAACTGTTTTCTTTTTTTTTCTTGTCTCTGTCATATCATGCTTATACCAATGTCACATCATTGACATGTTTTTATGTGTAATATATTCTGTAAAGTACAAAGCACTTCACACTTGCCTCATGAGGTTTGGAGTTTGTTCGAGAAATATTCATCATACTTGGACAATTCCATATCTGCTCCACCCAGATCTGCCAGCAATTATCTGACAGACTGCCTGAGCCTGTGCAAAACCATGGGGGGAAGGGGGGAGATAAAGAACCCATGAAGCGCTGAGCTGACACCATCAGAATGATGGAAACATTAACGTGTGCTGCAATCAGGGGATCTTGGTCTATATAAATCTTCATTATCATTGCTATTGTTTTGGTAGTTTTTTTTTGTTTAGTTTTTTTTTTTTTTGCACACACACAATCATGAATTCTTTCACAAGTCCTGTGACCTGTTCCAGAAGTGGAAGTGCTGTTTTCCAAGTTACAGTTGGAGCTGTATGTAGTGGTTCAGCTCTGTCAGCGCAATTCTGGCAAGATGGATAAGACAGCTAGAGAGGTTAGTAAAACTGCCAAGGAAATGAGTGTGTGTTGGTTTCTGTTTGTTTGATTTCTTTTGTTCAAATATTTCTCTCAGTGTGAATCTACATGTGTATGTATCAGTTATGAGAAGGCAGATCGTATTGGAGTTTGTATTTGGTTCATCTGCAGGTTTGTGACATATGTCATAATTATATTGGATTTTATTCAGTCTTCACTGTAAGTGTGTATAAAACTGGAGGTACCACCTTGAGACAACTAGAATACGAACTCTCAGATAATCTGTAAACATGATAGGGGTGTGTATGTGTGTGTGTTCATTGGTTGGTGTGTGTGTGTGTGTGTGTGTGTGTGTGTGTGTGTGTGTGTGTGTGTGTGTGTGTGTGTGTGTGTGTGTGTGTGTGTGTGTGTGTGTGTGTGTGTGTGTGTGTAAGAAGCTTGCATGTTTTATCTGTTTACCATTTGTTGGGTGCTTTATTCAGACATGAAAAACAGAAGAATTGGAACAGCAGATGATGACCATAGGTGGAGAATTGGGGCTGGGGGTAACAACCATTGTACATGGAACAATTTCACACTGTTCACACTTGCTAGGCTTTTCATTACCATATAAACATTACTTCATCAAGTGCAAGTATTGTGTAGTAATGTCAGAAATTAAGTTTGTTCATAGTATAGTTTGTAGTTGTTGTGTTTATCTTCTTTTTTTCTCATTTTCTTCATTGTTTCTATTTAGCTGCATCCACGCTGCTGATTTTGATTCTCTGACACGCCTTGAAACACGCCAAAACTGAGGTCGCCATGAGTCAAGGCATGAAGGGCCACAGAATGTGGGATAGCTTTTCACCATGCTAAGATGGTGCATGAGAGTGGGGACACTAGTATTGATCCTATTGACTTCTGTTTCGGTTCCAAACTGCTTGACAGGGCTGTAGTCTACACTTCCTTTCATAGTATATCCTGTACGGTCCCAGTCTTCTCAGTGAGCCCATTACATACTCAGCTCTAGGCAGAAGCTAGCTGAGTCTGAAGAAAA
>CM060306.1:16040548-16045548 GCA_030674185.1 Monoplex corrugatus | reverse complement strand
TAATCTTCCTTATGAGTGATCTACTTGTGTCTGCCTCCATCAGGACTGTCTCGTTTGTTTTCTTTGCTGTCCATGGAACTCTCGACATTCTTCTTAGAAACCACATCTCGGCTGCCTCAATCTTGCTCTGGCTTTGCTTGCTGACTGTCCACGCCTCGCATCCGTACAACAGTATTGATTCTATATAACATTCAAGGTCTCTCTTTCTGATGTTAATTGATAGGCATTTGTTGGTAAGAATGCTTGTCATCTTCTTGAATGCTGTTTTGGCTTGGCCGATTCTGCCAGCTATTTCCGATGCATATATGGAGATAGAAAATACTGCTGTGTGTTGTATGTATGTATGAGAGTGTGTGTATGTATGTCTGTATGTTGTATTGTCAGGGGCATGTGATATCCACCCAGTTGTGAATGGATCAGAAGGTTAAAGAAAGTAAAGCTGTTGGGGAAATGAATGGGCACTGCACTGAATTAGGCTCAGAAGGCAAACCATATTAAGGCCACTACCACTTCATTCCTCAGAGGGTTTACAGTAATGGGATGACTGTTACCAAATGACATCATCCTTTATTCCCCGTTTCAGACACTGATGACTACCTGTAAGAACCTGTTGTACCATGACCTGTATATACACCTGAGGAGTCTGACCGGTGCAGCCAACAGAGGGTTTGTTCCCCGTGGCGATCATTGTAACCTGTGTAATGCTGACTTCACTAACCCGTCCTCCTCCAGTGGTGCTGACGGTGTCATTGTGTTCAGGTATGGCTTCTGATATTAACCCTTTGACTCACGCACCCTGTCCACCAGCTTCCTGCATTGTCAACCATGCTCGCAAAGCAAAAACATAATGCTTTGATTCTCTCATTCTGTCCACCAGCTTCCTGCAAGAAGCTGGAGGATAGGATGAGGGAATCAAAGGGTTAGGTTTTTGCACTTGGTGGATAGGATGTGGGCATCAAAGGGTTTAAAATGTGCACTGTAGGATCTTGTGTAGAGTAATGTGTGCTGTTACAAAGGGAACAAAACACCGGGAAAAATTATAGATACCTGTTGTTGTTTCTGTTGCTGATGTTTTCTTTTGTTTTTGATCTCCGTTTCCATGGCTTTGTGTCTCGTCTTATTCCATCTTGTTTTCTTTGCCCTTTCATTGCCTAATTCCATTCCTATAAATGTTCTTGCATCAATAAGTCTTATTTTTTGTGTCATTGTGTGATAATTTTAAATTGAGAAAAGATAGGTATGGAAATAGTATGGGCTGGGTCAGTCTAACCGTCAAATTTCTAGGCCTTTTTATCAACACAGAATTGAAACTGGGTGTGTGTGTGTGTGTGTGTGTGTGTGTGTGTGTGTGTGTGTGTGTGTGTGTGTGTGTGTGTGTGTGTGTGTGTGTGTGTGTGTGCACACTTTCACCCAAGAAAAGACACTCAGCAAATGCACCATAGTTTGTTGATTTTCAATTCTGGGCCCGAGACCTTCATCAGGATAAAACAACAGTGATATGGCAAGACCGCTTTTACTTAGTAAAATTCATCTCACTGCCCTCAAGACATCGCATTTATCTCCCCTACTTCAAGTTGCCATAGCTGACAACCACTTTATGATTTCACATCAATCATTATCTCCTGCTCTCTGAAATATCATGGAAATTGTGTTATTGTTTTTTGGTCACGTTTTGTGCATTTGTGACTTGTTGTCTTTTGTGTATGCTTGACAAAGGTCCATTTGCCAAAAGTTTGTGCCTGTCCTGTTCTGTGAATAAAATATGCATTCTCATTTCATTTTCGTGTGTTTCTGGATTTTGTTTGCTTGAATGCTGGCAGTCACTTTGGTGTAGATTTCCTGCCGTAAACAGATTTTTTGTGTTCGATTTTGTTGTTGAAAAGCTTGCTAGCACTTTCATGAAATGCCCAGGGAATATCTATAAACAACGATGATGGTAAAGTGGTCTGTAACAGATGTGGCCACTGTTACCATGAGCCCTGCCTGCGTGCCGTAGGCTCCATCCATGTTCTGGAAGGGGAAGAAACCTTTGTCTGCTACCTATGCAGCAATGCCAAGAGGTCTGGGGGTCGACTGACGAGCACCCGCTTTCATCGCTCACTGTCCAACCCTAGCCAAGACCTACGGCCTACTAAGACAGACAGAGGGAAAGAGGCAAGTCATTCAAGATTAGAATTGCATGAAGACACTAGTAACAGTTTATTTTAAAAGATGCACACATTTCAGTCCATCTGAAAAGTTTGTAGGTATTACTGAGGCAGTGTCTGTTGAGCTTTGTTTTGTAGTTGATTTTGTTTGCTTTAAATAGTAGATGATGATATTTCTGTTGGAGAGGAAGAGAAAATAGGGCAGTTCGTCTAACACTTAATTTCATCATGCCAAAAAAAATTAAATTTTTTTTATGATTTTCCGAACTTGTTTTCCATACAGTTCATCATTAGAAACTTTTGAGACAAAGTTTCCATGATATTAATGTGATATAAATTGTATCAATGTGCTGCTTTGTCCGTGCAGTTCATGTTCGCTATAATCAGATTGTAAACATTTAAAAGGTATAGAAGGTAGAAATCTTTTCTGACTACATTTTGTGTGTACAGATGTCCCTGGATCCCCACCACGTGACAGCTTTTGAGAACTTCCGCAAGGCCATGAAGTGTCCTTCAAGGGTAAGGAACTTACTTACAGCTTGTACTCTGATCTTGAAAATAGTATAATGATGATATTGATAATGTAAGAACAATGCATATATTTTCTGTTGGAATGATTCATCCAAGGACAGACCTGGACCATACTGCTGATACCATAATTTACACACATACATATACTGTTCATATACTGTTCAGCACAAAATGCATTTGTCAAAGAATAGTTTTGTTCAAAGAGGATGAGACGGACTCTAAAAGATCAGGCAGTTATACTTTGTATATACACATAATAGCACTGTAAATTAAATCATGCTTTCATATATGTTAGTAGAATACATGATACACATGTTTATTTCATAGTATTGGGTTGATATTTTTTTTAGATAATGAAATCTGAAACTAAACAAAAGTTTACCACCAATCTTTTCAGTATTTCAAAACTTCTACTAAAAAATACGAAATTGAAAAATACATTGCTGCTATCAGTTATGAGCTTGGTAAGTTTTCAATGAATTGTTGTTTTTTTATAAAGACTTGATGGAAACTTGAAATATTTAAAAAGAGAGAGAGAAGGAAAATAAGTGTATGCATAAATGCGTGTACCATGGTGTGAGATCAGACGGGGATCAAGATGTATTCTGGTTGGAAAATATGACAGGCTCGATATTTTTGTAATATAAGTTTTCAACTTGTATTAGTCATTGTACATTTTGATATTGCTGAGGGTGATCAGGGAAAAATTCTGTGGAACCATTGCCTCAAATGTATGTGAGATAGTTGTTATGCTTGTCTTTATAGATCGAAATAATGGAGTTTGCGTTTGTATGTCAATATGTTTGTATATATACATATTTATAAAATGAATAAAAAAAAATGTTTAAAATAAAAGAAATCTGAAACTAAACAGCACCCATGGGGATGCCCAGGGCTCTTTCAGTATAAGCAGTATCTCCACTGTCTGGAAATTCTGTGCTGGAAATGTCCTCTTTTATGTCGCTCTCTTTTTTTTCTGCCTTGCTCCTTTGCTCTCCTGTCAGATCTTCCTATCATTTTCTGCCTTGCTGGTCCCATTCACCTGTATCAGTGTATGTGTTCAATAAAGTCTTACATATTTTTTTGTTAGGACTGATACTTGGGTTCGTACTGCATTTTTGGTTCTGAGGAAATGTGACATGTAGAGGCAATTTTTGATAATTCAGACCAATTTTTATATATGTTTTAGTGTACTTAATTATGTTTCTATGTTCGTATTCAGGTTTGTTTTTTTAAAACCCCTTGGTGATAATTGGGTGGAATGGTCAACGCCAGCTGATATCCTTCAATTATGTGTGTGTGACTGCATTGATATGTTTGTTTGTTGTTGTTGTTGTTGTGGGTTTTTTTTGAGGGGGGGGGGGGGGGGTCAGTGAGGTGTGTGTGTGTTTTGAGATGGTTGTAACCCTAATACAATTTATACAATTCTGTGCAATCAGCTGGGGTTTAAACAGTTATGATACTAAGGCAGCTGTATTCATAATTGATATTGGAATTTATTTAAAAGTGTCTTGTTTTAGGATAGGTATATTTGACAGTGTATGTGTGTGTGTGTTGTGTGTTTGCAGATGGCAATTTTGTCCGAGCTAGCCAAGCCAGAAACGGCAGCTGGGTACCGCAAACCACACAGCATGTTCCAGAACGACACTTTTGGCCTACGATTAGCGCCCCCTCCCCCCATGGAGTTAGGATAAGCTTCTTATTAGGAACAGTGTGGTTGTAATTTGTGTCGTGCTGAATGTTGAATTGTTTATGTATTGACAGAAACAGTGTTGGTTCTGTGGATGCGTGTGGAAAAGCATAAACCTTTGAATGTATTTGTATGTGTATGTACTTGTGCCAGTAAGACAGAGTGAAAGAGAGGGGACAGGAGAAATTGAGTGTTTTGGGGGTTTGTGTGTGCTTGCAGTGTAAGGAAGCTTGCCTGCTGCGTCAAGTGCATGTTTCATTGAAAACTGAATGAAAAACCACCAAGATATTGAGTCCATTCTCAGAAACCAAAAGAAAAGTACTGTACGTCCTCTGCTTTGTCAACCTGATTAACTTAATATGTTGCCATACTTTCACATTACGATATTTGATTTCACTGATGTAATCTGTAATGAAAGTTTTCAGTGTTGAGTGTTCATGTCATTTTATTTTCTCTTTCTTGTTTCTTTCTCTTGTTGGTGATTTTTTCCTGTATCATCCAGTATTATGTAAAATGAAAAGGTATTAGGTACGGTATATGACTCCTGTAAGGATCATCTGGAGGCATCTTATGACCAAATTCCCAAAAAATTCTGGGTAGGTTCCAGTCAGAAGTAGAATTATTGTGTGCCA
>CM060306.1:16000548-16035548 GCA_030674185.1 Monoplex corrugatus | reverse complement strand
TGTGTGAAAGGATGTCACAACAGACAAGATCTAGGTATGTTACAAAAAATTTCAAATATTTTTAATAAATATGTAATTACCATCATTGAAAAGAGCAAAAAAAGAACTTTAAAATGGTATAAAAAGTTCTTTGATTGATTGTCTGTGACGAAAGTTACGATTTTTTTAATGATTAAATTTTCGACGTTTTCCTTCATTGGATTACATAGCAAAAACTGTGACCGCGTATGTGCCGTTTCATCACAAAAAGCACCATAACTTTGGAACGACTGAACCGATTGAAAAAATCAAGTATCCATAGAAAGGTCTTTGTTTAGCCAAGATGATTACGACTTTCATGAATCTCTGGGTTTTTGCATTAATTAGGAATTAATTCATTAATTGCCTCAACTGGCTAAAGCGAAAATTAATTGAGATTACTAAAATCTTTACAGTTTCCAAAATCATCAAATTTCTTACTTGAAAATTGTTGAGTAAAGCCTCAAGATAATTATAATGATAAATTACAACAGTTATTCAATGCCATTAGGCTGAATCTTTATGTAATAATCAATTAATTACAGTTTTTCATGAACAACCGCCTTTAAGAAGTTGTCAACCTGTGTATTTATTAAATACCTCTTGGTTTTTATATACAGATGTTTATAATTATGAGATATGTAGGCCTATGTATATCATTATATATCATATACATGTGTGTATAGATATATGTGATGTAAATATATTCATATTGATTAATCAAAATAAAAAAATTGAGAGCCTGTGATGGTAGTATAAAACCCCTTAAAAATAGACATGAAAATTGTTTGAATATTTCACTGAAAAAAAACTCAAGTTTCCTGGTAACATAGAAATGAGTCTTTATTAAGACTAGAGATTACAGATTAATTACTAATTAAGCTGTTCTGAGGGGAAAAAAGATTCACAGACTGAATTGGTTTATAACTTGCACATCTGGAAAGTTCATATTGCAATTTTGAATTAAAAATTCAGCTGGTAGTAAGGACAGTGTATCTTTTCAATTATTTACCCTGACAAGCAGACCTTTTTCAAAAAGTTTTGGTTTTTTCCCTTGCATAATCACACACTTTTTCATAAGCTGTCAATGTGTCATACAACATGAAAGATAATGTGTTATGTACATAAATATGTGTGTGTGCATGTGTGTTATAAGTGTGCATATAAAAATATATATATATATATATATTATATATATATATATATGTACATGTACCAGTATGCATATCACTCAAAAAACAAAATTAAATGCAAACAAAAACACAAAGATGGACAATATTTGGTTACAAATGTTTTAATGCATAATGCTATATCAAAATAAATACACAGAACAGGTAACAAGATGAAAAGGGCATCAGCAGAAATATATCATAACATACACGCACAAACACCAGACATAAAAATAAGCTACATTGCAAAAACAAAATTCTGAAACATATTTACATGAGTTACATACAAATAGTCCACACATACACAAAAAAGCACAGAATCCATAGTCACATTTACAGCTTGCTAAATGAAGAGATTACAAAAATGTGCAGACATTGTAAGAATGGAATCGTGAAAGTCATCTGTGTAAAACCAAACATGTCAAATGAAAATCTAAACAATAACAAAAATGAAAAAAACTAAAGATTATACATGAAGGGTATCCAAGTGTCATTACCTATACACACCCCAGTCCCCTTAGAGTGTACACGCTTGACAGGAAGGCTTCTCTTGACATCATTTTGCTGTTGACCTCTCCCAAGAATTTTTTGCTAAATACATGCAGCATACAACTTACAAGTCACTGTTCTTCTCAGTACAACTATGCCATTTCCTCCTCTCCATCTGATACAGTGATGAAAATGATTGCTCCACATCATTAAATTCATATGAAAGGGTGGCTATGTATCCCTGATGATTATTGGCATTATCATTAATAGTGTTTAAAGCCCAACCCACTATATCCCTGATGATTATTGGCATTATCATTAATAGTGTTTAAGGCTGGAGGGCTCTTGTCCTGAAAACCATTCTTTTCTCAGATGCCAATGTCTTCAAAAGTTCCACTTAAGCAAATGTATACGTGCTATTCTGTCTCTAGAGTACATGTATTCATGTGAGAGATACAATTATGAAGACTTCATGCATTAAAACCACCTCTCCCATTTAAAATGCCAAAACCCAAAGAAATAATGAGAATAATAAATAGCCTACGTACATTATATAGGCTACAGAGCAAACCTCTGGTAATAAAGTTTTCTTTTCAAACTCACTCAATATGTGTACAAACATGAATTATTGCACAGCAGGACATGACCAGTAGATAGAAAGTGACAGTGCATATATATATCATGACAATTGACCTGTGGAACAGGCAGGTCAAGTGAGAAAGACCTGACAGATCCTTTGGTTCAACTGACAGTGAATTCCAAAGAGATGGTGTGAGAAATGGAAAGCACAATGCTCAAGCTGACTTAAGATGACATTTTATCACCATCAGAAGCTTTTGTTTTGAGAACTTCATGCATCTGTTTTATTTACCATTAAGATGAGACAATCCTAAAACATGTGTTAAGTGAATCAACACAGCAAGAGAAGATGAGCTGACTGACTGTACAGGCCTACATATGTCAGTCTTGCACAAAAATTATCAAAATGTCCACTTACAATGGCATCAGTCTGTGACTGGACGATGAAACATTCTGAGTCATCCCACTCATACCCAGGTGGGGAGAGGGTGGCATCGGAGTCACTCATTTTATCTTGATGAATAAAGACCTTACCCACTATGAGACATTTGAATGACAACAGTAACAGTAATGACAGACAAGGACTACTACTACTAGTTATCACAATTACTAGCACCTAATAATCATTGTATTTAGACCTATACAGTGCCAACAGTCCATATCAAAGCATCCTTGTGCACTTTAGACAGGAACAAAACAAACTGAAAGTGAAAAAAGATGGAGGTTTGTCATGCCCATACATTAATGCAGTAGGCCTATAGGCCTAAGCTCAGTTGGACACACACCAATTTAAAAGGCATATATTGAATATTTGAAATAAAAAAAATCACATTTAAAGCATTAATCTTAATCATTGTACCTAGGCTTTATATTTGGAAAATTCAAGATTTTTTTCAGTGTGATAATATTAAATTTAGAAGTTCAGCATTACTGTGCATCGGCTCATCACACCTTTGGGTATTTACTCTGTGTGTGTGTGTAGTGAGTGTGTGTGTGTGTGTGTGTGTGTGAGTGTGTGTTGTCACTGAGCTGCGTCTGTCAAACATCAGTCATCAAGACTGTTGTGTGGGTGTACACATATCAGGAGATGAGACACTACTACATGACCAATATCCATTGTCCCTCACCATCCTTAACTATTGTAGTCCTATTTAGATCTACACTATGATTCTTGCTAAACTTGCCTAGTTAGTAGTAGTGTGAGTTTTAATCTTATCCAATCTGACAATCTGAAGTCCAGAAGTCTAGAAGCTGATAATGAGGGGCAGCAGACCTTCGAAGTTCGGCTGCCCATCGACACAGTTTGCTGAGTCAGCTAGACTGACAACCAGCGTCAAACTGAAGCTTGTATTTCCAGTCATAGACGATAACTTTTCACCAAATTTTACACAGTACACTAAAAATGCATTGTCTTGTATGTCGTGAAAAATGAAGAAAATCTTCCAATAGGTTCAGCTGGTATGACAAAAAGAAAACGGTTAATCGGCACTAAAAAGTCTTGCGGCAATTGTGAACAAGGCAATAACAACGGTCACCACACCCACTATCTGTAATATGGCCTAAAATGTTTTTCTGTCGATACAGCTGCACCAAATTTTACACATAAGCAGGAAAATGCATGTTCTTATTGGTAATTAATTCACTTGACAATCTAATCATACATGTAAGTTTGGGAGATACGGCCGCAAACACCAAAAGTCACACCACCACTGCCACGTCAGCAAATCAGAGGAAGCTCGTGAAAATGACCCGATCATCATAGGAAAAGTACGGACTTCGGTATTCAGATCGGTAATTATCGGACACTTGAATACATTAACGAAGCAAACAGCGATTGTTTGCCTACCCTCTCACATGTGCCGCCACGCCGGTCACAGTCTTCCGCTGCAGTTTTCGCGCACGCGTAATCGCCGATTGTGACATACCTACAAGATCGGAAAAAAGACAGGCGACACTACTAGTACAGAATACCAAACAAGTGTTGTGACAACGAGGGGAAAGGATGTGGAGGCTGATATTGAGGAGACGGAGAGAATGGCTGGCACAGCTTCAGCTCAAAGGCCTGACATATGATTCAAACACGACCCACACATTTGTTTGTTCAGACCACTTTGTAAATGGTAGGGTATATTTAGGCCTGCTTCTTGTCGATGCATGCATAGTTGATAGTCTGGATCGACTTTCGCTTTTTATTTCTTCCCTTGAACCTTATGCCACAGACGGCTGGCTGCGGGCATAGCGTTTGAGATTTAAATGTGTTTATCTACTTTATGTATCGTAGTTTCATCTTGTTTTCAGTCACTGATGAATGAATGGGGCATGTAAATTACTGATATAAACAAAGAATTCTTATCTGCAGGTGTGCATCCTAGCCTTCAGTTGTTTGACTAGATGCTATTCTGTATGCAGAACACAGGACTATTTTGTTTCTATTTCAAGTGTGTATGTGAACTGAAATGTTTGCAGAGTTTCCAAGACCTGGAATTTTGTTCTTCCTATCAGCACCCATATCCCATGCCTGCAAAATACAATCACAACTCATGACTTTTTTCTTTTTCTTTTTTCTTTGTTTTTGTTGTTGTTGTTGTTTTTTGTTTTGTTGTTTTTTTTTGGGGGGGGTATTTGTGTGCTTAACTGCAATCTTTCATTTGATCTAGAAATGGAACAAACTTCCTCTCTCAGTCCGTCAGCAACCTACTTTTGTCTCCTTCAAGTCCGCTCTCAAAACTCATCTTTTCTCCTCTGCATAAAATCCTGACCTCACTCGATCCCCTCTGCAGCCTGTCTCCACTCGGAGGGGAATCGCATTGCAATATATAATTGTATATAATATGCTCTCTATAATTTTCCATTGTTTTTATTCTTTCTCCCCATTTATAGCCGTGGGTGCTTGTGTGTGCGTGCGTGCGTGCGTGTGTGTGCGTGCGTGCGTGTGTGTGTGTTTCAGCGCTTAGATTTGATTTTATCAAGATTTTGCGCTATATAAATATTGTAATTATTAATTATTATTATTATTAATCCACTGATCCAAGTGTGTGTGTGTTATCAAGCAGCTTACATACTCTCGCAGCTCTAGCAGCACTTAAACCTTAATAACTGGAAACCAGTTATAAAATTTAGCGAGAGTAAAACCACACACTCACACATACATACATACACTGATTCAAACATGTATGGGCTCTCTCTCTCTCTCTCTCTCTCTCTCTCTCTCTCTCTCTCTCTCTCTCTCTCTCTCTCTCTCTCTCTCTCTCTCTCTCTCTCACACACACACACACACATGCGCGCATGCATATACAAGCATGCACCATGCAACATATACACATGACTTGTGGAGAAAACACCAAAAGCAAATATGAAAGGATGAACGGAGCATGATAGTGTACACACTGCACGAAACAGACCTTAGCTGAGACGACTACATTCTGACATCCATCAAGTCTGTGTGTCCAAATATAAGGGACTCAGCTGGAAACAAACAGCTGATATGTCTTCAGGCTTTTGTAAGCCCTTAATTCGTCCGTTGTGTAGGTGCTGGTCCCATAAACAAATTACAAAATAATGAACAATGCTGATATAGTTTATATCAGAGAGATTATCTGGATGCGCAGACCTTGATTGTTTTAGAATATCATAAGGATCAACTCCATCTATATCCAGAATTTTTAAACGATACTTATTGTTTCTCCTTTTCATTGAGTTTTTCTGCGTATTTTAATGCCAACAGTGCTTGCGTTCACGTACTGTAGGAAAGGGAAGGATCTTCCGATAACTTGTCGAACTGCACACAGCCCATACATTACTTGTCTTTTCCATATCTTTTAATCAATCTCATTTGCAGTGACATTTCGAAATACGTAATTGTTTTGCCAGTGAAAGCTTCCCTGTGGGGTCATTGAAATATGTCTTTACACTGTCCTGTACGGCTATTGCTATTGCTATTCCATGTCATAGGAACAACTGATAAAGTCTTTCATGAATAAGACCCTTGTTGAAATTGTCTTTGTGTTATATGTCTAGTTGACATAATATTTCATGTATAAGACATCTGTTAAGCCTGTTCATATTCTTTTCATGTCATACATACAAAATATGATAGTTCATGTATAAGGCCCTTGATGAGGTTCTCTTTACTTCATAAGAACAATTGAAGCAGAGTTTCATCCCTAACCCTGTTTACATTCTCCTTGTTTCAATCATTCACTTGTTAACAATCTAGGCGTTTGTGCTGACAATTTGTGTGTGTGTTTGTGTGTGCGTCGTGGATGTGGATCTTTTCCATGTATTATTTAGGGTCTCTCGCCTAACAGGCAGCGGCTTCAGTGTACCCTACCTCAGCATCTTTGTGTGTATGCGCATGTGTGTGTGGTGTGGTGTGTTTGTTTGTTTTGTTTGTTTGTATCTGTGTACGTGTGTGTATGTGTGTGTATGACTTAATTAATGTAAAGCGCAGTGAGTCCTTACCTACATGTATGTGTGGGAGAATAGCGCTAGAGTAGTGGCGGCAGTTTGCGCTACCTTAAGCAGATTACGTCACCTAGGAAACCTCCAGACCGGAGTCCAATACTGTTAGTTTCACCAGCGCGTGTAAAATTCTCTCCCCTTTGATGGCGGGTGACGCGCTACCCCCAAGCGCTGGCGTGTCTCTGCGTGGAGTAGTATTTGTGAGTCGAGTGGCTGGCGGCTCAATGCGCCTACTGTCGGGTCTGTGCGCTAGGTGGCGGAGGGTATCGCGCCAGTGGGAGGGTCAGTGCGCTACGGCATGTCGGCTATCGCGCTAGGTGCCCTATGTTGGCTATTTTTATGCAGCAGCTATCTAGTTTGTTGCCGTTAAGTAATTAAGGGTTTCTCTTTCCTGTCATGTGTTTTTTTTTTTTATGTTCTCCAAGCTTCTTATTTATGGCTCTCATGCTCTTCATCCTGCCTTTTTTCCCAAAATTTCTTTCCAGCTCCCTGAAGATGGAGTATGACTACCTTAATGGTGGAATAAAACAGTAGTACATACAAGAATCCACCTACAACTAGTTATACATTGATTTACAGGCTTTTATATTGAGGATGCCCACAGGAGTTGATAGCCTGTGTACGAAGAAGAAAAGTACCCATAGTTAAAGAGTAAACACTAAAACTTGCAAATTGGCTTTCTATCTTTACAGGTAGATCTACATCTAATATATTAACAGGCACACTGAAAGAAACTTGGTGTTAACTTTCAAAAGCAAAAATAGATAAAAACGAAATTCAACACAAAAACACTGAAGTAGATTATGCAGGCTTTTATTAACCTGCATCAAAACAGCATTCAAAATAAACACACACTTCATTTCCAGAAACACTTGCAAAATATTCATGTTGAAATCTAAATCTAAGAACAAAAAGATGCAATGATGTCTTTGTGTACAGTCTGTATACTCATTCATGTCATGTTGTCTTGCAAGAAACATATTTACAGACTCTTCACACACACACACACACACACATACACACGCACGCACACACACACACACACACACACACACACACACACACACACACACACACACACACACACACACACACACACACACACACACACACACATACATTTAAACGGGAATCTCACACGACCTTCAGTTGCACTTTTCACAAAAAAACTCTACATCCATAGCTTCAATGTCTTGCTGGGACTTTCCACTCAAATCAATGTGACTCACACACTCACCATGCCACCAGCTGTCACACAATGCACACTGCACTCGCACATTCGCCCTTGTGTCAGTCTGACATTTTTCACACAGCTCACTCACTTCCTCTACCAGATCGTCAGAGTCATCATCCAGCACTAGATCATCACCACTATCAGATGAGTCTGTCTCCTCCTTTTTCTGCGTTTGGGAAGCAGACAGGAGTGCCTTGAAATGTTTTTCTTCCCTCTTTCTCTTCTTCTCCTCCTCTCTCTCTTTCTTCAGTTTTGCCCTCTGCTCTTTCTTTTCCTCCATTCTCTTTCTCTTCGCTTCAGCTTCCTGTTCTTTTTCTTTCTTTCTCTCCTCTCGTTTCCTTTTCCTTTCAGCTTTCTCTCTCTCCTCTTCTTCTTTCTTTCTCTGTTTTTCCAGCATAATCTGGCGATACTCCACACCACTTATGGGGCATGGCATTGCTGAGGAGGTCTTCTTCACTCCCTTTTTTTTCAAAAATGTGGGCAGTATGAGGAAATCATCAAAAGATTTCTGCACTGGAGGTCCTGAAGCAGAGGGCTCTTGTGAGGCAGGCTGCAATGACAGGGGCACAGGTGATGGGGCAGGCTGTGATGACAGGGGCAGAGGTGATGGGGCAGGCTGTGATGACAGGGGCACAGATGATGGGGCAGGCTGTGATGACAGGGGCACAGATGATGGGGCAGGCTGTGATGACAGGGGCACAGGTGATGGGGCAGGCTGTGATGACAGGGGCAGAGGTGATGGGGCAGGCTGTGATGACAGGGGCACAGATGATGGGGCAGGCTGTGATGACAGGGGCACAGATGATGGGGCAGGCTGTGATGACAGGGGCACAGATGATGGGGCAGGCTGTGATGACAGGGGCACAGGTGATGGGGAAGGCTGTGATGACAGGGGCACAGGTGATGGGGAAGGCTGTGATGACAGGGACAATGGTGATGCGGCAGGCTGCAGGACTTTCTCCAACGACATCTTCCAGTCATCATATACTGGGTCCTCTATGTCGTACATCTCCTCATACCGCTTCATGTACTTTCTTGTTGTTTCTTCCCTAGAGAGAAGTTTAAATTGAACATATCGAAGAGGTTGGAGACAGCAGCTGCCGATGGAACAGGAATAATGGAGCACTGGGGTTCAGGCGTTGATGAAGAACGCTGAGAGGCTGGGGTTGCTATAGAACAGGTGGGGGGAGCAGTGGTGACAGAAGACAGCTGCCTGAGTCCCTGTGAAGAAGGCGATTTGGGAGACATGTCTGGAGCAGTGCTGGAGAAACTGCTGCTCGGATTCAGCTTGCCAGAGCTGAGCACGGCCTCGGGATTGAAAGGGTAGATTCCCGATTTGGCAAAACCTTTGAAGGCAAGCTCTGGCCGTGCCGTGGTGTCCCAAACTGTCTTCAGGGTGCGGGCAAACGTGCGCATGGTGACGCTCTCTCCAGTCTCATACTGGAATTTCCTTACAGCTTCACTCCATGCGGGTTTGATGGCCCCAAAGAATGCCTGATCGAGTGGCTGGATGAGGTGACTGGCGTGCGCCTTCAGGCAGTATAGAATCACGCCATTTTCCTCACACAGAGTGCTGATGGCCAAGGAATGATGGCTAGAATGGCCGTCAACAAACAGCACCACTGGACGTTTTTCCCCCAAATTTGGGATGAAAACATCTCTGAGATAGCTTAGGAACACATCCTCGGTGATCCAGCCATTTTGGGTCTTCTGGAAAAAGGCCCTGTCGAATCCCTCCAGAGCATTGAAACGAGGGTCTCTGGAGTAGGGGAAGATCAGGAGTGGTGGTATGAAATGACCCAAGGCAGAGGAACAGGCCAACACTGTCACCTGCTGCCTTGTACCACTTGTGACGGAGTATACATGTTTTGCTCCAGTCACGCTTATTATTTTTTTTGTTTTGGGACAGACATTGAACCCACTTTCGTCGGCGTTGAAAATTCGCTCAGGAGAAGTGAGCAAAGAGGGATCGATGGCATCAAGGTACTCCTTCATCTGGCGAAACCACTCAGCCAGACCATCTTTTGTCACCACTGCTCTCTCCCGGCCAAGTGCTTGGCCCATTCTCTCCCCAACCTCTGGGTGCCTCTTAAAAAACGCCAGCATCCAGTCCTTTCCAGGACGATTGTCTTTGAAGACCGTCTTGGCCCCTCTGGCATCAAGGATCTTCTTGACTGTATCTTTTAGGTCGTCCTTGGTCCTACCAAAGCCCCTTCTCGAGAGCTCCTTCAGCCAGTCGATGAGCTTCCTTTCTTCCTCCTCTGACAGGACCGTTTTGGGAGCTGCCTTCATTGGTCTCCTTCCCCTCACCTTGTCCCCAAGAGTGGCGTAGGGAATTCCAAAGGCTTTGGAGGCGCCATTCAGGGACATCTGCTTGGCCCTCACCAGCTCCACAGCCCTCTCCACTTGCTCCTGCGTGTAGCGTTGCGATGCCATTTCAGCAAAAACTGTTGAATAGAAACAGAACAAGAACAAAATTCAGTTACATATTTTATTTAACAAGTGAAAGACAAACAAAGCAAAAGCTCTTACAAACATGCATTAAATATACACGCATGCACACATACAGATCTACACCCACAGATCTACACCCACAATTTTTTTTAATATACTTGGTCTTTCCTGTCCATTTTCCGCTTTACTTGTTGAACACACACCCAAAACAAACAAATACTACTTCGTGTAGCATCTCGTTTATGCCATTCCAAATAGAACCTTGCATGGAAAAAGAAAATAACAGAGAGAAAAAAATCAAAAATAAAGTAAGCGCGCTAACCCGACTAGCATCGGGTGATGCGCTACCCTCCAAATGCTGGCTGGCGCGTCAGACGCCATGACGTTTTCTGGCGTGTGTACGCGCTACCCAACCCATCCTTGTTTAATTGGTAGTAGGCATGTTTACCATCAACCACACGATACTCATGCATTTTAACAATGAATTTGTTGCCAAGCAACGTCAATTTTGAATCAGAATAGGTGGTGATGACTACTACTCACAGCCATGTGCGTTAGTGAAAATGTTAGCGATAAAGACTTAAACATAACTTACCTCGGTATCGAAGCAGACGTGCAG
Organism: Monoplex corrugatus; assembly: GCA_030674185.1. Taxonomy (NCBI): domain Eukaryota; kingdom Metazoa; phylum Mollusca; class Gastropoda; order Littorinimorpha; family Ranellidae; genus Monoplex; species Monoplex corrugatus. Next base: position 16,024,525 of record CM060306.1, on the reverse strand, counting down.
ATTCTCTCGCTCAGCGGACATAAAACAAAGCGTGGGTCGTGGCGGGAAAACGTGAACGCGTGATTGCTTGGTTTCTGCTGTCCATTAGTGTTTTAGCAGGCCATGGCGCGCACACCCGACAGGCGCGCAGACCCTCCACTACTCTATATTATTATTATTATTATTATTATTATTATTATTATTATTATTGCTTCAGTAGAAGGTCGTCATCCATGAGTGTCTGCTTCAAGGGGAAACATGCCTCCTTCTTCCTCCGCCACCTTGTAGGTCACATCAGAAGTCCTGTCAGTCATTGTTCCGTCGCACTGGCAGATGAAATTGTGTAGTACAGGGGTCTTGTGGCAGCATTCGTCAACAAGATCGCTTGGTCAGGTTGAACTCTCATTGGCCTTTGAAATATTTCAAATTTCTTTGCAAGGATGCCGAAGACGCATTCAACTGTTCGTCGTGCCTGTGAATGCTGGTAATCGTAAATCCTCTTCTTCTGATCCAGAGTCCTTGCTGCATATGGCTTCATTAAATATAGTTTCAGAGGAAATGCTTGTCTCCGACAATCATGAATGGAATAGTTCTTTCTGTCCTGTGCACCTTGAATGCTGCTGTTGGGATATTGAGCTTTCCTTGCTCCAGCAACTTCAAGATATGGGATGTCTAGTACAATCCGGCGTCACTAATTCTGCCTTACTGACCGCAGTGTTTATGAATGAAGCACGAGTCCACATCACTCACAGCCATGAGCACTATGCTGGGGAATCCTTCGTAGCTGTAGTACAAAGATCCGCTGTTGGATGGATTCACAAGAGCAATGTGTTTGCCATGTATGGCTCTGACAGCGAAAGGATAATACCACAAATCACCAAACCGTTGAGCTATCTGGAGCCATTGATCTTCCGTTGGCCGTTTCAACTCCAGTGGTTGCAGTACATCCCACAGGACTTGACATGTCTTGAAAACATGCCTGCTGATGGATCGTCGTGACATGTGAAATGGGACACTCATGGAGGAGAATGAGGCTCCAGTTGCCAGATACCTGAAAAAAAGCTAATTTAAAAAAATGAAGATATAAGTTATTACGTTTGGGCTTAAAGAGATATCAGAAAATGGTTTTGTTTTTCATTAGTAGTAGTAGTAGTAGTATCATCTTCATCATTATTACTAATTGGAAAAGTCATCACGAATTCAGAACTGTAGTTCTACAAGCGCACGAAAAGTAATCCATACATCTCTCCTCTCTCTCTCTCTCTCTTCTCTCTCTCTCTCTCTCTCTTCTCTCTCTCTCTCTCTCTCTCTCTCTCTCTCTCTCTCTCTCTCTCTCTCTCTCTCTCTCTCTCTCTCTCTCTCTCTCTCTCTTTTCTTTCATTTTTTTCACATGCCTGTAACAGACAGGATAGAGATGACAGGTTCCTGTTAACAGATGGCAAACATCCGAGCTGGACAGACACTTGAAGTGTTTTCGCTGGTCACAGCCACAGACAGGATCATCAGGAAAGCTGTTTCCTCCAAGCTAAGTATCCTGATCCATGGCACAACTAATCAAGTAGGCTGACATGAGGATCACTTCAGTCACAGAAATGCCATGAGCAATCAAACACACCATAGAATGATGAAACGTTCTCCCTGCCAACAGAACAGTGCCTGTTCAAATTGGCATGGATCACCAGGCCTGTCCACTTTACTTGAAGCACTTGGGTGAGACGGAAAGCCATGTTGACAAAGGTCGAGAAGCATCAAAAATACAAATTATTTGAGGATAAAATGGGGATGACTTGACAGAGAGAGGGGGGGGGGGGGGGGGAACACGATTTCCGTGAAATATGAAATATATTGTATAATCTAAACATAGCGTTATGCAGACACATGTGTATGTATGTATGCGTGTAGGTACGTGTGTATATGTACAGGCATGTATAAATATATATATACACATGTACACAGAGGCACGGATATACATTATACAACCGTACTCGGGTGCACAAACGTACAAGAACTCATCCACACACACATTACAATTATGATGTCGTTCTTGTGATCATTTTCAAAAATATCACAAATATCTATAGGGTGAAAATTACTCAGGGCAGGAAGATGCAAAGAGTCAAATGCCTGTGTTGATTCGAAATGTGATCAACAAGACCAGGTCGGAATAACCCAGCGAGGGATACTCTGTTTTAAGGACAAAAAGTGTCTGTGAACCGGGTTTAAATTTTTTAATGACAGCATTATTCTGTGGTGGGAACATTCCACTGTCGTCTGAAATTAGTTTTGTCACTTAAAGGGCAAAGGTTTGACTACAACAATTTTTCAAAAGTACAGCACACGCATAGGTGCGCGCCGTAGAGAACAGAGCAAGAGATACGGCGCACGCATAGGTGCGCTCCATCGGGAAAAAGTTAATTTAGTTTGGCAGCCATCTTGGATTGTTTTCATGGAAAAAGTTAAAGTAATTTATATAGCAAGGTCTTTTTTCACAATTGTAATAAAAATGTAGGCTACTTTACACCAGTATTCACAATTTGTCATGATTAATCAGAGTATATCAATGTCTTTTCTTTTTTTCAGGAACTACCCACAAGGATACATGGGATTCCCTCATTCGCTGTCACTGCAACGCCCTGCAGAGGACAAAGAAGAAGTCGGTCGGTGGAGCAGACAAGTCTAAACCCTGGAAAATTCCTGAAGCAAATGGAATTTCTCATTCCTGTCAAGGACATTAGAATATCAAAGGGAAATCTGACTGAGGCAGGTGACGAGGAATGGGAAACCGAAACCAACATTTCACATGCTGCCATGGAAGAGGCTGGTATTATGAGTGAGGGTGATGGAGTTGACGTTCCCGAGCAAGCAGTTGCTATGCAGAGAGAAGAAAAGGAAGTGAGCAAGGAGGAAGAAAACAGAAGAAGAAGAAGGTTGAGGACAGCGAAGATCCCATTCTGTCCTTGATGAGAAAAAAACTGGAGTGGAAACCCGAATCTCCTCGGATGGGTTTTTTCAACTCCATCATGCCACGGGTAGATGCTCTTGAGGAGGATCTATTCCAGGAGTTCCAGCTCCAAACACTACAGCTATTGAAAGACCTTCATGCTCAACAAACTCTGCAGGGACATTTCTATGGGCAATCATAACAGTCTTCCCTGTCATCCCATCATTCCTTTACCTCAATTCCTTCACCCCTCAGCAGTTCCATGTCATCACCATCACCATCCCTCCACCCTCCTGCTGCTGTCCATCATAGTCAATAAACTCCACGACATCAAATGTCTGGGCAATCACGACAGTCTCCCATGCCACCCTGGCAGAGCTCCTCCTGAACATCAGATTTTGCCCAGGTTGACATGGGATCCCATGGTTCAGTGGACTACTCCCAGCTTGGCTGGAGCACTCAAGGACCCAGCAATTACGATGTTCAGAGAAATGCACCCTGAATGTGCCTAAAGGCTTAATACGTGCTATCCTTCATTAGAAATTGGTTCATAATTGCATTCGCAGTATCCCTGTTTGTATTTTTCTTTTGTATGTATGAATGTACGTATGTATTGTGATGTGTGTGTGTGTGCATGAGTGCATGCTTGAGTGATGTGACAAATAAACCTTTACATTTACTGTTTATTTATTTATTGTCATTTATAGCCCAGTCAACCCAAAGGGTTATCTCATCAACATAAACAATTTTACAAAAAGAGGAAAAATACATTTCAAAAAATGCCAGAATGGCTGATAGCATTGGAGAAGGGACAACAAGTGCCCTATCTACCAGGATTACAAGGAAAAAAAAGCAGTACCAACCTGAGAGTAATGATGAGCTTTTCTTTCACCTCAATTGGTTTCCTCCAGTTTGAATGATCTGGCTTCGGACATTCCAGCACGAGGGACTTCAGGATATTGTAAGTATTGTATGATATCCTTGTGTAATTCTTCATCAGGATTCTCAAGGAGATGATAGAATGTATAGTGGAATTCTCAGCGTAATTCACTAAGGAAGTAATGTTCTCGGCACCATATGCTTTGTCTCTTTCGCTTCCTCCTCCCGAGCAAGAGCAAAATCAGGAGGTCTTTTCGAGGAAGAATCCATCTTCAAAAAAAGAAACAAACCACGAATATTGTCTGATCAATTGAGCAAACAGCACTGTATTCTGGCACCGGAAGAACAGACACATGAGCAGTCAGGCGTGAGCTCCTGTGGCCCAGTGCATGAAATGTGAGGCGTGAAGCGTGAGGCATGAGTTTCTATGGCCCAGCAGCCTAAGGCAGTTGGGTCAGTTTAGAACTTCTGAGAGAGAAAAAAAAGAAGTTTAAACTTATACTGTGGATTGTGATGTTGGAATTTTAGTCTTTTCGTTTCCAGGCGGTCTAGCTTGAGAGAAACTTGTGTAGTTAAAGTCTCTTGGCATGAGAGACCCTGCTGAAGTCACAGTGGTTAATCATTTATTATGGCACCATCTGGCATAAGGCATTACCCTGTGATTTGTGAATTTTGCTACTTTTCACACACAAAATATTTTCACTACGTGTATGTATGTACACATGACATTCTGAGTGAGTTTGTTTGCTCAGTCCACATGTGCTCCATCCAAATCTGCCAGTGATTATTATGGCAGAGGACACTAACCTGCGTAAAAGTAGGTGCATAGGTAAGATCTTGAGATGGGTATAATGGAACCTATGAAACAGAATGATTGGAGCATTAATTTAGATCATGATGAGTAACAAACAATCCTTGTTTTTGTACTGTTTGAACATAGATCTTGCTCTTGCCATGTTATGTATGTGACAGAAACCACTATCGAAAACTTTGAGATAGCCATCAGCTGGGTTTAGGGCAGGGAGGCAGCCCCACAGATTGGCGCCATGTGTTCAGATTTCCAGTGATAGTCTCATGGACCACGTCAGAAAAAAAAACTTTATTTGTAAATCATTATTTTCATTTGCAGAGTTGATACATCAGATATGAGATCAGTACTAGGATACATGTGCTTTTATAATTTATATTATGCTATGATATTTGCTAGTTTTATGATTGATGTTATGCTATGATTTACTTTATGATTGCACATCATTGAAGCTGGACAATCCGGTTGATCCAACAGATGGGTAGGCAGGCCAAACCTTATTACCTGGTGTGGATCTTCATGTAAGACCAATCCTGGAGGCATATTCTTCTACAGACACTACACAGTAAGGAACCTTGCTGCCTTTGGTTCTACTTTGTCTGTCCCTTTTCTGTTCAATAACAGCTGGTTTTTGTTGTTCAAATGTGCTTGTGCCCTGCCACACTGCTGTTGTCACTTACTCTGTTGTAGGCAATGTCTTCCCTGTTGGTGGTGCTGATCCCACAATTGTTATTTGAGAAGGATGGCCTTCACAGAATCCTTGATGATTTTAGTGGTTTTTTCCTTGGTCACAGTCCTTGCTTCAGCTGTCCATATGTGAGCATCTTTGGGATGAGTTGTCTTCCATATGGATAGCATGTCCTTTCCAATGAAGCTGGCATTTGATGAATAGACTTGATACTAGGCAAGTCACATTTCTTCAAAACTTTGAAGGTTGAACACTGAATCTTTCATGTAATGTTGCAGATCTGGCTTATGTACATCTTTGGTAGAACATTCCATCTGTTCAAGGTGTTGTCAGTCCAGTAGTCTAGGTCTCACATCAGTGCAGCAGGTTGCTCAAAACAACTGCTTTGTAGCCTACACAGCACAGCAATCTTTGTGGCAAGCCTGAATTCATGGTCTTGCCAAAACCTCTTGGTCAGCCTTCCAAAGGCGGAATTAATCTTGCACATGAGCAGCACCACCTCAACATCAAGAGATCTGTTACTGCTCACTGTACTGCTCAAGTAGCAGAATTTGTCTACAGTCTTGATCTGATGGTTGTTGAAATTGGAGATTGGTGAAATAATAGAAGCCTGTGATGTTTTTAGCTGAAGTGTAGCCTGCTTCCACAAGTCCCTCCTCTGTTGAATGCAGCTGTTCTACACTGTTCAAATGTGAAAGAATGTACACATCACTAATACAAAATATGCACAGTTTTTGATTATTTTGTGGGGTTTTTTTTTTCCTATCTCTCTTTTTCTTTTAGATGCAGACATTTATCACCTGAATTTGTCAGTCTTATTACAATCAACTGTAACGTTTTGGTTCGATTCGCAGCATCTAAACTCCCACCTTCTCTTGTCTCAGATTGATTATTACAACTCTCTGCTCTCTCTGCTTTACCTGCTTTTTCCAGTTGCATACAACTTGCATATCCAGAATTCTTTGGCCTGTCTTGCCCTTCTTAAAAAAGGCATGATCATTTCACTCCTTTGTATCACTTTCTCCACCGGTTGCCAGTTTCTAAAAGAATTTCATATGAAATCAATACATTATGCTTCAAATGTATTAATGATATTGTACCTACTTATCTTTGTGACCACCTCCAAATGTACATCCTGCCCGAACTCTCCAATCTACTTCCAATACTATTGTTTACAAAGTCCTTGATGCAGGTGTTCCACAGTCGCTTACCACTCATTTTTTGTGTCTGATCCATACAACTTGACCCTTTCAGCCCTAAGTACTTCTAGACCTCTGATACCCTCAACCCTGAGTATTTTTAGAGAAATTCTAGCGAAAATCGGTGTCTCAGAATAAATCCTTCTAATGCTTTCAGATTTGCCAGGAAGAGAAGTATAGGGTGTCTGGAATTCGGTAATATAAACAAGATGTGGCAGAGGAGAGTAGGTGCCGGTAGGTCGCATACCGCATGCCAGCACCATACCAGACCAGGTCAACCGGACATGTCAGGCCGCTCCTGCGGCCTGCTGGGTACAGAGGTATTAATCGCGCTGGCCGCCGCATCGGCCAGCCGGGTTCAAAGGGTTAAATGAACTTCCTCTGTCACTTCAACAGTCTCTGTCACTTCAACAGTCATATTCTGTCTTCCTCCAAGTCTAACTTGAAGACTTACATTTTCATCCATCTGTGATTTTGCCCTCTCCTCTGTCTCTTCAACAATGACATACTCTGTCTTCCCATAGATCTAACTTGAAGACAGTGATTTTCCAGCTGTGATTTTCCCCTCTACATGTCTACCCCTTTGCCCTACACCCTTCCAGTCCTCTCCCTCTACATGTCTACCCCTTTGCTCTACTCCCTTCCAGTCCTCCCCCTCTACATGTCTACCCATTTGCCCTACTCCCTTCCAGTCCTCTCCCTCTACATGTCTACCCCTTTGCTCTACTCCCTTCCAGTCCTCTCCCTCTACATGTCTACCCCTTTGCCCTGCTCCCTTCCAGTCCTCCCCCTCTACATGTCTACCCTTTTGCCCTGCTCCCTTGCAGTCCTCCCTCTCACAGTATGCATCTTTGTGCACTTGATTTTTCATCATTGTGAGTGAATGTTTTAATTGTGAGAATGTGCACTTTGATTTGATTTATACAGTGAAGATTTAGATGCCTTATACATATATCATTATTATGATTTATTATTGTATACACAGTCTGCTTCTTTGCTTTAAGACTGTGATATACTGTCAGGTTTTCTTTTTAACATTTTACCAGTCAAATTATTTGGTTATGCATATAATCCGTTTTCATGCATCAGAAGGGACAACTTTATGCACTATATAAGGAAAACCTGTCCGGGTTTTTTAATTCATTCTTGTGATTTTTTTTTCTTTTATGTGTTAACCTCTCATATGGCATATATAATGGTTTACTTCAGTAATGTTCCGAAGTGTCTTGGACACGACCTTAACCCTTTTGACTCCCACACCCTGTCTACCTGCATCCTACATTTTCAACCATGCTAGCAAAGCAAAAACTTAACCCTTTGACTCTCTCACCCTATCCACCAGCTTCCTGCAGGAAGCTGGTGGATAGGGTGAGAGAGTCAAAGGGTTAAGTTTTTGCAGTTGGTGGTGGATAAGGTGCAAGAGTCAAAGGGTGAAGGCCCCTCCCAAAGACAACAAATGTAGCCTGCCAGCACGAAATCAGTCTTAACTCTTTCGTTACGAACTCCCGCTTTAGCGGGAGAGTACTTTCTTACTGTAAGAACTGAATTTGTACATACGCTGTCTTTCGTTTCCTGGATTTCCTGAGAGAGTAAAACTGTGAAAAGAGGGTACTTATGTTACTGTTTCTCTACTCAATGTGGATGATTAACAAACATGACATGTGATATACCGTTGTGTACGGAACTGAAGTTGTAATAAAAATAGCATGCTTTAACAGACCTGCGTGCATGTGGTGTCGTACAGGGAGACAAAACAGTTGACACTATTGCATCACAAGATAAACAAAATGATTACATGGACAGAGACAGCAACATATACAGCCGAAATGGAATAACGCATGCTAGTACTTACAGATTCATCTTTCTGTCATGTCACTGTCTCATTGTGAACGAGGTATCCAGTCACACAACATGTCACTGTGTCATTGTTGTCACCACATAATAGCATCAAAGCACGAGCCTGTTGTTCCAAATACAAAGTCTCTTTATAAACAGTTTTGCTGCAAAATTACGTTGTGACTAACATAAAACAAAAGACGGTATAGATTATAAATGCTACTCTAAGAATTATTTACATGTAGGGGCTGTTGGTGTCATTGTCACCAGATTGTCACAAACATAGGTGGTGGAACGTAATTCCCACTTATCCACTCAAAGGTAGGGCGTCTGTGGTAGAAAAGTGGCAGATTCTCATCGTCTAAATCATCACTACTGTCATTTTCTCTGTCTTGGTGAATTATTGCCTGAAAATTGGCCCTTTTTTCTTCTGTGAGTTGAACCAAATCAAAATCATCACCAAGATTATCGTATAATTCGTCGTCCGAAAACTGATCATGATCTTCCTCCTCCATTTTTACAAAGTAAGAATGAGAGAGAACACATGGAACTTTGTGTGAAGTTTATGCCAGTAAAGATGGGGGAGGAGGTGGTGGAGGGGGGGGGGGTTGAGGAAAAGTGGACGTAGGGAGGGGCCGGGGGGAGGGGGACACCTGATGAGAAAAAGGGCAGAAGACACTGGCAGAATACATGTATATGTTAGATGGGCAGTCTGAGAGCTGGAGGGGGGTGGGTGGTTGTGAGGATTGGCACAGTAGTGAAGGAGATGAGGAGTGGGTGTGGGAAAATAATTCTGGAAGGGGGTGGGGGATGCATAGAGGGGAGGGGGCACAGCTTGGGAGGTCCACATGCACTTTTGGCCAAAGGTAGAAAATTACTAATTTTCTGCTAAAATCCCACGACTTATGGAGCTGAGGTGTGCGTGTGTGTGAACACTTCTCTCTCTCTCTTGCTTGTTCTAAATCAACAGCGACTTTCCCAAGGGGGTGGGAGACGATTGGTGTATGGAGAGGGGGTAGTCTTGGAGACTGGACTGAGTTATAATGACATGGACAACCACAGCAGAAAGCAGCTGTAGTAGGTCTGACAAACAGGAAACGGTACCTAAACAACAGCCTCACTGCTGTCCCATGGGAACGGAGGAAAATGTTTATTTTTTCATAAACATGCCTGGGTGTCTTAACTGACCATGCCGAGTAGAACAGGGAAACCCGCCAAAGGCAATCTGATCCAGGAATGCACAGTATAAACACAAGGGTCGTGTCCCGTTAAGCGCATAGCCGTTACCGCGAGGAAAGCGGGAAGCCGGTAGGAAGGATAGACGCACTGCCTCCCGCTAAACTCGCTGCCAGTAATGAAGGGTAGAGGATGGTTTTAGATTTTCAGCAATCAAAGAGTTAACTAGCATTTGGGGCATTTTGAGATATAGGCTTACATATCCAGGGTTCGCACAGTCCTTAAAAGTCATTAATTTTGAGGGCATGCTTTTTAAGGCCGTAAAAATCCTTAAAAATCAGGCTTTTGCTGAAAGGTCTTTAAAAAGTCCTTAAGTTTTGTCACTGCCTATGATTTTTAATAAAGTCTGTGTAAAATCTTGAGTTTGTTTAAAAAAAAAAAAAATTGAATTGAAAAGAAGAGAAAGTCTGAGTCGGAGTTTTAATATCGACGATCTCACCGATACATCGTCTGCTATAGGTCAAAACACCAGAGTTACAGGCCTTCATGGCGCATGCGCGTAGGTGAAAGAATGTTCCACCATTTTGAAATTGAGAAGTCATCATGCTGGGGAAGTGTTTGTTTAATGTGGTTTGGCTGGAAAAAGACGAATACAAAGAATGGCTGCAGGCAGACCCAAGTGGAGACAGATGCAAGGCCTTTTGCCGCATTTGTAAGAAGACCATAGACATTCGTTAAATGGGAGAATCGGCTGTAAATACCCACAGAAAAGGGAAAAAACACTGCGACCTGATGAAGGCTTCAAATCCTGCAGTTCGTCTTTCGAATTTTTTTACAAAAAATTCTACAACGAGCGATCCCATCACTTCTAGCAGTTCGTCATCCTGCAGTTCATCAACCAACTGTTCTGCTCAAACTCAGATGTCAGTGAACAGCCTGAGCCGTACTAAAACAGAGGCAGTGAAAGCTGAACTACTGTGGACTTTAAAAGTAATGACAAGTCATTACAGCTTTCGTTTGTGTGAAGGCATTTTAAAGAAAAAGTGCTTGAAAAGTCCTTAAAAAGTCCTTAATTTTTTTGTCTGGAAATCTGTATGAACCCTGATATCACTGGAAAGTGTACATTCTGCTGATTATTTTGGTAATTGAATAAAGCTTGTATTCAAAAAAAATGTAGAAGTTTTGTATGTTTAAAGTCATTAAGTTGTATGACGGACATTTTGAGAAAACGGCCTCTCAAGTTTTGTGTGCTCTCCTACACATTTTCCTTAAATTTCTTTATTTGGTGGCTTCGACCCAGTTTGTTTCTAATTTTAGCTGTCATTATCTGAAAGGTGCACCAAAGAGCTTTCATCAGTATATTACATGTGGGGGTACTGTACAGGTTACGGTTCATAAAAAGAGACAAAACTAGGTACTTTTGGTAGGAAATTGCGTTCTTTCTGCTGCAATCAGTGCATTAAAATACCATTTTAAATTGATTAATAATATTTTTTCAAGAAAAAAATATATGTGGGGGATAGATTGTAGTCTACAGAAATCAATTTTGAGAAAAGTCAAAACACCCCAGACAGACCTCGGTCACCTTTTCAGCTCCTAGTGCTGTTCGACTGACTGCGAGTTAAGACTGATTTCATGGTGGGAGGTCACAAATGTTCAGATGCAGAACCAAAATGTGTAAGCATTTCCTTCTAGTAAAATCTCTCTCCTTCTCTCATTCTTCTGACAAAAATAAACAAATATGCAATCCAACACACAAAAATCATGTTGATCATTTATTACAAGTTGAGTACCAATATTTGTCTGTAATGTTTTTAATATGACTATTAATTCTCACACTCGGCAATCATCCACAAGTCCACTGATTAATCTTGTCATAATGTACATCACTGTTAATCTGTCATCAATTCTAAACACATGTCAAATAGACACTAAACACTAAAAATGTCTATTCTTTGAAAAGTAAACACAGAACAGTTCAATAAAATTAATAAAACAGTCTTTTACCTTTTTTGTTCCATCATAAAATGATAAATAGTTGCGTAGCTGTTTATTTCCTAAATTGGATAAGATAGTAAAAAACAAAAACAAAAAAAACAATGTACATCAATGCAGATTTTTCTCTCCTGTTCAAGTATCCAGTATGCCTGTGCATCAGCTAAGCAGGTATAACTTTTACAGTAAATCGTTTATTCATTTTTCAACCTGCTTTCCTATCCATGACAATTTCAGGACATGCGAAACTCTTTTATGCTAATCGGCAGAAACAGCACCATACCAACAAAGGATAACTTAAAGATGTATAACTTAACCCTAAAATCAACAATAAAAATAACAGTACATCACAAAAACATGCTATTATCCCAAAAAGAATCAAAGCTAACTTACACAGCAGACAACCAAATGCAATCATCTCACTCATAAAACACACACACACACACACACACACAAACACACACACACACACACACACACACACACACACACACACTCACTCACTCACTCAACACACACTTAAGAGTTACTTGGTCCAAATTTCATGCTTACAGTAGCAATGCCGCATGAAAAATTGAAATTGGGTTTTGAGTTAAAAGATTTATATGGTTTTGAAGATACTGTTGTTCTGAGTAAAAAGCAGTTTAAATTTTTCAGATCGGACTATTAGTTCACGAGATATTCGAATTTGAAGCGTCAAAAATTTCTTAAATTTTGGTACCACGTCTTAGTGGGACAAAGAAGGACCAGCTGTCAAAGAACAAACCCATCAAATGGCATGGTATGCTGATTTTGCTGGAAATGACATTCATTTTGTAATTGTGAGAGACAGACAGGACCAAATGTCATAAAATTTTGATCGTTGATGTATTTTTGTATGCCGAATTGAATGAAACCATTATCGTAACTCTGCGACGAGCCATTTTTGTCTTATTACAGGAAACATGTGATATTTGGCATGTTTTATCTGTTTTTCATTAATAATTGCCCATATTGTATTAATAACAGACAAAAATGAAGCTAGAAACAAAACAAGGATATATAATCATTTCATGAGATAGATAAAAAATCATTTTGCTCATCGTTCAAGTGTCTTATTACTGCAAATTAAACCAAAAAAGTCACGACTCGCTACTTCAGTAGTCTTATGAATAATTTGTAATATTTCATCAATTTCTGTACATATAAAAGGAAATCTGAGAATCAATGACTTCTGGAATCACTTAAATAGTTGAAATATTAAAAATTACTGCATGCTTTTATGCTGCAGGCTATCCAAAAATATCATCTGATCAATATTCTACTAAAAACTAAACACACACACATACACATACAACACATACACATACACACACACAGAGGAAAACATATCAGACAAGATTTTTGCACAGTACATTTGATTTTTATTTTATTCATCAGTGTTTAGAAAACTGACTGACTGACTGTGGATGAGTCAAGTCCCCGAACACTTAGCACAGCCAGCGTCCAAAGAAAACTTCTGGGAGGATATGGGACCACTCGCCATTCAGGAACAGGTCACTTAACTCCTAGTCCTACAATAGAGAAATATATGAATTTCTGCATAATATATACTATTCATTGAGAGACTGGAAAGGAAAGGAAACCATAATGCATAGTCTCCACATCAATATTACTTTAACATTAAGCCTAAACTCGCGACTTTGATTTTTAGCATATTACTGGTAAAAATCCATCAAAGCAGAGCAATCCTGCTAAGTGTTTCCAGTGTACTCTTGCCCTTTAATACGAATCAATAATAGGCTACTACTAAATAAGATGCAATCTTCCCGTTAAAACAAATTAATGACAATAGGCATATCCTTTCCAGATACTGACTACAAATTGAAACCACCACATAAGCTAATGGGTGGTCTACTTTACAAATAATACAACTCACAGCCTTCTATTCAGTTTTAAAACCTAAATAAAGAATATTATAACAAAAAAAATGACCAGAAGATTTTGTTTTGTGACATTCTAAATCTTTGTGTATTAGTGTGTGTGTGTGTGTTGTCAGAGAGAGAGAAAGAGAGGATCATGCCTGTTAACAATGACTTGGATATGAATGTACTGGGGCCTATTTACTTATTTATTAATTTTTTGTTATTTATTCATTTTTTGTTCTCTGAGAGAGAGAGAGAGAGAGAGAGAGAGAGAGAGAGATTCATGTCAAGGAAAGTACATTGACTTGCACAGAATTGTTTGTTGATTTGAAAAAAAAATTATTTAGATCTGTTTATTCATTCATTTAAAATTTGAGTGAGAGAGAGAGAGAGAGAGTTGGAGGACGCGGGTTACCCCTCTGTTTGGGCAAACCCATTTTCCACGGCCCCGGGAAGCCCGTCGATCACATAGCATTTTTAGTAGTAAGCTCGCCCGTCATGGGGTGAGCAAGTCTACACAGCGACATGCGAATTAGCATGACCTCGGGAAGGAAATGGTTGACAAATCAAGCTTCGGCTAACAACTCCGAATCGAGTTCAAACGCAGTAGTCCTTTTCTTGAAAAATACAATGTTACAGATAAAACAGAACTTGATCTGTTGATTGCTAGATCTAGATCTAGTCTTTGACAGCGCAAAACTTGCCGAGCTGAAACTTGCACAGCGTTCTGTTTCGCGTTGTAGGCCTACTCAGGCTATTGGCGTCGGCACATTCCGACGTTGATCTGGTACAGATCCTCATGTAAAAAGTTGGCGTACGGCCGTATTTTAAATCAAATTGATTTCATATTACACATGCATATAGAAAAAAGCATGTAAAATCGAATCCCGCCGACGACAAGTTCCAAAAATGGCGACTTGCCTGCAAACTTTTCCGATGAAAAAAGCAAAACTTTGGAAGCGTCGATCTCTGTTCGAAACAGGCACACACAGGTGTCGTCGGGATATATCATTCTGTTACATTAATTCTCATTGGCTGCAAAATTACAATGTGATTGGTTCACAAATATAGCCGTACCGACCGAAATAGTGAAGCATCCCGAACAAACTTCGATTCTAAACGCATACCATATCCGCGATTGCGCCCGAAGCGCGGATTTTCGACTTTTTCATCAAATAACTAATTCCATTTTCGCTCTAAGTATATAAAAAGGCAATCATTCAAATCTTTATTCATTTCTTATTCACATAAGACAAAAAATAAGAATGAAACACCGATTAAAGAGGCAGTAATACTTGATTGAACCGAAGACCCCCCCAGTTTTGCGGCCGGCCCCGGTTTTCCCCAGTTTTTGGTACCACAAATTTGACGTCGCGTTTCGGTTCGCACGGCATTGCTACTTACAGTAGCTTAAGTACAAGTGCTAGTCTTTGAGCCGGTGGTTTACAGTAAAATTTAAATCTTAAGCTCCACACTGTATGAACACACACTGAACATACATGATTAAACAAGCTATAAAACCCTCACCTGAAATTCCATGTTAAAACCTGGACCAAAAATATAACAATTCTTCTGAATATGAACCAACAGAAACTCCACACAAACAGTACAGAAATTCATTTGATGACTAAATACAGACCTCCACAGTTATACTGCAAGGATCAAGTGATCAGCTGTCATAAAATTCAACTGTATTTGACATGTCTTAAATCACAGTTTTTGATAATCCATGGAAAAAACTCGCCTCACGACAATCTTCCTTTCCCATTTCATTTCAACTCTTTCTGTGTGTTTGAAAACTACCAATATTCATTCATATTTTCAACTTGAAGTAAACATCTGATAAAACTTTGGTTAACATCTGGTTTCATCAACAGCCCGGAAATCCCCATTGAAGATTTCCAGTCTAGACGATGAACAGAAATAATTCAAATTTGTGTAAGTTTCCATGTCTTTTCACTGGCCTGCAGCTGTAAACCATAACTTACAATCAACACTCAATCCCTCACAAACTGAGAAATTCTTGCTACACATTTTAGTCACAGACATACAGCCAGGTTCACCTCAATTTGTATGTTCGCAAATTTATAAAAAAGTTTTGAACAAAAATAAATGAAAGGAAAATGCAGGTTAAAAAATATTAAGAAGCAACCAACATGATTTTGGGAAAAGAAACAAGAGTGCAATAAAACATCAAGGCATTATCATTCATTGCACTAATAAAGAACATATGTAAAATAAATAATAACTAAAGCCATGTTAACATATCTTAATGAAAACACTTTCAATCAACACTAGGAACACAAATCTGCACTAAGACTAACATTACTTGTGACCAAGACAATGATATTATTCGCATTCATGTGCATTTGAAATAATACTGTTCACTTTGAAAGCTGATCCAAATAAAGCATCTTCTCTTCGATCTCAGAGTAAAACCAGAGTCCCCTCACCCCATTCCCATATCATTTTCTTCTCTTGTCCAGTTGTGCGCCCTGCGGTGAGAAAGTATTAGGGTTCAGTAGCAATTGCCTTTCAACAAAAAGTATATTACACACAAAGAACAAACTAGTCTGCTTTTGTAAATCTCCCTCTCTCTCTCTCTGTCTGAAATAGAAAAAATATGCAAAGCCTGTTTCTCTCTCTCACTGATAATGAAAGTACAAACATATCAAAATAAATTCATTAAAATCCTAAACAGAAAAGCATCAAGGGAGGGAGGTAAAGTGGAAACATCTGCCCATTTTCATTTAACAAAGGGTGGTTGTACATGTGCAAGTGACATGCATGTATTGTCTCATTTTTCCCCTAAAGATCCTATAAGCTGAAAACTTCACAATATCTGGCAGTAAGTTGGCTCTAAAACCTCTCTCTCTCTCTCCTCTCTCACACACACACACACTCACACACACAAACAAACACACACACAGACACACACACACACACAACGACAACGTTGAAAAAAAAAACCACCACCAGGCACATGTAATATTGCTTTCTGCATAAATACTTCCCAATGTTCTTTTCAAAGAATTACATGCACAGGGCAAACATTAATGTAAACAATATCCAGTTCTGCGAAAAGACATACAATTTACCACACAGAGTAAAGGCAATTATTGCTCAGTTAAAGTGTAAGAAATCTAGCAGTCCTCTGTTCAAATCACAAGGTCCTTGAGGTTGGGATTTTCTTCCCTCAGATTTTTTTCTTGTTCTGGATACTCTGTGAGCAATCCAAAATTTTGCAGGTACACATATTATCTAAAGGCATACTAAAGTTACAAATTACTTTCTTAACATGGCAACATATAACTGCTTTGAAGATATGCATCAGACACAAAATATTCAGCTTCTGTACAATCATATCCTGTAGTTAGCAGAACTAACTTGTCTTAATTAACATTACTTCAGTGTACCCTAACCATAAAACAAACTTGACCACAAACAAAATCTAAATGATATATTTGCCATTACATTGCACGTAATCTGCTAAACCAAAACACAGGCAAGTCAAAGAATCATCCACCATAAAGCTGCCCAGTTGTCAGACCTGAAAAATATTCAACGTTACTAAAGTGATCGTTCATACACAGATTATAACCATTTTAACAAATCTGCTTTTAAAAATAGGAATTTCAACATGGTGTACTGCTCTTCATGCTGAAATTATTCTTAAAGATGACATAGAAAAGCAGTTAAGTCTACAGCTGAGTCTAAACAATAATTTTTTTTGCCTGCATCCCAACAATCAACAACAAAATTCACACTTTGATTCACAAATGAGCTGCTGTTTGAAATTATGACTAAAGTGATACAAGCAATGACTGATGATATCCACCCTACCAGTTGTAAATGATATGAGGTTGTCTTAAGACAACAGCAATTATTATGACAAAAACTAGATCAGTTGAAATAAACAGCAATTTACATGATTTAAAGTGAATGTTGTCATTGGTGAAGTAGATTAGAACATTCCTAACCACATAAACACGGTACATTTTACAAACAAACCATTTTTGTACATTTCATAGACCAACCATTTCGAAGATCTGATACAGCTTCAGATAAGGCTGATATTTTCTTATTACTCCAGTTTGGTTCATGTAATACACTTTTAATATTTAACTCAATGAAGACTTGACGGCACCCCCACTCGGTGCATCTGTTTGTCTGACAATGGCACTCAAGTGTCATCACAAATTTTGTGATTTTCTGTTGATGGTTCTAGCAGCTTCTGCAGCAGATAACTGTTGAAAGTAAAACTACAGTCTATTCATGAATTGCTTCCTACAGACCATGTTGCCTAGTCATTTAAACTTTGTTAAACTAGATTTTAGCTTAACATTATAAGCGGGTCTTGCCACTTCATCTCTTGTTAAATACTTCTCCCTCGGAGAATGCATACCCAGGCACAGGGACAGCATAAACAATTCACAATGGATGGCACAAAACAAAAAATACTCCGCCGCTGTCAGGAGGTGAGACCAAGAAAAATATGGCTGCAGAAGCAAGAGGAAAGATAAGCCTGCCAAACGGCAGTGTTGCTGTCCACATAGTGCTGTTTTTGTAAGAGGAAGGAATAGCAAACAGCCATAGTCTATCTGCAATTGTGAGTCATTGTAAAAGTATGCATAACTAAACTGGGGTTTAGTTTGTCACCACACATCAATGTTTACACTCCATTTCCAAAATAGTGGAAAGACATGCAAAATCGAAGTTTGGAAGAAACTCTCAAACTAATCCATGCTGAGTTCAGATGAAGAATCATATATTATGAGTCATATTATGAAATCCAAGTGTTCCCAGTGAAACTGAGAAAAACTGACTATATGTGGTACTGAACCTGTGTAGAAAGATGGAGTGTATAACTGAAGTGTGCCAAGAACGTTTTTGTTTTTCAGCCTATGTATATATTTTTCTGGTTAACTTATTACTTGGCCAAAATTATGCGATTTGAGGAAAAAGTTGCACCCCTTTGACTGTGATTCCACTGAGGTAAACATTTTGATGCTTTATAAAATCCACATCACCAGACAAAATAAAGAGAATGATATGCAGTATCAATAAACTCATATATGTTGTATTCTTTCAAAGTGAAAACAAAGACATGTCAGTGATCAAGTTGTGACCAATGACAACAATGAGATCTATGGTGATATGATGAAAATTGGATGTTACATGTGCTGAATAATAATATCATTTACATGTATTAGCACCTGTACATCTGTTCACCATTAGACCCTAGTTCATATAATCTGTTACAAGTATCACTTAACACCATTAACAATATAACGGAAAAGAGAATGTCAGCTTAGTGGCACTATATGCTTCATCATTCAAGATCCAAAGTTTTTGCAAACTGGAAAACAATGATCAAAAATTGGTTTACATATTCTGATTGAAATGGTGCATTCTGTCTTCCAGCTTTGTAACCAGTTTTGTACGCTGAACTGAAACGAAATTAATTCAACATATAAAAAAATGATAACATCTTTGAAATTCCAATCTGGTTTGCAGCTTTTCACACCAATTCAGCGCTTATTCAACAAAGTATGTACATGATTAATCACTATCAGGTCATATAAAAGTATACAAACTGTACACTAAAAATGAGAAGAACAGAATGAAAACTATCATGAACATCTAACAACTTCACATAAATGCAAAAATCAGCTGTTTTATGTATTTACATATAAGAAATCTTACACTCTCCACATGCTGTTTTTCACACTTCTACCTTTCTGTCAGTCTGTCCATCTTCACATTCTAAAGTTCAATGCACCATTTCTGCTGTGATTTGTTCTCAAGCATACGTAAACAAGTGCTCATGTATATGTAGACACATACTGAAATGAACACACACACACACACACACACACACACACACACACACTATACTGTATCCATTCTCCAAGCCTTGACAGATGCAATGAAGATTCCTCAGTGCTTGCAATAAAAAGTTTGAAGATTTTGGCAGGAGGAAGAAAAATATCAGGTTCTGCACTGTTCTGTGGGTTCCATCATTAAGTCTTTACATAGTTCCAGTTGTTGACTCCACAACATACTGAATGTCAATGATACAAATGTACATCCATGTACATAAAATCTTTCCACCAGCTGATATTCACAGTTTTGACCAGGACCAGTCTTCACAGTCGCATCAAAAATCTGTCAGCAAGATTTGGGTGATCTGTTTCACTTCTTCTTTTGCAGCTGTTTCTTCTGTTCTTTTTCACGAGCTTTCCTCTCCTTCTCCTGCAGCTTCTGCTCCTTCTCTTTCTCTTTCCTCTCTCTCTCAGCTGCAACCCTCAACTCCTTGATCTTCTTCTTCAAAACCTCCCGATCCTTGGTGCTGACAACACCCAGCATCTGTGGAAAAGAATGTCACAGTATATTATGATGGGAATAAACATGCAATATTTCCAATCTGATATTCTTTCTGATCACCTTTTTTCTTTATTATATTGTGTTTTTATAATATATTGTTCAGCTTTCAGTTCTGAATAATACAACTTAAATTATGTCTATCATCTTCTCCTCCACCCCTCTCCCCAGTTACATTCTTTGTAGCCTTCTGTATATATCACCATCATCATGTGCTCTGCCACATGGCATTGGTGACCATGGCCCTCCATATAAATCTACCTTTTGTCAATACAAGTATATCTCCCACCCTATCTGTACTCATCCACTCTGCGAATCTGTCCAGTATTTTCTCCCTGAGTCTACCTGGTGCTCTTTTTCCCTCCAGCTTTCCTGTTGTGACCAGGTGCTCAAATTTCTTTTGCCTCATAAAATGTCTCATAAATGTTGCCTGTCTTTTCCAAATCTCCTTCACTAATGTTCTTTTCGTGTTTGCCTTTTTCAAGATTGTCTCATTTATGTTCTTTGCTGTCCATAGAACTTGTATATATACATATTTCTATGAAATCCAGAAGATTATCTTGAACCCTGTACCAAGAGTAGGTTTTGAAACAGACCCTGAGATAGTGTACGGAACTAAAACCATGTCAATAAGTATTTAACAAAAACACACAAGTCATCCACAAAAACTAAACAAGCTGCACTATGAAGACCGAAGAGAAACCTGTTTTAACAAACAACAGCACAATCAATCCAGAGCAACAATGAATATTTCCCAGCTTTCCCTCACACAAGATTATCCTTTACAAAGAGACCATAAAAGCATCAAAACAGAATTCTGTAAATGACATATTTGGATCGCTCTCTTAGCTTCTCCTTGATGCTCCAGGGTCCACAGACTGCCAGTCAAAGCATACAGCCAGCCTTCACATTTGCCTCTCTTTCTAGTGGAATGTCTTTGTGTGTGGATATGCTTATGCACTCTATAAATACCCATTCACTCATTCATAAGTCCATCACACCTACAAACAACACTAAATAATTATTTCAAGAAACACAACAACAGTAAACACAACACTCAACACACATGCACCAAAATATTTCAATTTCGGTAATTACTTTCAGCTTGGAGCTATCAAAAAGCAAGAGCTGGTTGCCCGTGATATTTTTGTCGGTGAAGATAGAGGTGTACTTATCCATCTCCAGTGCAATCAGCCAATGACAGACGTGCTCACAGCTCCACTCTGAGATGCCACATGACTGGAACTGGTTCTGACTTCGCTTGTTTGGTGATACATTCTCCTGTGACAACAAGATGAAACAAACTACTTTAAGTGGTGTAGTGGTTAGTGCAACGGACTGATATGGGAGGTTTTACGAGTTCAAAACCCATCAATTCTGTCAAAATCACAATTCTTACTCTGACCTGAGCGTGCTATGGACTTGCTAAGAAGACTGGGACCACACAATGAAGTTTCATCCACAACACAGATGCATCACAGAAGGTGTCACTGAAATTAATCACCAAAAGCACAAGTCTATGTATCCTAGGGCCTGGCTGATAACAGGATGTATAATGAAAACACTTCAAAACATTTTATTATTCCAGGACAGTAAAGTCCTGTCATGTAGTCTCAATCCAGCAAGGAACTCCTCAATATCATTATCATTATGGTATCTTCTCCATGATCATTCACCTTCACATCATTATAAAAAAAAAAAAACGGTCCCCAACTCTGTGATCAATGAAATGGTACACAAATGAGATAGAATAAAATACTTACAACAGCAGGTTACAGCAGAATAAAATACTTACAATAGCAGGTTACAGATCTCATTTTTAACAAGATAAAGGTAAAAGTTGGACTCATATCATAGCCCTAAAATCACAGGGAGTGAGGCAGCAAAGACCTGAATTCCTCTCAGGGTCTGTATCATGTGATAGTGTCCCTTGCTGTTTCACCTTCTTCAATCCTGAACAGGATCAGATGCCTGTTCACAGCTGGACAGACTGGACTTCTAAACATTCAAAGTTTTTTCTCCAGCTGACTCAGATCTGTGCAGTCAGATCAGAATAGAGGAGCTCAACCTTTAAATCAACCAGACTTCTTAATGAGAGCTGTCCTCATTTACCCCCAAGAGCAAGACCTACTACAAAACTCATCCATATTACACAAAACAGCCCTTTACAAAGAGTTTTGAACATGAATATGGTAATGAATACACGTGAATTATTTCTAAATGATGACAGTTGAATGTTGTGCATCTGTGTCTGCTTGTCAGCATGTGTCCATGTGTATGAATGAGTGTGTTCAACTGTACGAGTCTCTGTGTGAGTGTGAGTTATACTATATACGACAATATGTGTGTGTGCATGCAAGTGATTTTATGTCAGAGTGCATATCTGTATATGAGTACATTGAACCATGTCCATAAATTCATAAGCATGCATGCATGTATATTACGGTCGCACATGCATGTGGATGTGCGCATGAATGAGTGCAGGTATGCATGCACATGAAGACGTCTGTTTCACCGAAACTGTTCTATTTCAATACCATAACTCTTCTTCTGCAATATTATAACTACAAATCCATATTAATCATAATGTATTACCACAGCAGCTGGAGTGCCTGAGATGTTGAGGGTGAACCCTGAACGTGTGGCGTCATCATCAGGCTCTGATACCATCAGGGATGAGGACAGATCACTGCCTGTACTGATGGCTGTGACACACACACATTCTGGTTTCCACACACTACTCACTGCTCACGAAATATGCATATCACAATTCTCCACTTCTTACTGATCACTCACTCTCTGTGTCCTACTATCTTACTGAAGTCTGAATAACCCCTCGCATCTGCTGTTTGCAATCTCAGTTTCCCTCTCTCTCTCTTAAACAAAATGAAACTGCCATGGTAAATAAAATACTACAAAATAAAATACTGCATCGTTAACATAAAACAGTGGAAACTTTTTTTTTAATTTTTCTTTTCTTTTTTTTTTTAAAGAACATAAGTAGCATACTATTCTAAAGTTCAAAAATGGATAGGAAAAAGATGCTATGACACAACAACTACGATCAGACAGGTAAAACCAAACAGAAGCGTGTCCAAAGAAAACAGGACAGAGTTGCACAATCCAAAGACCAGACAGAAAAACAGAAACAGAAGACTACCATACATACAGGAAAAATACGTAATGGCATACCATGTTCTAATCAGCAGACACAGAAATCTATAAAAACAGTAGGCCTATGTCCTTCATGGGGAAAAATAAGATTAGAATAGCAAGTCCAAGTAAGAGTAATGAGAAAAATAATAAGCATAGCAAATACAGGCAAGATATATACCAGTACAGACGAGAGCCTTCACTCAAACAGAACTTAAGTAAGATTTAAAATGGAAGTCCCTTTAGAAAACTAACAGGATTTCCCATTAAAAGACAGTTTGGCTTACTTCATCTTATTGGCATAAAACGAACAATATTTACACCACATGCTATATATAGTCATATAAATCTCCTGTTAATCTGCAAGATACACCTTATATACCATTCCTGATTAGATGAGAACAGCTCCACATTACAAGACAGTTTACAATTGACATGAACCATTACATTTCCAACTCTACAGGTTATATAACAGTCAGCATATTCACACATATGGTTACATTTCTTGATCTAAATGGCAGGCAATCATAAGATACACAAATAAAACATCTTATCAACGTGCCATATATAAGTAACATGCAACCACACAGAACATACAACATCGATTAGAACTATTTGGGCACAACATTACTAAAACAATCTATATTAACCAAACCATGCCAAAACCGACCAGAACGAAATAAAAATAATGCTCATTATTTGTTAACACTCATACACATGACGAACAGCAAGAGCATGTCTGAGTGCATATTCACAATCAGTGGCTCACACCATGACCCACAACAATAAATTCAAAACATCACAACACTACACACAGGTGCTAAAGCCACTAAAAACTGATGATATTCATCAGTAATTCATCTGAACAAGCAATAATCAAAGTTGTTCTTACGCTTAAAACAGTGTTTTAAGTCAACTTACAATACATGATTTGTTTATTGAGAATAATCCTCTTTTGAAAGGTGTGCACAGTGATCTACAGAGTGTGTGTATATCAACAAAGCACACGCACAAAACAATAAATCCATCTTTTAC
>CM060306.1:15975548-15995548 GCA_030674185.1 Monoplex corrugatus | reverse complement strand
TAGAAGAGTGAGATACAATGACAATTTCTAACTGGAAAGGAACACAACAACCAGATCTGATAAACTTATACCACTACACTGAATATGTCCATTTGTCATTTTGTCTCCGCCCCCTTCTTTCGTTTTCTACCATGCTGACTTTTTTAATGTGTGTATGCACATTGTTTTTGCTCAAAATGTGCAAGCCGAAGTTTATGTTGCTGTGTAGTCTTCACACTACATCTTGGTGGGCATGCACACGGAGTGCTTTCATGTTTCCATAAGCCACCCACCATGACTTACAGGATCTTTAACATGAGCAACTGATATTCTGCATGTTTATACACATGAAGGGAGTCAACTTTGGTAAATCTGGGAGCTCAGCTAAATCTCCATCCATTACCCAGAGGATGGTGTGTACAGAGATCGAACTCCAGGCCATCTGCCATTTACCCACATGACTACCAAACCTGTCAGTCATTTTGTCTGATAACAGTGACCCAACCACAAGGTCATGCTAAGTTAATCTTACAAATTCACATCAGTATTACATCTATGCTCAATGTATGTTCAAAGTTATTTCAAAATCTACTATACAACAAGGAAAATACCAAATATATTTTCATATTTTGGACCAAAATGACCACAGAAATGGACCATTCTCATTCCAGTTTTGGCCTAGGTGACTATACAAACACATCATACCCATGCAACTCAAAAATAAGCCTTCATTTCTACATACTGGAAAGAAACTGGGACAAAAATCTGATTTTTAGAAAATACCAAATAACAACATAATTATTGCTTTACACTTTGTACATACAGATCCAAAGTCACTCAAAAACAGACACACAGTCACTACAAGTTGTTTTGAATCATTTTCCCCTTTTGTAATAGGTAGACTGAAAAAAATTATGATGAACAAAGGATACATTATTAAAGATGTCATAGTATGAACAAAAAACAAAACTGAAAGGTCTTGAAGAAAACATTAAAATAAAAACTTTTGAGAGAAAAGAAAATCTTTCTAGTCTTCCTCAGATATAACACTGATCAAAGATGAATCAAAATGGAAACAAAAAGGCAGCAACAATGCTGACAATGTCGTTTCAAAACATAACTTCTTGATATGAGTCACATACATCAAGATATAATAATTACAATATTTATATAGCGCAAAATCTTGATAAAATCAAATCTAAGCGCTGAAGCAGACACACACGCAAGCACGCACGCACGCACACACACGCACGCACACACACAGACACACACACACACACACACACACCCACACACACGCATGGCTATAAATGGGGAGAAAGAATAAAAGCAATAAAAGCAAGAATAAAAGCAATGGAAAATTATAGAGAGCATAGCATATACAATTATATATTATAACCATGTGATTCCCTCCGAGCGGAGACAGGCTGCAGAGGGGGTGGGGGGGGGAGGGGGGGTTGAGTGAGGTTAGGATTTTATGCGGAGGAGAAAAGGTGAGTTTTGAGAGCGGACTTGAAGGAGACAAAAGTAGGTTGCTGACGGACTGAGAGAGGAAGTTTGTTCCAGGAGAGTGGACCAGAAACAGAGAAGGCTCGTGGACCATAGGTATTGAGCTTAGTGCGTGGAAAGCGAAAAATCAGAGGATCAGAGGCAGAGCGGAGGGTACGTGAGGGAACATAGATCTCAAGTAGGCTTGACAGGTAATCGGGGGCTGCGTTATTGAGGCTTTTGTAGCACATGGTGTCTAGTTGATATGGCACAGATCAAACAATACAATCGACTTATTGATGTCTTCTTTGGTTATTTGGGCTTCTAGATAAGGACTACATGCATTTAATGCTGTACATCTGAAAATTCTTATGCAATCAGCTATATGAACAAGAGAGGCCAAACTCCATCTTAGCAATCTTTTGACGATCTGTTCTCTCTCTTTCATACACATACACACACATACACATATATACACTCACACTTCTATAGTTTATATACAAACAGGCAGATAATAATTATGCTACATCTGATGTATGCTGCTACATTAACTTGTAGCTAACAACTGTGCTGCCTGAAACATGCCATTATATTACCTTACATGCAGTGTTAACATTTTCTGCTACATTACACAAAACAAAACTGCTGTACATATATTTACATTTATACATGATGATAACAAAAATTCCGTTTGTAGAAATAAATAATCCATGTCAAAGCATGCTAGCTTCTCTTTTCGAACTTTACATAGTAAAAGATCATAATCTTTTTTTTTTTCAAAATTGTGCAATTCTACAACGTATAGTCATACTATACTGTGGCATAACTATAGAGTACACTCATCTTCATTTGTAATATGCACACAGTTGGGAAAGAAAATTCCCACACAAAACTATAAGACATGTGAACACAAACCTCACCTGACCTGAACTACTCACATAAGGAAAAAGGTGGGCACTCTACAAGGAGGCAAAGAATGGACAGACATACAGCAAAAGTTACCAATCAACTACATTTCTCACAAAAGCAGGATGGACACAAAGAAAGAATGGACAGACAGACAGCAAAAGTTACCAATCAACTACATTTTTTCACAAAAGCAGGATGGACACAAACCAAAGAAGGCATATCCTTTTGAAGACCATTCTGCTACTAGCCCAGCACATCATATTCTGCTATATGATTTTAATTTCAGTCTGACTGCAGACCACATTGCATTAAAAAAGGGAAGAAAAATAGGAAAAACAAACAATACAAACACAAAACACAAATCACAAACAAACAAGCAACAAGATAATCAAGCCATTCAAAATATATTTCAACACATGTGGAACAGCTACAAGTCATATTCAGCTGTATGCATGAATTGAAAATGTCATCATCTGAAAATGTACCAAGTTGAATATGCTGTATTTACACAAGGCATTATATTGGCTGATGTTGTAAAAGCATCAACAGCATACATTATGTATAGATCTACATTCTACAGACCGCCTATGTGTACTGTAAGCAAGTGTCAAGTGTCAACATACCATCAGTTAACGGCAATAAATCAAGTTATTGAAGCATACATTACAATAGTGCTCAAACTGTCTAAATAATAATTCTCTAGTTTACAACTTTCTGATTCCTGGCTACAGGCCTTCTTTGATTTTGTGGAGAAAATATTACTGCCAACTAACAGACACATATCAACTAAGTAACATAACTCTTGAGAGTCACGGAGTTATCTCCCATGTAGAATTTCTCAAACCCAAATATTTAAAATTCTCCCTGCTTCCCTCTTATTTCCTTTGGTATTACATAACAGACACATAGTTTCTTCAAATTATGGGATTTTACAAGTGCATTAATTCAGCTTATGTGGAAGACCATACTAACTGCAAAATACTTGACTAGATGGTCAAGAAATTGGTGAAAAGACATCCATCACCAGGCACTGCTGTCTTGCCCACCCTATCCCGATACCTGGTGCCGGACATGAACTGCATCATATGCTATGGTAATTGTGAAAATTCCCTGTCAGTTTCAGTTTCAGTTTCCCCACACTTGGAATGAATTCTACACCACCGATGCCACTGGTTCCATGTAATGGAGAAGATCCAAAATGATCATAGCACAAACCTTAACCTGCAAATATACCCATGAGCTAGCCAGTCCCTAAGATTCTACTTAGCCTGTCAAATGACAAGTGAATACTGGAAGGGAACTAACTGACCACAGACAAGTACAACCATTTTTCTTCTGATGTAGCCTTACTTCGATCATCAAAATAGTCTTTGGCTGTAGGAATCACAGTTTTTAGAAAATTACTATGTGTGTCAACAAGACATGAAAATGGCAGCACTCAGGCACACCTTTTAATGAGTAAAATATATAGAAAGAGTTTACTTTTTCCCTTCTGTGTGTTTTGCTCTTCAATCAAATGATTTCTGAAAGTAGAATTCATGGATTCCGGCTTTGTATATGGAAACATAGGGTGAATATATGCAGCATGAAATAATTCACACACAAAAAAACTTTTTTTACCAATTAGAGATCACATGAGCAATGACATAAAAACTAAAATGTCAATCGATTGCCCCCTACCTTGGTATGATAATATATCAGGCAATGAACTCTCCAGTAAACTATATTTGGTTATCAAAATGAAGATTCTTTTTTAAACTTTTCTTTATATGGCTAAAATTTGTGCCTATCTGGACATCATAACTACCAGAAAGCCGTAATTGAATAACTGACAGTCTCACCAAAATATCTGAAGAAAAATACAAAATTTTACACCAACAAGTTTTGCATAAATGCTAAAGCAAGCAAATATCCACACACACGACATCACAACACAATAAAGCTCGATATCAAATAGAATCCTTAAACAAAAATCTACAAAACACAAGCTCAAAATGATCAAAAGAAACTGCAAAATGCCTACCTATCATGTTTGATCCAAGTTTCCAACCCACTCTCGCTGTCTTGCCGAGCAGTAGGGGACACAGGTGAGGAAGAGACAGTAGAGGCAGAGACTGAGGAGATTGCCACTTCTTCTGTCAAGGCCTTTTCTTGTTCCATGAACTGTACAAGCGCGCAAGCACACATGCACACACACACACACACACACAACACACACACACACACACACACACACACACACACACAATGGTCATCACAAAAGCACTAACAAGCCAAGTGCCTCAAACTTAGCTGCAAACTGTATAGTGACACCCATATTCACACTGAAGTGCGCTCAAAACAATATTGTTTGCATCAATATGTGACCTGTTCTCACGAATGGGGTCACAACTTAATTTTGGGGGGTATAGAGATATTTATATCACCGGAAAGCAGAAAAAATGCTCTTTCCAATGATGTATAATTCAACTGTCTAACTGGAAAATTGAGCGAATTACAGTAATTTAAAGGGAGTGGGTGATGGGACGGCCATTTTGAGAAAAGCAGAGTTAAAGAAGGACAACAAAATTCTCTGCTTTTTCCTTAGCAACCAGTATTCTATCTTCATCAAACTTAGTGAAGTGATCGATAAAGTGGTTCTGCACTACATACTAGCTATTTCGCGAGCTGATTCTAACGGTATGCGATATGCTGAGGCCCTGTACGGTTTCATGGCCTAAATTAAAGCTCAAACACACGCATTTTCACGTAAAAAATCTGCACATTCTCGATGGGTTATCACTTTAAAATGTTATTTTAACACTCTTTCAGCCCAAATTTCACTTTAATCTTTGCCATAATTGATAGATTAATGGTCAGACAATGTGTAGGAACAAAAATCTCAAATCACCCAGATCGACCCTCACCACCTTTTCAGGCCCGAATCTCAGTTCACACGTTGCGACCCCGTTCGCAAGAACCAGTCACATATACATGATGGCCGTTTTCTTCAACACAGACAATGCACCATTTAAAACATACACTCACATACATTATACCCACACAAAAAGTACACACATACACCCACACAAAATATTATATAACAGAGGCCACAAACCTGTCTTGGTTTGGATAGAGGACTGCTTGAGGGTAACTGGGGCCTAGCATGATGACCTGTTGTGTCCAGCAGTTTGATGCCTGGTGTTGATTCCAGTTTCAATTCTTCGTCTTTGTCAAACGACTGTTCCAAGCCATCATCATCCCCATCTGCAAAATGTGATGCTTGTCACACACAATCTGCCTTAGGGAAACTCGACAATTTCTTTCTCATTTGCAAGTTATGGCACCAAACATGCGAGGAAGCTATTTTCTAATGGCAAGATCAGGAAATAATCTTTACATTCTAAGGATCAGTGCTAGATTCTTGTAGAAGAAAGTTTCAGTTTTCTCAAGATGGTGTCACAGTATTCAGAAAATTCAATAAGCACTGGTATAACAGATGCCAGGTGATGGAAAAGGATCCATGATCATAGTGAAAAAAACAAAAACAAAACAAAAAAAAGCCTGTGCATACGCCCTACATGTTGGAAAGAAAGACTTAAGCAATGTACATCCTGCATATATTTCTTATAAAATACAGCACACATTCGATGCCACAAGAACTTATTTCAATTTCTCTCCACTCTGTATGCCTGAGGCCTTACTTAAAATTGATCATTCTACAACACACATACATCAAGTTCTCATTCTGGGTTCTCTTTATCAGTTCAAAGTTGGGTATTCTATTCCCCGTGCCCACTCCAAAGTCAAGTAAATAAACAAAAAATCAACAGGTGAATCAAAGAATTACAAAAGACCAGTCACTGTGATGTAGTGTGGTTAGTGCAACGGACTACCAACTGAAGGATGTGGGTTTGAATCCCCATCAGTCCCTTCTAAAATCATTCAGCACCAACCAGTGCCTACCCAGAGTTGTGTGTGCTATGGGCTCACTGGGAAAACTAGGACCACACACAGTCAGGTCTCATCCACTTCAAGCATGCATCTTCAAGGGTGTTGCACAAATCTTCTGACCAACATGATAGATGTCAGACCTAGCTGATGTCAGGATACAGTATGACAAGTAAGTGTAGAGTACAGCCCTGTAAACAGAACTCCATAGCATCATAATTATCATCCTAATCCTCCTCATCATCACTGCATTTAAAAACTGTTTCTGTGGCCGTTAAAGTGGCATAGAAAACAGTAAAATAGAAGAAAAAATATTTTAAAAGTGAGTATGAAAGAAACCTGCCTGAGGGCAATGATCCTGAAAAAAAAATTAAATAAAAAATATAAATAAATAAAAAGAAGACCTTAAAAAATTAATTCATTAAAATTTTCTTTTTAGAAAAAAAGCGGCACAAGCTGAACTACAAGTCTGGTGGATGGCAAGGAAGCTTAGAAAAACTAAACTAGCAAAAAAAAGTTATTTTTATGCAAAAAGCAGAATGTTAGTAAAATTAAGATAGCCATTAGTCATTGTGATATGATTCCATGTGTGCATTAGTGTGTATGTGTGTGTTGTATGTCTGTGTGTTTGAGCAAATGCATGAATGTTAGGGGGATTGGAAAGGGGGAAGGATTGCATACACACATACATGAATGTACACTGGCACATATGTTGCTAGTGTCAGACATTATGCAGATTGTGCACACACATATGTTAAAGTCAGATAACAAACAAACTGTGAG
This sequence comes from Monoplex corrugatus, assembly GCA_030674185.1. Classification (NCBI taxonomy): domain Eukaryota; kingdom Metazoa; phylum Mollusca; class Gastropoda; order Littorinimorpha; family Ranellidae; genus Monoplex; species Monoplex corrugatus. The sequence continues at coordinate 15,988,459 of CM060306.1, read as the reverse complement.
TCTTCAAAATGCAAACAAAATCACACAATGTCAATTCCACACACATTGTAGTCCAACGTTCAAAGACAAGAAAGCAAACACATACATGATAATAAAACTGCTATCTCAGTATAGACAAACACATCTACAGATGTGCACTTTGTCAAAATTGTGACTGTGAAGCAAAACTACTGGTATGAGCAACTCCCTTTGAAGGGACAGAAGAAGAAGAAGTATGCCTCATCCCTGATTCTATCCCATGTAACCATCAGAGGACAGGCAAACTGGCCAAGTTGGTTAGCATGCTGTCTTCCAATTCTGAGCCCACCTGCGTGGCCCTCAATGGATAAAGGGTGGAGATTCTTTTCATCTGCCAGGTCAACATATGTGTAAACCTGCTAATGCCTGAACCCCCTCCATAGACATGTATATACACAAACAGAACATCAAACAGTTACATTCACGATCCCGTAAGCCAAATCAGTTTTTGGTGGCATATGGAAACACAAAAATATGCACCCGCTCGTTGCCTTCCAAAAATGGGAGTGTGACTGCCTACATAGTGGTGTAACTTTGTAAGACAAGTATGCACACTGTGCAGCGACATAACACCTGCACTGAATGAGCAAAATCACCAGACCAATATGCATACATACACATCCAAAAAGCACTGCTTGGAATGAACAAAAAAACGCTGGTGGTTTTCCCTATCTCTCTGTGTTTCTCCTGCTTACTCTAGATTGTAAAGGTGGTCTAGCTATTGTCATTCAGATAAGTCAAGAAACCAAATCATATGTCCATGTGCTAATGTTCATTTGTTTGTTTATTTCACTTATGAGTATTATTTTCTTCCAGAAATATGCTGTACTCCTTAAGTATGCATTCTGCATATGGCTATCAAACTACTAAAATACAAATGTGCACACCAACACAGAAACAGAGGCTTGGCACCATATCAAATGAAATAGTCTTTTTTAATCTCGCCAGAAAAGTGAGAATACAGTACCAAGTACGCAGCTACAGTTTCATCTTAATTTTGCTTTTATTCTTCATCATTATGACCACGTGCCTTGCCACATGGTGCTGTCGATCATGGCTGCCCATACAAATCTATCTTTTGTTGCTGTAAGCACACTTCCTATCCTCTTTGTCCCCACCCACTCCGAAAAACTGATATTTTCTCCCTAGGTCTACCTGGTACTCTTTTCCATCAAACTTTCCTGTTATGACTAGGTGCTCAAATTTCTCTTGCCTCATAAAATGTTTTATGAACAAATGTTGTTCGTCTTTTCCTAATCTTCTTCAGTTCTTTTTATGTTTGCTTCTTTCAAGACTGTCTCGTTTATTTCTTTGCTGTCCATGTAATTCTTAACATTCTTCTTAGAAACCACATTTCAGCTGCCTCAATCTTGTTCTGACTTTGCCTTGATTGTCCAAATTTCACATCTATATAGTAGTACTGTTCAATAAAACACTGATGAAAAACTCCAGGGAGCTACCCATGCACAGTTTCACATTTTCTATACCTACAAATATGACTACAAAGAGAAAGAGAGACAGACAAACAGAGAGAAGACGTAATTACAATTATGGGAGAGGCAGACTTGTACAAACAGAGAAGACAGACAGACGACTACATGTGAGTATGGGGGACCCACCAGGAGAGAGGAAGCTATCAGAGATCTCAGAGCTGGTGGACACATCCAGGACATCATGGGCCAGAGGGGACAGGGGATCCTCCTCTGTCAAAATCACACCATGCCAAAGCTACATTCTCACAAATACGGACACACACCTCACTGAGCCAAAGCTGACACTCTCTTATGTACAGATCTGCACCACATCGCACCAAATCTACACTCTTACATACATGGAACTGCACCTCACCACCGCAGAGCTCACATGTTCACACATTCTCTGTCAACAGCTCACCACACTGAACCTGCCACTCACATTTCCACACCACTCTACAGAACCAATATGCCAATGCCACATCACAAGTAACCAAATATTAATCCTAGAATCGTAAGATCATCTTAGACCACCATAAAGACACTCACAGACCCGCATATGCACACAAACACTAAATCATATACAAAACACTATATAGCATTAACGTTTTCATCCACACACAGCACACGCATACCACTGCATGAAATATCACACGCGCACACACACGCACACGTACATACACACATACACACACACACACACACGCACGCGCACGCACACGCACACGCGCACACGCACATGCACACACACACACACACACACACACACACACACACACAAACACACACACACACACACACACATTAAACCTCTTAAAACACACACAAATAAATGCATCTAATACACACACACACACCACAGAAACACTGCAACACAAAAGCACCACACCACAAGCATATCCAATACTGCATTAGTAAACTACACACACAAACACTAAATGGCAAGAAACCATACCACATTACACAAAACCACACCACAAACACCATATGACACAAAACTACTCCCACAAACATTGTATCACACAATACTGCACCCATAAATACCATATTACATAATACCGCACACACCCACATCACACAATACTGCACCCATATCATACAATACTGCACCCATATCACACAATATTGCACCCATATCACACAATACTGCACAAACAAACAAACACCATATTACACAAAAGTACTCCCACAAACACCATATGACACAAAACTACTCCCACAAACATCATATCACACAAAACTACTCCCACAAACATCATATCACACAAAACTACTCCCACAAACACCGTATCACACAAAACTACTCCCACAAACACCATATCATACTAAGCTGCACTCTTAACCTCTTCACTGCGCTGTTGACGAATGACGCTCGTCATAGAAACCGTCGTCTGCAATGCTCTGTTGACGATCGTGGATCGTCCCGTATCAAACACTCTTTCTCTTTTCGTCTAGCATATCACAGAATCCTTCTATTTATGATTTGATTAGGTCCCTTGACAATCTTCGCTCTTTGAGTGCCGTTTGTTCAAGTTATTTAGATCATTTGCATAATTTATCACGATCGATTGGCAAGGTGCTACGAAGTTGAGCTTTCAGTTTTTGAAGCGCTATGGCTGCCCCACAACGAACCTACACAGTTGCAGAAGTTATTGAAGCGATTTTTCGAGATCAAGACAGTGGAGATGAAGACTTCAAGCCAGCTGGCTTCGAACTTCGTGAAGCTGATGCCAACGACCCAGATTTTGATGTGGAAGAAGCTTTTGGTGACTGATCGTCTGAATCAGAGTAGGCCTATGGAGATCCGATTGTTCCAGATGCAGGTAGGTGTATTTGAGAGCTTTATTCATTTTATAACATGATTGTATTGCTTTCTTCTCAGTATATTTATAAATAGAACAGCTAAGTGTGTGTATTGTATGGCTGAGCCCTTTGTTTGGGCCTGGTCAGCGAGCGAGCCAGTGACCGAGTGGGCAGTGTGTTCGACCTGTGGGCGTGTCACTCGTCGCTCGCTCGTTGTCCACGCTGTGTGTGTCTTGTTGATGAGTTGTTTTTCTGGTCGGCATCTGCCCTGTGCTATCTCCCTGGCCTTTGTGTGTTTGTGTGAGGAGTAGGCTACTATCTCCATGGCCTGTGTGTGTTTATGTGAGGAGTAGGGTGGGAGCAGAGGGGTGTGCGTGTGTGTGTGTGTTGTGTGAGAGAGAGAAAGAGAGACAGAGAGAGAGAGAGACTGTTGGTGTGACTTTTTATAGGAAATTGAAAGCATTCAGTGATAATACTGACAGAAACAATGTTGTAATGAAGTCACTCTGGTAGAAGCAGTACTCACTGGGTTTCTTTGCGGTGTTTGCTTGAGGAAAATGAAAGGGGGTGTGGCATGGGGGAGTAGCATGCTACCTATGTCAGTGTGTGTGTGTGTGTGTGTGTGTGTGTGTGTGTGTGTGTGTGTGTGTGTGTGTGTGTGTGTGTGTGTGTGTGTGTGTGTGTGTGTGTGTGTGTGTGTGTGATTTTTTTTTTATTTCATAAAATATGTGGAAATTTGAATCCTTGCTTTCACTGTGCTACAGGTATGGTAATGCAACATGGTGATGATGTTCGGCCTGGACCTGCTGTTGCTGGACCTGCTGTTGCTGGCTGCTGTTGCTGGACCTGCTGTTGCTGGGCCTGCTAGAAGGGGAAGGGGAGCAAGAGGGGGAAGGAGAGGACTGTGTTTAGAAGACTGCTTCCACAACTACCACACTCAGAAGCATTTTTACTGGGGATAGACACTGGGAGATAAAACCCTTTCATTTTATGTGTGGCTAGGCTGTGCTTATATTGTGGCTGGACACTGCTTTCTGACCTTTGTACAGTCTATATCTTCAAATCAAAATGTGCTATAAACTGCTTGTGAGCTCCTGCATCACTTGATTACATCATCATTGACTTTAACATTTTTTTTTATTGCATTTCAAAGAGTACATGTGACACTCTGGTACATTATTTCATTTTGAAATTGTCATAAACACAATCTTCATTCAATTTCCTTTCATTTGATATATACTTTTATGTATCTATCTTCAATGCCTTCTGAATTATAAGCAATTGAAAATAATAAGCGTGATTTTTGTCTGTTTCTGAAAAAAATCTTAGCATGTGTCTTAGCAAAACATGATAGCAGCGAAAGGGTTAAACACCATATCACCAAAAAATGCACATACAAACACCACATCACACAAAACTACTCCCACACTGTATCACAGAAAACTGCACATACAAACACCATACCACACAAAATTACTCCCACACTGTATCACAGAAAACTGCACTTATAAATACCGTATTACACAATACTGCACCGACAAACATTGTATTATAGAAAACTGCACCCATAAATACCGTATTACACAATACTGCACCGACAAACATTGTATTATAGAAAACTGCACCCATAAATACCATATTACACAATACTGCACTGACAAACATTGTATCACAGAAAACTGCACTCATAAATACCATGTTACACAATACTGCACTGACAAACATTGTATCAAAGAAAACTGCACTCATAAATACCGTATTACATAACATTGCACCAACAAACACTGTATTACAGAAACTGCACCCATAAATACCGTATTACAGAATACTGCAATGACAAACATTGTATCACAGAAAACTGCATCCATGAATACTGTATTACACAATACTGCACTGACAAACATTGTATCACAGAAAACTCCACTCAAAACTACTATATCACTGCACCCATATCACACAATACTGCATCCATATCACACAATATTGCACCCATATCCTCACAATACTGCACCCATATCACACAATACTGCACCCACATCACACAATACTGCACCCACATCACACAATACCGCACCCACAAACACCATACAACACGAGATATACACTCACACATTACTGTCTTCACATTCTACCATGCACTTTCCCTGTCAAGGAAGGCAGAAAAATATTAATGTGTCAATATCAAGCAATCTAAAACAACACCATTTAAACTATTCAAGGCAACTCTTTTACATTCTAAAGCTACATCAAAAAAATAAATAAATAAAGCTTTCTACTGCAAATAGAAGGGTTATATATCTGGGCAATTCTACAGTCTTGTTAGCATAAGGCATTTGTTTAAACAATCAAGCAGCGAAAACAGCATTTTCGCTAAAAAAAACAAAAAAAACAATATGTAGCATAATGAAGCCAAAAACAAAATAAAGTAAAATTTTCACAATGATTCAAGAGTGCAAATAATCTACAGCTTTTTGATGTTCCCATCTCACAGAAAAATAAAGCTGTGCTGACAGCCACATTACCAGGAAGAATGATTTGTTTCTCCTCTGTCAGGTTACTGTATATATATATTAGATACTCCACAAGGGGGGGATATAACTAAAACTTTCCACAGAGAGAGAACTTCCATTTTAAAATGTGGCCTGGGAAGGGTGACATCATGAATACAGGACAGGAACACAAAAACACCACCTATCCCAAGGAAGACCAGCTGGAATTTCACACAAAAAATACTCTATGATAAAAATAAAAACAAATACCAGACAAGTAGTAAGAACCTTTGGGGAGATTGGACCACAGAAGGTCCTCAGAGAAACCCCCGTCAAGCAAGTGTTTCGGCCCTCAACTCCTGACACTCTACGAGAGCAAGGCTGAATCCAGGTCATGACTCCTGGATGCCCCTCTGCTGTCGCTTTTTTTTTCTTTTTTTTTTTTTTTTTACCAAATACCCAACAAACAAATACTATCCACTAGCCCACACCAACTACACCACAAAAACAAAAAGTGAAAGAAAACAAAAAAGACAAGCAACCCTACCAAAAATCATTCCAACCTGTCTCACTAGAGAAACTATTCTACAAAAAATACAGTGCTCATTCCATCCAAAGTCACTAACGTACCATCCACATTGAGCACAGCCTGCACTGGTTCTGGGGTAGCCCTTGTTACAGGGAGCTGTACATTTTCCACAGACTGTGGAAGTGGAGGGGGCAGTCCTGCTGCCCGTCTGGCTTCTGTCAGTTCACTCTCAAGTTGAAATACCTGGGGAGCAAGCTTCATTTCAATACATCAGTCTTCATGTCATGACAATTTTGCTGTGCTATCATAACATGTTTAACACTCGCTGTTGCACATGTAACAATCTGTTGTAAACATATAGACATTTTACCCTGTACATAAATAGAAGTCTGCTTATTACGCATCACTCTTTCAAACACTGCATACATATACACATATTACCCTGTGCATAAACATAAGTCTGCTTATTACGCATCACTCTTTCAAACATTTCATACACATACACAGATCACCCTGTGCATAAACAAAAGTCTGCTTATTACGCATCACTCTTTCAAACATTTCATACACATACACAGATCACCCTGTGCATAAACAGATGTCTGCTTATTACACATCACTCTTTCAAACATTGCATACACATACACAGATCACCCTGTGCATAAACATAAGTCTGCTTATTACGCATCACTCTTTCAAACATTTCATACACATACACAGATCACCCTGTGCATAAACAGAGGTCTGCTTATTACACATCACTCTTTCAAACATTGCATACCATACACAGATCACCCTGTGCATAAACAGAATGCTTATTACACATCACTCTTTCAAACATTGCATACACATACACAGATCACCCTGTGCATAAACAGAAGTCTGCTTATTACACATCACTCTTTCAAACATTTCATACATACACACAGATTACCCTGTGCATAAACAGAAGACTGCTTATTACGCATCACTCTTTCAAACATTTCATACATACACACAGATTACCCTGTGCATAAACAGAAGACTGCTTATTACGCATCACTCTTTCAAACATTTCATACATACACACAGATTACCCTGTGCATAAACAGAAGACTGCTTATTACGCATCACTCTTTCAAACATTTCATACATACACACAGATTACCCTGTACATAAACGGAGGACTGCTTATTACGCATCACTCTTTCAAACATTGCATACATATAGACAGATTACCCTGTACACAAACAGAAGTCTGCTTGTTATCCACTGGTCTTTCAAACATAAGACTATCTTCATATTTTCTTTCTAAAAACAGCATTGTGTAACAATACAAAGGCAAATCAGAATTTCTCCTGCGCCATGGAGGCGGACCATGCAGCTTGTTCATCTACTGAGAAAGATACTATATCATATCTGACAAGCGATGAGTATTTGCAGTTAGTACGGTTTTTTCCCAATTACTGAGCTTATACACATGTAAGATATGGTTATATATATGCCATTAAATGTCTGTTAAATGTTATATTATGTCTGGTGATTTGAACAATATCTCCCTAAAGTTTGAATTTCATCTCTGCATGTTCAGATATTCATTCTGAATGTTTGAATAAACATCATCTCTTCAGTACTTGATACTGTCATTTGAAGATGTAATGCACGAAGATCTCACGCATGCCTGAACATTTTCAATATCTAGGTAAAACAGACAAACACAGACAAACAAAGAAACTGGACTTACTCTGTCCTTCAGAAACTTGACTAGGTCATTGTATTGTTGATCCTTCTCATTCTGCTGTTCTAGTAATGATTCCCTCTCTTGTATGAAATCTTTCTCTCTGAAAAAAGAACATCAGTAAACGGATAAGAGTGTGTGTGTGTGTGTGTGTGTGTGTGTGTGTGGTGTGTGTGGTGTGTGTGTGTGTGTGTGTGTGTGTGGTGTGTGTGTGTGTTGTGTGTGTGTGTGTGTGTGTGTGTGTGTGTGGGGTGTGTGTGTGTGTGTGTGTGTGTGTGTGTGTGTGTGTGTGTGTGTGGTGTGTGTGTGTGTGTGTGTGTGTGTGTGTGGTGTGTGTTGTGTGTGTGTTGTTGTGTCTGTTGTTGTCGTGTCTGTCGTTGTCTGTCGTGTGTCTGTGTCTGTGTTGTGTGTGTGTTGTTGTGTGGTGTGTGTGGTGTCTGTCTGTGTGTGTCTGCCTGTCTGGGTGCATGTGCGTGTGCACATGCGAGCTTGTAAACATGGAACATAAGTACGCATACAAAACTCAGAAATAAAGCATGACTAAAAACTGTTTTCCAAAGAATCACTGACCTCTGCTGATACTCCTTGATGAGTTTCTTGGCCTTGTGGTACTTTTTCTCCAGTGCTCCGAAGTCTGCCTTCATTTTCTTCTCCAGCAGTATGTACTGACCCTGAGAGCCTTCCAGCATGTCCTGGTCACAGCAGGCAACATCATTCAGTCTCTTAACTCACTCGCTTATACGATTATGCCCCTTGCCATTCCCCTGATACGCACCATTTGTATAGGTCATGAGAAAAATTCTCATACAAATAAATGTACACAGAGAGTTTTGAAACTTGGCGGGTCATATAATAAAAGATTGGTGTACAACATGCTGAAATTTCAACTGTCTAACCCCAATGGTTGCTGAGTAACGGTAAAAGTAAAATTACAGACATTTTCATGTGAGAAATGCCTTACAAAATACACAGTCAGGTCAATAAATCAGTTCCTACAGTCACATTTTCAATGAAATTTGATACAATCCAATGCACACACACTCCACAAGCACTGAAGGAAGAGACTGTGTCGCAGAGATAGTAGGTCGTGAACTTTGCACTGACCACTCACCAACTGTGTAGTACAGTGACCTAATGGCCTGAAACACGGCTAAGAATGACTGGACAATCTATTTCTGGCTATCAGTTTCGGTTAACGGAACTACTGAAAGCCCTGCGAATTTTCAAAACTCCAGTCGGATTTCTCCGCTCATAAACAAGCGTTGTTGAGACATAGTTGGGAAATCTCTACGCTCGTAGCGAGAGAGTTAAACATGTCACCTCATATCAGACTATTGATAATCAAACAAAAACATACTGGAAGGAGACAATCTGTAAAACAGTTTTGACAGTTACAACAAGCATGTTAATTTCCATCCGAACAAGTCAGTGACCAATGTTAGCGAATAAAGTATTTTCAACTGAACTGGTTTCAGTTTCTTCCCTGTGAATGTTTGGACAAATGTTTGGTAGACTGGAAATTCCCAGAAAGAAACTGAAAAGTGATGGTTCTTTGAGAATATCTTTATTCATCAAACTTGACAAAACCAGTACAAGTCTACATTCTACTAGTACAATAAAATCGTATAAAGTATGTTCAATACTCTCTGAACAATTACTGATCTGTAAATAGGGACCACATTTCCTGTAACAGTTTCTGAGTCTGTAAACACAACGACAGGCCATTAAAATCAGCTGATAAAGTCTGTATTCTGTGTGACGCAATCACAGATTGTTATAATCAGACGATCAGGCCTGTGTTCCATGTGACACAACCACGGTCTTTTATAAAACCAAACAGTAAAGTTTGTGTTTTTATGTGACACCAATCACGGCTTGTTAAAAACAAGTACTAAAGTTTGTCTTTTATGTGACACCACCACAGGTTGTTAAAAATAAATAATAAAGTTTGTTTCATGTCACACAACAAAGGTTGTTAAAAACAAATAGGAAAGTTTGTGTTTTATATCACACAACCAAAGGTTGTTAAAAACAAATAATAAAGTTTGTGTTCTATGTTACATTACCACAGATTGTTATAAACAAATAATAAAGTTTGTGTTTTATGTGACACAACCAAAGGTTGTTAAAACAAATAATAAAGTTTGTCTTTTATGTGACACAACACAGATTGTTATAAACAAATAATAAAGTTTGTGTTTTAAGTGACACACCACAGATTGTTATAAGCAAATAATAAAGTTTGTGTTTTATGTGACACAATCACCAGCTGTTAAAAACAAATACTAAAGTTTGTCTTTTATGTGACACAACCACAGGCTGTTAAAAACAAATAATAAACGTTTGCCTTTTATGTGACACAACTACAGATTGTCATAACCCTTTGACTCCTGCACCCTGTCCACCAGCATCCTGTATTGTCAACCATGCTGGCAAAGCAAAAACTAACCCTTTGACTGCCTCACCCTATCCACCAGCTTACTGCAGGAAACTGCTGGGTAGAGTGAGGGAGTCAAAAAGTTAATTTTTTTGCAATTGGTGGATAGTGTGCAGAAATCAAAGGGATAATCAGCTGATAAATTACTACAATACACGTACTGTCATCCTAGAACCTCTCACCTGGTACTGGCTGTTCTCTTTCCTAGCAGATTCTAGCTGTTTTTCAAGTTCACGTAATCTATGCAAGGCGTCTTCATGTTTCTTCTCTGCCTGTTTCTTCTGGGCTTCAGTGGTCTCCAGCAGAATGACCTGTAGCACACACAACCTATATATTACTACCATGCTTGGCTAACATGAACCTTTAAAATCAATTTCTTTATGCATGTATCAGTACTGCCCTTCCCCAATTCTTTTTTTTTCTCTATTTTTTTTAATAATCAACAGTATCACATTGCAATATATAATTGTATATAATATGCTCTCTATAATTTTCCATTGTTTTTATTCTTTCTCCCCATTTATAGCCGCGTGCGTGTGCGTGTGCGTGTGCGTGTGTGTGTGTGTGTGTGCGCGTGGGTGCGTGTGTGTGTGTTTCAGCGCTTAGATTTGATTTTATCAAGATTTTGCGCTATATATAAATATTGTAATTATTTATTATTATTATAGTATGTGTCTACGTATGCGCGCGCGTTTGTGTGTGTGAATGTGGTGAGTGTGTGTAAGTTCATGCGTGCGTGCGTGTGTACATGAGTGCATGTACGTCTGTACAACTTCTTCTCTTAACAAGTCACTAAAATTTCTATGTTAACCTGACGATGGATGGTTTATGATGATGGAGTGTGTGTGTGTGTGTGTGTGTGTGTGTGTGTGTGTGTGTGTGTGTGTGTGTGTGTGTGTGTGTGTGTGTGTGTGTGTGTGTGTGTGTGTGTGTGTGTGTGTGTGTGTGTGTGTCTGTGTGTGTGTGTGTGTGTGTGTGTGTGTGTGTGTGTGTGTGTGTGTGTGTGTGTGTGAGCAGTGGTGCAGATCCTTCTAAAAGTCAAGGGTTTTCATACCCCCACTAAAAAAACTTGAGGGTTTTCATACCCCCAATAATTTTTTTAGGGAGTTTTCATACCCCCAATAATTTTTTTAGGGGGTTTTCATACCCTTTGCCAAAATTTCTGGGGGTATGAGCCACCGATGCAAAGACTCAGTATTTTGTTTTCCCAAGTGATTGTTTGGCCTAATGGTTTAAATAAATTAAATTATAAAAAAGCAAGCAGCATGGCCTTCTACTAAATTAGAATAAAGATCAACTCTTTACAGTGACACATGCCAGTTTCCACACTGACACAGACAACACAGGAGGAATGTTTCCATATTACAAAATTTAATGTGAACTGATTCTGATTCAAGTAACTGTAACTAAGCAATCACATTATTAATGTGTTTAGAAATAAGAATATCTGACTGAGACAGAAAAGTACTTCTCGTTCTCTTAACTACGTGTGGTCGTACACTGAGGAAAGCTTTTCCTCGAAGGGCTGCTTTCGGTTTCCGCTGCATTTTCATTGGCCCAGGCAAAGAGTTGTAGAAAAGTGTGACGTAGCCTAGTTACTATTTTTACCGCTAATGTAATGCCCGACCCCAATGCTGCATGTGCCGCGGTGGGCAAGCTAAGCGATGTCGGTCGCGTCGTTAGCTTGCCCGCCGCGGCTAGGCGAGCGAACGGAGCGATAGGTCTATACCCCCACGGCTCAAAACCTTTACGTGATGAGACCGGCAGAGGAAAAATGCTTACCTGACCATACCCTCAAGACGACAAAGTCTTACGTGTTCATACCCTTTTGACATAATTTTTGTACGTGATTTCCATCTTCCTTACGTGATTTACCCCCATCTCTACGTGATCTGCACCCCTGGTGAGTGAGTGTGAGTGTTGTGAGTGTGTGTGTGTGTGTGTGTGTGTGTGCATGCGTGCGTGCGTGCGTGCGTGCGTGCGTGCGTGCGTGCGTGTGCGTGTGAATGTACATCAATCTGTGTGTCTGTCTGTCTGTGTGTCTGTCTGTGTCTCTCTGTCTGTCTCTGTCTGTCTGTCTGTGGGTATGTGAGTATGCATGAGTGTGTATGTATGTGTGTGAGTGAGCATGCATGTGTACATTATGCATGTACAAGTTTTATGATAACAATGTTAACAAGTCAGTACAACTTTCATGTTAACCTGATAATGAAAAGTTTATGATGTGTGTTTTTCTATATGTATGTGTGTATGAGTGTGTGTTTACGAGCATGCACATGAACGTGCACGTGTGTGTATGTGTGCAAGTGTGTGTGTGCGCATGCACATGCGTGTGTGAGTGTGTGTATGTGTGACAGAGAAGGGTTGTGTTAACTGTCTCTGATAAACTTTCTGAAATGTGTTCAAGAATCTGCAAGCGTAAACAGCCTTATAGTTTTATGCACTA
>CM060306.1:15918048-15970548 GCA_030674185.1 Monoplex corrugatus | reverse complement strand
AATAACATAAGAGCAAAACAGGCTTCTAAAGTTATCAAGTTATATATCAATGCACATCTTCTTGCAGCATGCTGATGAAATTTAATGAGTTGTAAAGACATGAACATCTTGTAGCAACAGTCTTTGCAGTCCTTCATTAAACCTTTCACTACATCAGCTCAACCACAAACATCCTGCAGGAAACTGGTGGACAGAATGTGAAAAAGAAAGGGTGAAATTCAATGGGTTACACATACACATACATACTCAAATGCAGACTGACTGGTGGCACATACATATTCAGATGCAGACTGACTGGTGGCACATACATATTCAAACACATGCAGACTGACTGGTGGCACATACATATTCAAACAGATGCAGACTGACTGGTGACACATACATATTCAAACAGATGCAGACTGACTGGTGACATACATATTTAAACAGATGCAGACTGACTGGTGGCACATACATATTCAAACAGATGCAGACTGACTGGTGGCACATACATATTCAAACAGATGCAGACTGACTGGTGGCACATACATATTCAAACACATGCAGACTGACTGGTGGCACATACATATTCAAACAGATGCAGACTGACTGGTGACACATACATATTCAAACACATGCAGACTGACTGGTGGCACATACATATTCAAACAGATGCAGACTGACTGGTGACACATACACATTCAAACACATGCAGACTGACTGGTGACACATACATATTCAAACAGATGCAGACTGACTGGTGGCACATACATATTCAAACAGATGCAGACTGACTGGTGGCACATACATATTCAAACACATGCAGACTGACTGGTGACACATACATATTCAAACACATGCAGACTGACTGGTGGCACATACATATTCAAACAGATGCAGACTGACTGGTGGCACATACATATTCAAACAGATGCAGACTGACTGGTGGCACATACATATTCAAACAGATGCAGACTGACTGGTGGCACATACATATTCAAACAGATGCAGACTGACTGGTGGCACATACATATTCAAACAGATGCAGACTGACTGGTGGCACATACATATTCAGATGCAGACTGACTGGTGACACATACATATTTAAACAGATGCAGACTGACTGGTGGCACATACATATTCAAACAAATGCAGACTGACTGGTGACATACATATTTAAACACATGCAGACTGACTGGTGACATACATATTTAAACAGATGCAAGACTGACTGGTGACACATACATATTTAAACAGATGCAGACTGACTGGTGACATACATATTTAAACAGATGCAGACTGACTGGTGACATACATATTCAAACAGATGCAGACTGACTGGTGGCACATACATATTTAAACAGATGCAGACTGACTGGTGACATACATATTTAAACAGATGCAGACTGACTGGTGACATACATATTTAAACACACGGAGAATGACTGGTGGCACATACACATTCAAAAACATGCAGACTGACTGGTGGCACATACATATTCAAACACATGCAGACTGACTGGTGGCACATACACATTCAAAACACATGCAGACTGACTGGTGACACATACACATTCAAACAGATGCAGACTGACTGGTGGCACATACATATTCAAACAGATGCAGACTGACTGGTGGCACATACATATTTAAACAGATGCAGACTGACTGGTGGCACATACACATTCAAACAGATGCAGACTGACTGGTGGCACATACACATTCAAACAGATGCAGACTGACTGGTGACACATACATATTCAAACAGATGCAGACTGACTGGTGACACATACACATTCAAACACATGCAGACTGACTGGTGGCACATACATATTTAAACAGATGCAGACTGACTGGTGACACATACATATTTAAACAGATGCAGACTGACTGGTCATACATATATATAACAGATGCAGACTGACTGGTGGCACATACATATTTAAACAGATGCAGACTGACTGGTGACACATACATATTTAAACAGATGCAGACTGACTGGTGACACATACATATTTAAACAGATGCAGACTGACTGGTGACACATACATATTTAAACAGATGCAGACTGACTGGTGACATACATATTTAAAAGATGCAGACTGACTGGTGACATACATATTTAAACAGATGCAGACTGACTGGTGACACATATATATAACAGATGCAGACTGACTGGTGATATACATATTTAAACAGATGCAGACTGACTGGTGGCACATACATATTCAAACACATGCAGACTAACTGGAGGCACATACATATTCAAACAGATGCAGACTGACTGGTGACACATACATATTCAAACACATGCAGACTGACTGGTGGCACATACATATTCAAACAGATGCTGACTAACTGGTGACACATACATATTCAAACAAATGCAGACTGACTGGTGACACATACATATTCAAACACATGCAGACTGACTAGTGACACATACATATTCAAACAGATGCAGACTAACTGGTGGCACATACATATTCAAACAGATGCAGACTGACTGGTGGCAGTACATATTCACACAGATGCAGACTGCCTGGTGACACATACATATTCATACAGATGCAGACCAACTGGTGAGTAAACATGAAAGGAGTAAAAGTGGTTCACCTTCCGTCTCGCTGTGCTGCTCCACCCTCAGTCAAAGTCTTGATGAAAATTCCCAGTTTTTCCAAACCGGCATCAGCCCCTACTCCCATGCCAATGATGCTGAGACCAAGGCCAGATGATCCTGCAGCAATTAGTATGGACAAAAATGTTTTTAAAGACTATTACTACTACCATTACTATCATTATTATCACTCTTTTCTAATAACTGATTTGTTTTTGTAATTTGTTTACATCAAAACGTTTCACAGGATATTTCATGCAGATAAAGTTGGGGTGAATACATCGTAAAAAATAAAATAAACAAAAGCAACAAAAGACAGCATGTTATCATTGGATGCTTAAGTGCACTGGTATATTCCGTCCTTCATATACAACATTTCCTCCTCAAAACAAACAGACACAGACACATACACAGAGACACAGACACACAGAGACACAGACACGCAGAGACACAGACACAGACACACACACACAGACACACACACACACACAGACACACACACACACACACCTTCCTCACATCTACTCCCCTCATCCCTCTTGTCACTCTGTATTTTGCATATATAGGCATACACCCCCCTCCCCCAACACACCCACACACCCACCCACACACACACACACACGCACACTCACACCCACACACACACACACACACACTTATTCAGTTTTAACTCTGGCGCACAGACGTCCCTGCAATTCTCAATGGGACGCAGCAAACAATCCATTCTTCAACACGCAGTAAAGATAAAAAAAAAAAAAGAGGGGCAGTAAGAATGTAATAAACAAAACTCCCCTGCTAGGACTTTCCTATGCAAAGAGGAAACACTCCAATTCTCCTGCCCAGTCAAGTTCTGCCTGGTTCAAGTACTCCACCATAAAAACCACATAAAAATCCTTGCTGTTATGATCCCAAGGAAATATTCCTGTCACCTGGTTTGCATGTCCTTGCCTCTTTTGAACATTCTAGGGCATTACCTGCATTTCTTCAGTACTGCTATATCTGTCAGTAACAGACTTACAACAAGCTCAAGGATAGCCTCAGGGAAGTCCACAAAACAAAGAAACTTCTTGTATACAATTAAGCTTCCTTCTTTCTTTTTTATGTGCCTGTATTAGCATTCTGCATTTTTTAACTTTTCATTGTGTTTTCTATAGTTTGCATTATATTTTTTTTTTTCCAGAAGTTTGTTTTTATTCTTCTCTCTCTCCTTCCCTTTCCCCACTCTCACCTCTCCCTCCCCTAGGGTGGAGAATGACAGTTCACAGTTTGTATATGGGTTGAAAGCCTTCACAAAGTATGTATCAGTTCAGTATCAGTCAGTCGTCAGTCTCTCTCTCTCTCTCTCTCTCTCTCTCTCTCTCCACTCTCTCCGACACACACACACACACAACACACACACACACACACACACACACACACACACACACACACACACACTAACAACACACGCACACACACACGCACATTCACACACGCTCTCTATCTATCATGCATTGTTCTATCTCTCTCTCCATTCTTTTCCTCTGTTATTTGCCATCAAACCATTCTATTATCCAGAAGCCTAAGTCCACACCTTTTTGCAAATCAACCTGAAAGACGTCCATCTTTTCAACACGTTTTTCCAGTTCATATTCTGCAGAGGCGGAGACCGGGTCAACATCTTCATTGCGTCTGTCATATTCTATAGTGCTGAAAGGTGGGGTACACCTGCAAAATAAGTCAAAAGACAGCTTCTGCCTTTATTGATGCTTCAGTCAAAAAGATAAATTGACAAGCTCTGTTTTTGTCCACGGTGCAGTAATCATTTAAATATTCATTGTATCTGTCATAATGTAACAGGGTCAGAAGTAAAAGAAATCATGATATTTTCTGTTATTTTCTGCCCCTATGTTCCTGACGCTAAAATCAAATTGACAATTCTTCACTTACAACTTTGTTCCAGCTAGTCATAATTCTAATTATACAGGAATGGAACACACAAATGTCAAAGCAGATTACATGACCAACAGTCAACATGATTTTAATGCATCCATAGTGTGGCAAACAGTAGATTACATGACCAACAGTCAACATGATTTTAATGATCCATAGTGTGGCAAACAGTAGCAGATTACATGACCAACAGTCAACATGATTTTAATGCATTCCATAGTGTGGCAAACAGTAGCAGATTACACGACTAACCGTCAACATGATTTTAATGCATCCATAGTGTGGCAAACAGTTCTCCATAACACTGCACAAGTAATTTTTCATCATGTTGGCATCTTTTCCTGCATGTGTGGCTGGCTGGTTTTTCTCTGTTAGTTCTGTCTGTCTGTCTGTCTGTCTGCTGTCTGTCTGTCTGTCTGGTCTTCTGTTTGCTTGTCTGATTTTTTGTTTGTTTGGTTTTATTTTAAAGATGTGCATGCATGCCTATCACACTGGCAAATGCACACATGCAAGCGTATGTGTGAATGGGTCGTTTAGCAGTATTACACTCACTTTGATGGGTTTTTTGCTGAACTGAACACGGCTGGGCTTCTTCACTTCAATCTCCTCATCACTGCTATTGTCCTCATCAGTACTGGACAATGGTGGGATCTCAATGTAAGGAACGAAGGGTTCTTCTGATTCGTCTGCCCTCTCACCTGTAATGAAAAAATGTTGAAAATCACAACTGTGCCAGCTATGGTATTCACTGTTTGGAAATAATCTTCAAAGGTGACTGCTCACCACCAATGATGGGAGTAAATATATATTAGAGTTCTCACACACATATACACACACCTCCCAAAACTCACCTCAACAAACCTCTGCCTCTTGATCTTCTACAGAAACCAAAAATTGTTTTATGATATACAGGGGTTACATAAGGCTCTAGAATGCTTGGGTAACCTACCTCATCTTGGATAACTGCAGAATTTACTATATACAGCTCCACAATCAAGCAGCAGTGTGGAAATCCATCTGGCTTCACAATTTACAAGGATAACCAAACTCTTCCCCAATTAAACAGTAACTTGTTCCACAATTAATCTACTAAGACAGTGTATATAAACCCAAAATTCTTGCAGGTAACATACAACGAATCATCTACCTATTTGGCTTTACAATCTATCACAATAACCTATCTTAAACCAAGCTGTCCTATATCAAGAGTGCTAGAAGAAGCTCAGAATAAGCTTGAACAGATGGAACTATTCGAAGACCAGCTTTATAAAACAATGTTCATTCTTTCAACTTACTGTTGGCCTTCTCAAATCCTGAAAAGGCTGTCAAATATCAAGGCTGAAAGAAATGGAAGTTTCCACCCTTCCTCTCTTTTCCTGAACCCCCTCTTTCTCTACCCACTCACCCCCCCCCCCCCCTCTCTCTCCCTCTCTTCCCCTTTTCTCTCATGCAAGTCAGGTTCAAAATCCTTCAATCAGGATGAAAATTGTGTACTCAAACTTTAGGTCATTAAAGCCTCAACCTATTTGGCTCAATAAATGAGTGTACTCAAACTTTAGGTCATTAACGCCTCAACCTATCTGGTTCAATGAATGAGTGTACTCAAACTTTAGGTCATTAAAGCCTCAACCTATCTGGCTCAACAAAAGAGTGTACTCAAACTTAAGGTCATTAAAGCCTCAACCTATCTGGCTCAATAAAAGTGTGTACTCAAACTTTAGGTCATTAACGCCTCAACCTATCTGGCTCAATAAAAGAGTGTACTCAAACTTAAGGTCATTAAAGCCTCAACCTATCTGGCTCAATAAAGAGTGTACTCAAACTTTAGGTCATTAAAGCCTCAACCTATCTGGTTCAATGAATGAGTGTACTCAAACTTTAGGTCATTAAAGCCTCAACCTATCTGGCTCAATAAAGAGTGTACTCAAACTTAAGGTCATTAAAGCCTCAACCTATCTGGCTCAATAAATGAGTGTACTCAAACTTTAGGTCATTAACGCATCAACCTATCTGGTTCAATAAAGAGTACTCAAACTTTAGGTCATTAAAGCCCTCAACCTATCTGGCTCAACAAAAGAGGTACTCAAACTTTAAGGTCATTAAAGCCTCAACCTATCTGGCTCAATAAACGAGAGTACTCAAACTTAGGTCATTAAAGCCTCAACCTATCTGGCTCAACAAAAGGTGTACTCAAACTTAGGTCATTAAGCCTCAACCTATCTGGCTCAATAAACGAGAGTACTCAAACTTAAAGGTCATTTAAAGCCTCAACCTATCTGGCTCAATAAACGAGAGTACTCAAACTTTAGGTCATTAAAGCCTCAACCTATCTGGCTCAACAAAAGAGTGTACTCAAACTTAAGGTCATTAAAGCCTCAACCTATCTGGCTCAATAAAAGTGTATACTCAAACTTTAGGTCATTAACGCCTCAACCTATCTGGCTCAATAAAAGAGAATACTCAAACTTTAGGTCATTTAAGTCTCAACCTACTGGCTCAACAAGAGTATACTCAAACTTTAGGTCATTAAAGCCTCAACCTATCTGGCTCAATAAAAGTGTGTACTCAAACTTTAAATCATTAAAGCCTCACCTATCTGGCTCAACAAAAGAGTGTACTCAAACTTTAAGTCATTAAAGCCTCAGCCTATCTGGCTCAACAAAAGAGTGTACTCAAACTTTAAGGTCATTTAAAGCCTCAACCTATCTGGCTCAACAAAAGAGTGTACTCAAACTTTAAGTCATTAAAGCCTCAACCTATCTGGCTCAACAGTCTCGATAAAGATCAAAACAAAATGCACTATTTTTTCTCCAACACGTACTCCTTCCACATAACCCCTTTTTGCCTCTCTGCCTTTCTTCTGCAGCTTGCTGTGTCTGGCATGGCGTTAACCTCCAACCAACCAACAGCTTCTCCAACCAATCGACTGACTACTTCTATTCCTACTGCTAACCAGCAAAAAGAACAACAAAAACAACAAGATTACAGCATCCTTTACACAGGGTGCACAGATCACCCTGCAACAGGAAGTGAAGGCCACTTCACAAATGTCTCTGTAATCTATCTACCTTATATAACTTAAGTGAATCATTAACAAAACTTACTTGTGAAAGAGAGAAGGGTAAGAAGACGCTACGTAGATCATCAACAAAACTTACTTGTGAAAGAGAGAAGGGGTAAGAAGACGCTACGTAGATCATCAACAAAACTTACTTGTGAAAGAGAGAAGGGGTAAGAAGACGCTACGTAGATCATCAACAAAACTTGCTTGTGAAAGAGAGAAGGGGTAAGAAGACGCTACGTAGATCATCAACAAAACTTGCTTGTGAAAGAGAGAAGGGGTAAGAAGACGCTACGTAGATCATCAACAAAACTTACTTGTGAAAGAGAGAAGGGGTAAGAAGACGCTACGTAGATCATCAACAAAACTTACTTGTGAAAGAGAGAAGGGGTAAGAAGACGCTACGTAGATCATCAACAAAACTTGCTTGTGAAAGAGAGAAGGGTAAGAAGACGCTACGTAGATCATCAACAAAACTTGCTTGTGAAAGAGAGAAGGGGTAAGAAGACGCTACGTAGATCATCAACAAAACTTACTTGTGAAAGAGAGAAGGGGTAAGAAGACGCTACGTAGATCATCAACAAAACTTGCTTGTGAAAGAGAGAAGGGGTAAGAAGACGCTACGTAGATCATCAACAAAACTTGCTTGTGAAAGAGAGAAGGGGTAAGAAGACGCTACGTAGATCATCAACAAAACTTACTTGTGAAAGAGAGAAGGGGTAAGAAGACGCTACGTAGATCATCAACAAAACTTACTTGTGAAAGAGAGAAGGGGTAAGAAGACGCTACGTAGATCATCAACAAAACTTGCTTGTGAAAGAGAGAAGGGATTAAGAAGATGCAAAAAGAAGACATAAAATGGGGCATCTCTGAGGAAGAAGTATAGGGGTACTTATGTGCAAAAATATGCAGGATACTGGACGTGCAGAAATTTTTTTTAAAATTACAAAACCGCACAAAACAAAGTAATTTATATCCAATCAAGACACACACATTTGAATTTGATGATAATAACTATACATCATTTTCGTATAGTGCTTATCTCTGAACTCATTTCATGCATCAAACACATTTACATGACAAAGAGCATGAGAATGTAATATATAAATATGTATATATCAATAAGCACTGATATCACACCACACACACACACACACACACACACACACACACACACACACACACACACACACACACACACACACACACACACACACACACACATACACACACAGAATATAACATTCATACACACACAAAAAGGATTACACCAACTATGCATACACATATAACCTACTGTTAATAACAGTGTTATGACAAATATATCTACGGATATGAATGTATTATATACATAAATGATTACACTATACTATACATGTATGATCACTATTTAGAAGAAGTATATACTGATGGATGTGCACTTATGAAATAAACAACGGAAGGCCTGGGTGAACAGGTGTCTATACAGTATATTCCATCATTTACTAATGACCTACAGTTTATAAAGGTAATCAAATGGATTCATACTCATATCTCAGTTAGACAGATCAAAGCAAAACAGTAAAACCATATTAGTGAAGTCCCTTTTCTCAGACACTTTCATCCATTATCATGACATGCACATTTGTGACCCATCAGTATGTAACCAGTGCTAACTCCCCGAGGCAGGACAGTAAGAGAGGCAAAAGTAGTGGTGATGATCAATCTGGGTGACTTTCAGCTTTCAGCAGAAACACACTCCTTAGACATCAAACATGTATAAATCAAGCTTAAAAGTGTCACTGTATTGCTCAAAATTAAGTTTTTGTTTGACCTATACAATCAAACTTTGGTCATTCTATTGATCAGATGGCTTACTTTTGACAAAAATATATAAAAAAAAAAAAGAAGAAGAAGACAGTGTTACTGTTGCAGAGCCCCTCATGTTGCACATTGTTCGATATGTTCCTTCTTTGGCTTTCCCTTGTTAACTGATCACCTGAAAATAGTCTTAATGCCAAATGGTTCATATGTAAAATGTGATGTCAAATAATACAAAATCTTTAGAGACTCTCTTCTTCAAATCACTGTCAGAAGGTATGTCATTTCAATTGGCCAGTTTACCCATTTTTTCATTCAGTGGCATTCAATTTTATATCAAAATGATTAGAACACACTGAATACTTCAGAAATGTATGTATCTCAAAATACCAAGAAATGGACTTAGCTCTGGCTTTGTACTGATGTGTCACACTCAAATTTTCTGACCCTAAGTTTAAATGTGACGCAACATGGGAAAACCTGGCTAACCGTTCATAGCTATGGCAAAAATAGCTGTTGAGGTCAAAATTGGGTCAACTGAGATATCTCCATATTTCAAGTCTTAAACATCTCATCTTCAATTTCCTGAAGCTTTATCATATCTTAATACAGAAAGCAACCGTAAAAGCAATTTCTTATCAGCGATTTTTTTTTTCAAACATTTATGAGAGTATCCTTGTCAAAAACGCATATACTAATTTCAAACAAGTCTATGAAGAAAACTATAAAGATCAAATTAATTCTGCTTTTTGCAAGTTAATTCATAAAATTCGATTTGACATTCTAAATGCAGTTAAAAGTGAAATTTTTGCACTTGAGCATAGGGCTCATTTCTTACATGCTAACACATTCATGTGCAATCAGTGAGACAGCCAGTAGAAAAGGGTGATAAAAATGTGTGTTATGAAATTACGCATGAAGAGGAAGTAGATTTAAGCCAATATACTATGCTTGTTTTACAACAGAAGATGGAGTCATCCTAAAACAAAGGCAACTTGCACGACTGCCATCTTTACCCAGCCAGCAAGATCTTATCAGTGCTACATAGTCTTACATAGCGAATACCTAGCCATGCTTGCCACTAGGTGGAACAAAGAAACACTCCTACCTAGTGTATTTCATGAAAACCTCACCTAACCAGTATACAAGAAATAGGCCTCTGATTTTTCCAGGATGGGTCATAATTGGATTTACACATACCCCTAATGTCAGATAAATTAACTCAAGCCATGCTGATTAAATCAAGCCATACTAACAAACTCCTTGTTCTAACATAAACGCCTTCATGCATAATCATGATGTAACATTTACATTTACATGCAATCCAAAATGTAACAATCCATCCAGAAACAACTGAAAAATCAAGGTTTTATAAATTCACTTCGTCATGACTGTGTCCAGAAAAGTAGGTCACATCTACTTTTTTTTTTCCTGTGTCTAAAGAATTGGGTTTTATGGATTTTTTTTTCTTTTAATGAGTAATCATACCTCCCCCTACCTCCCTTATGTTCAAAGAAAGGTACAAAAACCATACAGATGCTATACCTTTCTACATTTTAGGCCTGTATAAATCAATCTTGAGACAGGTTGATAAGTTTGAATATCTGGGAACAATCATTTCACCAGACGGCAGATGCACATCAGAAATAGCCAGCAGAATCGACCAAGCCAAAACAGCATTCAAGAAGATGAAAAGCATTCTTATCAACAAATACCTATCAATAAACATCAGAAAGAGTGTTCTTGAATGTTATATAGAACCGATAATGTTATACGGTTGTGAGGCGTGGACAGTCAACAGGCAAAGCCAGAACAAGATTGAGGCAGCCGAGATGTGGTTTCTAAGAAGAATGTTGAGAGTTTCATGGACAGCAAAGAAAACAAACAGACAGTCTTGATGGAGGCAGACACAAGAAGATCATTCATAAGGAAGATTAGGAAAAGACAGGCAACATTTATAGGCCATTTTATGAGGAAAGGGGAATTGGAGCACCTGGTCACAACAGGAAAGCTGGAGGGAAAGAGAGCACAAGGCAGACCCAGGGAAAAAATATTCGACAGACTTGCAGAGTGGCTGAAGACAGAGAGGGTGGAAGATGTACTTGCGGCAACAAGGGATAGAAACAGATGGAAGGCCATGATCGCCAACGCATGTGGCAAGGCACTTGATGATGATGATAAATCAATCAATCAATCTTAAAGGAAGAAAAGATACTGCCAATACAAACTAGCAAATTCATAACTATCTGATGCGTTGGACCAATCACCCTAATTTGCAAGTATTTATCAACACACAGCCAAGGATGTGACATACTTTATTCACACACATGTGTTTGAACCACCACCAGCCCCTCATCCACCTCTTATTTTTAATGGGAAGAAAAACAGCAAAGATGGGTAAAGAAATCAAGAAGCCTCAGATTTCAGGGGTACAATTTAAATCCAATTTCCCCACAGGCAAATAATGCCTGACTTCCTCCTGCTTTCCCATCTAAATTTACTACTTTTGCTAGTGAGGATTCTAAGAGGGGAAAAAACTGTGCTCTGCACTACTACTTCCTCTCCTAATTAAAAAAAAAATGAAAATAAAAAAAAAAGAACACTGGGGGTTTGTAGTGTATATTGTTACAGTTATACATGTGAACTTCTGAGTGTTCTGGATATAACTGAATAAATAGAGTTCTTTGTGTACACAGGTGCACAGGTATGCAATGTTCCCTATTACTTGCATTTTTACTTGTGTACAACACACACACACACACACACACACACACACACACACACACACACACACACACACACACACACACACACACACACACACACACACACACACACACACACACCACGCAGGTATATTTCAGATTTATCTGGCCGCTTTTAAAATGGAACTATATTTTCTGTCACACTGAATACAATAATAACACTTCAACAAATCAATGAACAAATGAACTTATTTTTCTTTTTCTTTTTTTTCCTCCTGGTCATGCACACACACACACACCACACACCAACACCAAACAAAAAACAAAACAACAAAACTCACCATCAGACTGAGTTACATCAGACAACACTGGGAGCACCTCAGGGCCATCCCCTGCTTCTCTCGACAGGTGCTTCTTCCAGAGATTGGCTGCTTCTTCCTGAGACGCTTCGTCTTCCTCCGTTCTGCAACACATCATAACAAACTGTATAACTGTACATTCTGAGCATGAAGTAATGAGATTCAAAAGGTCCTCCTCCACTCTGAAATGCCTCATAATTATAACAATGCAAACAATCGATATCAAAAGCATGTTCATGCACATTACAGGAACGGAACATCTTTAAAAAAATAAAAAAGAAGACCTAAATAACATAATCAAATACAAGTACTCACACACACACACACACACACACACACACACACACACACACACACACACACACACACAACACACACACACACACACACACACACACACACACACACACACACACACACACACACACACACACCACACACACACACATACACACACACACACACACACACACACACAAAGTGCTGAGCTACAGTGCACTCATTCTGTTAGGCATGTGACCCTTGACACAAGATGCCATAATATACAATAACACGATTTAGGTTAGGTCTATCAGAAGTCACAGTTCATTATTTTAGATACAGACACACAGTGATAATGACCTATTATGTCCATTGTGCAACACTTCAAAACAAGACGAAGTACATTTTGTATTTAGTTATCCAGTACTCCATTCCATTCATAAGAAATACATCAGCTCAAAATATTATAGACGGCCCTCCTTATTTAAATTCATTTTAATAATAATAATAATTACAATATTTATATAGCGCAAAATCTTGATAAAATCAAATCTAAGCGCTGAAGCAGACACACACGGAAGCACGCACGCACGCACGCACGCGCACGCACGCACGCACGCACACACACACACACACACACACACACACACACACACACACACACACACACACACACACACACACACACACACACACACACACACGCATGGCTATAAATGGGGAGAAAGAATAAAAGCAATAAAAGCAAGAATAAAAGCAATGGAAAATTATAGAGAGCATAGCATATACAATTATATATTATAACCATGTGATTCCCTCCGAGCGGAGACAGGCTGCAGAGGGGGGTTAGGATTTTATGCGGAGGAGAAAAGGTGAGTTTTGAGAGCGGACTTGAAGGAGACAAAAATAGGTTGCTGACGGACAGAGAGAGGAAGTTTGTTCCAGGAGAGTGGACCAGAAACAGAGAAGGCTCGTGGACCATAGGTATTGAGCTTAGTGCGTGGAAAGCGAAAAGTCAGAGGATCGGAGGCAGAGCGGAGGGTACGTGAGGGAACATAGATCTCAAGTAGGCTTGACAGGTAATCGGGGCTGCGTTATTGAGGCTTTTGTAGCACATGGTGTCTAGTTTGTACTGTATGCGCTTTGATACAGGGAGCCAGTGAAGTTGTGCCAGGAGAGGAGATATGTGGTCAGCTTTTTTCTTTTTGAGTACAAGGCGTACAGCATTGTTTTGAATGCGCTGTAGGATGTGAATGGTGGAGGCAGGAAGACCAGACAGGAGTGAATTGCAATAGTCAATGCGAGACATTATGAAGGAGAGAACGAGTTTTGCAGTTGTTTCGACAGAGAGATACTTCCTGATCAGCCTTATACGATGGAGATGATAGTAGCAGGATCTGGCAGTTTGAGAAACAAAGTTGTTCATGGAGAGGGTAGAGTCAATGCAGACACCAAGGTTTTTAGCTGAATCAGAAATTGGGACTGATGTGTTACATAATGGGAGAGAAAGAGGAGGCAGCTGAGAAAGTTTCTGACGGGTGCCAATGAGGATAGCTTCTGTTTTGTCGTCATTAAGCTGAAGTCTATTGTGTGTCATCCAGTTCTTCTGCCGCTAAAGTTATTTGAAATTTAGTTTTATTTCCATACAAAGCATTCAAATTTCGAGAGACAGCAATTTCTTAAATCTCTTTTAGAATTTATTCTTCCCAAGGAACCCAAGGCTCGAATATGAATAGAATGTCTGTATTTTATATTCTTTCCATTTATTTGTTATGCACTTGTGCAAAACATGTAAAATTAGAAATATTGTTACTCCAAATAATGTTTATACAAGTGTGAGCATGCTTAGTTATGTGCATCCCCCTTCTAAGGGGCAGTGGCCTATATGAACAAACCATCTGAAATCTGCTCTCTCTCTCTCTCTCTCTCTCACACACACACACACACACACACCCCACACACACACACACACACACACACACACACACACACACACACACACACACACACACACACAACACACACACACACACACACACACACACACACACACACACACACACACACACACACACCACACACACACACAAAACTCAAGCACATTGAGTCTGGTTTGACAAAGAGGAATACAGGTTATACTTATGTTCCTTCAAGAGGCAGTCTAAATTGTTGCTGTTCAATAACAAAATCCCTGCTTACCTTACACGCAAAATGCCAAATCTCTGGGATTTTATTTATCTGTATCTGCCAGTCTAGCCAAGATGCACCTGCAAAACTCTTTGAAAGAAAGACGGGGATGCTAAACACACCTGTCCCTGTCTATCCGCAGTTGGATGCTTGAATACTCCTAACACTGAGACTGAGGCATCAAGAGTGAGACAGATAATTTTAACAGACAGGATGCACCCAACTCACCCAAAACCAGACTTTGTTTTGTCTCCATCTGTTACCCACCAGGCGGAGGTGTCTAGTGGATCGAACCCTGGCCCTTCCGACTGGAAGTCCAACATTTACTTTTCCCACTACAACGTCTGAGGACAGAGACCTCGATTCTGTCTGGATCATACACAGATGTGTAAGAAGATGCTCTCACCCCTGCAGCCTATACACTGACACAAGATGACAGCTTCCTGCTCTTGATTAACATTGTTTATACTGCACTTGCCCTCCATCTCCCTTCCCTCTGGACCTGCCATGTCCAATTATCACTTTCTCTATCCATAAGCTTGCTAGTGACCTTACATTATTGCTGCTATAGGCAACAAGATGTAACAAGCTCGACGGACCCGATTGTGCGAGCAACTGAATGTGCATTCATAGCTACAAGCAGAGTAACTGAACGTACATTCATAACTACAAGCAGATAATTGGTCGATCATCTCCCGTCAGCAGACATCTTGTTGCTGTTGATAACTTTGTTTATCTTTCAGTTATCCACATCTTTTTCCCCTCCAGGTATTAGGAAAAGGTTGTTGTCCCATCGCCCTCAGATCTTAGCAGACACCTCAACTTTTCTTGCAGCGAGCATTATGAGGATAATGCCCGCAACTTTGGCCTCACTGCTTTACCTTCCCCAAACCTAAGAGAGTTTAGTACCTATTCACAGTTGGATTGACAGGAAGATGCATACACATAGTTTTTCTTTTCTTCAGCCAGACTAGAATCCATCAAGACAGACTGAAGGCAGGATCTCTACCTCTAACCCTTTGACTCCCGCACTCTGTCCACCAGCTGCCTGCATTGTCAACCATGCTGGCGAAGCAAAAACTTAACCTTTTGACTACCTCACCCTATCCATTAGCTTCCTGCAGGAAGCTGGTGGTTAGGGTTAGGGAGTCAAAGGATTAAGTTTTTGCAGTTGATAGATAGGGTGCTGGAATCAAAAGGCTAAGCCACTATGCCTCATACCATATGCCACCTCATTTCATGCCTCTAAGCATGCCATGTCAAATTATCAAGACTTTCACCATCAATCAACTTGCCAATAACTAAAGTTAATAAAATTTTAGTAACAACTTCCCCAGAGATGATAAGGTAGGCAAATGATTTCAATTTTACTGCTGTATTTGACTAGAGTCTAGTTGGCTGGCAGGTTGGTGGTCAGTTGGTTGGTTGGATGGATGGATGGATGGATGGATGGATGGTTGGATGGTTGGATGGATGGATGGTTGGCTGGTTGGTTGGTTGGTTGGTTGGTTGGTTGGATGGTTGGTTGGTTGGCTGAATGGATGGATGCATGCATGATCAACGTACACAGAATACAAGCCTCTCCAATGCAAGAAATCTATGAACGCTCACACTTTCTCACACATGAATGCATGTGAGGTGTGCAACTGAGTGCACGCACTCACTCACTCTCTCTCTCTCTCTCTCTCTCTCTCTCTCTCTCTCTCCACACACACACACACACACACACACACACACACACACACACAAACAAACACACACACACAACACACACACACACAACACATTTATATTTATAAACCATGTTATGAAGGAAGTGGAATTCCCTTAAATTTACCAACTACACTGGTGTAAGACATCTTCAAGAAGTTCAAGCCAACTTACCCTGTTAATAATGTCTGTGCATGTTACTCTTCTGTCAAATAAACACATATCCTTCAACAAGCCAAAAAATCTTCCAGCTCCCTCCACGACTGGGGTAAACACAAAAGAAGCAGACAATGTACATCTTTCACCAAGTTTATACACACTGACTTACAAATGAGCTATGTAACTTGTGTTGTGATAATTCAATAACAGACTTCACCTTGTTGCAATAATTCACTTACAGACTTCACTTTACCTTCAGGTATTTCTGGATCAATTCTCTGGCTCACAGAAACTTTTCACTATCTATATGGATACAAACACATCTTACCAGCTCTGAGTACAAAACATTGCCCTTCATCCAACAAAATAATAATATGGGAAGGGCGAAGTACTCAATCTGACACTACTGTTCCGAAGGCACATATTCTTTGCCAAGATGAAGCTGTTCATTTTCTACTTCTACCCCCAATTACGTTAGCAGGCAGAGGTCAGTTGGAAGGCCAAGAAAAGTCAGGCAGGCCAAGAAAATGAACAAACATTTGTACCCCCAGGTAAATACAGGAAAGATGGGGTCATAATACCACCATCCCCTACAGCCATCATCCTCCAAAGAAAAAAGAATAATTATGGTGTGTGTGTTGTGTGTGTGTGTGTGTGTGTGTGTGTGTGTGTGTGTGTGTGTGTGTGTGTGTGTGTGTGTGTGTGTGTGTGTGTGTGTGTCCCACCCATGTTTGTGTCTGTGTGAGTGTGTGTGTGTGGGGGGGGGGGGGGGGAGAGGGGGGTTGAATTCAGAAGAAGGAAAAGAAGCAGAATATATGAGAAGAAGGTTCAGCACACATCCTTTCTCTCCTCTCTTCTCCTCCTTCCCCACCCCCACCCCCTGCACCATCCTTATTCTTATCCTTTCTCCAGCTAGGTGAAGCACAAGAGGTTATCTGTGGCAGGCTGAAAGGTTTATGGGGCCAGTTTTTATGGAACCCCCTGCAGAGCTGTTTTCTCTTCGTTTTCCTTTGGTTAGTTCTTAAATTTTTTTTTTTTTTAACTCTTCCTCCAGACAAACCTGGTATAATATTGAGAGACTGCACCCCGACCCAATCCATCATGTAACCCCAATTACATTTTCTGTTTTCAAAGCTTGTCTTACAGGCATTCAGAGAGAGTGGACCGTGGGGGTGGGGGGGGGGGTCTTGAGTTTCCAAGCAGTTGCAGTTTTTTCCTCTTCAATATGTTGAATCATCTGGTGAATATTTGTTGAGATCCCCCAACACCTCACCAGTCATTCCTACCACAGCAGAATGGGGTAGAAAGAGGGGGAGAGATTTAACCTGTAAAACTGATAACACCATGCTGCAGTCCAACTGATAACACCATGCTGCAGTGTAACTTAGCAGAGCTGTTCTGAAGACACAGCAAGCAGTGCAAACAAAAAGAGAGAAAACATAAAAAGAAAAAGAAGAAACAAAAAATACATAAATAAATAAAGCAAACAAACAACAAAAGCAGGAGCAGCAAAGGGAAGATAAGAGCAGGAAAAAAAAACTAAAGTGCAGTCATCTTTCTGTGCACAAAGGTGCCAGCCTTCTGCTTCACACATTTCTGAGACAAGGCAAACAAATAAAAGACAAGGTATGGGGGGTTGATTTAGGGTGAAGAACACAATAAAGAAAAAAAATTAAAAGAACAAACTCCACTCTAAAACAATAACTTTCCCAAATGAACATTTCAACAGTAGTTCTTGAATTTATTCTACAGAATATTCTGGATTCTTTTGTCACTATGTATGACTTTGGTTGGTTGGCTGAAGGGTGTTGGTTGGTTTTATCATCACATCATCATCATTGTAATCAATAAATCTCCCTTGAAAAAAAAAATGGGGGGGGGGGGAGGTATTATTTGATATTGACTTCAGAGGATTCTGTGTCTGTGTGTGCGTGAGTTTCTCAGTTCTGACGACTCTTTCCCAAATTTAGGTCAAAGGTATGGACCACTGATGAGTCACAAAAGGGTAAGTATGAAAGTAAAGGCTCCAAGATCACGGTTAAATGGACCACATAAAAAAAATTTTAAAAAAGAATCTAAAATCAGCACTTATGAGGATGGTGTGTGAACATGAACAGCTTTTTCAAGAACTTCTGAAAATATATAATATATAAAATCTGTTTTTACAGTTGTGGTTGCGTTAGACAAAGGCATGGAATAAAACTTTGGATGATACAAGAAATCTATATAGCTTATCAATTATAACAAAATTTCAGTCAAGTTTTAATACAGTAAAAATATAACACAGAACTTGTTCTAGGCTTACCTGAACTTCATTGCTCTTGATGCAAATTTTCAAAGTCAATGACTGATATTCCAGACCATCCCCATCTTCATAATTAAACAGTCTAAAACAAAAGTTGTCAAAAATTCAGGGAATCAACTTTCTATATATAAGCTTAAAGACAAAAGTTGTTTTCTGTGGATATATGTCTTATTTTCTTCTTCAGTGTCTATTGATGTGCAACAGTTTGGCTTCAGCAGCGAAGAGAGTATCACCAATGTGCACAAAAATGCGAGTTTGAACATCTTCCACTGAATTTTAAGAAACCACTAAACTTTATCAAAAGTTCGGTATTGCTGTCTCAAACAACTTTTGTTGTTACATATATATCAAAAAGCCTTTCCTTAACTTTGTGCTCAGAAAGAAAGAAAAAACTCCATTCTGTTGAAACTTAATTCCTGAAAACAGAGCCCAGCTATATGTGATGATGTAAAGAATGATTAGTACGTGTATACAAATATGACTACCATCATGGATCTTCATTTTGAAGTGAGACAATGAATCACAAAGTGATGTTGTTTTGAAGATTCACTGCACCTTTTCAAGTGTGCAAGTTCTCAAATTTTTCATGAAAAGTTTACAGTTAATCAACAGTACTTTTCTGTTTTCCCTGATGAGACAGAAGATGACCTCACTTTGACAAACTGAGGTTGTTTGATTCTCTCTTGCAAGAGAAAGCTCTAGATATAGTTCTGAAGTTCAGGTAAGCCTAGAACAAGTTCTGTGTTATATTTTTACTGTATTAAAACTTGACTGAAATTTTGTTACAATTGATAAGCTATATAGATTTCTTGTATCATCCAAAGTTTTGTTCCATGCCTTTGTTTAACGCAACCACAAAAATGAAATCATGCAGTTCCAGATCATTTCAGTTTCTCCTCTGCATGAAGATTTGCAACAAGAAATGCTTGTCTTAGAAACAAATGTTTCTTTGTTAAAAATTCACTTTTTGTTATAAAAAGGGAGATTATAGAACAGCTTACTGTCTCGTTACTGTCATTATTAACCTTACTTAAACAAACATGCATCTTCTCATCACACTATGTCTGGATCTTTGTGCCATGGATATGGAGTTTCCAGGATGATGGCTATATCAGTCAGGCAAATGGAAACTTGCCACAGAAAGATTAATCACTCACTAACTACATCCTTGACAAGACTGAATGAGTACATCCCAAAACAAAACATCATGTAGAAAATGCCAAGTGCAAAACAATTCATCACAGGTGAACAAAGACAACAACAACAACACCACCAATGTATCTCACTAAAAACAGTGGCTTAACAACAATGGCACTGTGTGAAATGGGCACACTGTTCTCTCTGTTACCTTAAAAAAATTAAAGAAAGAAAGAAAGAAAGAAAGAAAAAGAAAGAAAGAAAGAAAAAAAGAAAGAAAAAAAGAAGCAAAGAAAGAATAGAAAAATAAGAAAACAGAAGAATAAGAAAACTATGCTGTAATGTACATTTATATATTTAAGTTTCTGGTTTAACATCCTCTGTGACCAAACTTTAAGCACAATATTTAGAAACTAGACTAATGTTTCTAAGCAAGAAAGTTGTTAAGTGACAAAGATTACTGAGCATTACGCCCACTTGAGTTATAGACGTGCTCAATCTCAAAAGAAGGATGATATATTCTTCAGTCATCGTTTTGGCAATATAATACTGCTTCTGTCAGATGATTTGCGTAGATCTATCTGTATGTAATTCTTTGCCTTCTGCCATAACAATCTTTGACACATCAAAGGCAACGTTTGCTAACACAGCCAGGGTCTCAGGAATTAACCTTCACTAACAGCAATGGAAAAGTGAAGCAACGGTGCTAAACATTGGCACAGAATGTTCTGGCACATGCATCAGGGTCTGTGTGGCATCAAAAGCTGCTCTACTAAGCGCTCCATGAGGCATGAAGCTTTACTGATGAAGACAGCCAAAAGAAAACCACACATCTACCCTAACAATACCACACACGACTCGCTTCCATTTAGAGAACATAAAACAAAACAAAACTGGTGCATTTGGCAAGCTGATTAACACAAAACCACAGACAAAAAATAATGGGCCTACTGAAAAAAGTTTTATTTTCAATGTCACAATAGGCCTACTCCATCTTTCGTATTAGATGTTCAATCACATTTCTAACAGCCATCTATAAATGAGTCTGGAAGTCACACATGTGAATGATGTAGATCCTATGAGCAAATCCCACGATGGATGAGATCAACTACTTTAGTAAGTGCATAAAAAAGTATGTGTATGTTTGATATCTAAAGAGTAAAGAGTATGTGTATGTTTGATGTCTTTATTCATGAATCTAATTCTTATTTTCTTTTTGAATACAGACTGCTATATACTGATGTCCCAACACAAATTACAGATTGCCGTATACTAATCGTCTAATGTCCCAACACAGATAAAAAAGTTAGTTTAAAGTGAACCTAAGCTACGAAACACCATGTTAATTGACTAGGTTTTCATGTCATCATTTATGCAGCACTTCCAGCAGTTCAGATCAGGGTAAGTATACAACATCACATATCAAACAGATGAGGGTGGAAGTGGGTGGGTTAAAACTCAATCCAACATTTCAATTGACAGGTTAAAAATAAAAAGTAAACTAGATATGAATTAGACTGACAAAGAATATTTTCCTATGTTCCCCATACTTCAAAGATTTTTGCCCTCAAACAACGAAAACTGATCAATGAATCCTATCTTCCAGGTTTCTCTTACTTTCAGACTTTGCAAATGAATTAAACTAGCCTTTCCTCTTCTTCCAAGAAAGCTTTAAATTATTCATGTTTCACTTTTTTTTAAAAACAGATTCGCCGAACAGTTTGGTTTGGTTCCTCAAATGCTGCTCCTACCAGGCAGCTCTCTGTTCATGTATAAGAGAAGAGGAAATTTAGAAAGCCTGAAATCTCTACAGTGAACCCCTTAGATTTGGGTTAACTCAAGATCTGTATGGAATGTTATATTATATGCACTCAATTTGTTTAAGCATTCAAAAACACCTAGATATTTTCTTTGTTGCAACTGTGAATAACAAGAAATAACAATTACAAGCACAAGCACTAGCACTTTTTAAATCAGTACAAAATGAAACAAATACATGCTTAAGACAATCTAGACAATGAGTCTATAAACTGAAAATACATATGGCGGGAAATTTAGAAGAAAACTAAAGTCAGCAAAGACTTTTCCATTCTTGTAAAATTCACTGTGATCTTGAACATTTTAGATACAAACACTCTCTCTCTCTCTCTCTCTCTCTCTCTCTCTCTCTCTCTCTCTCTCTCCTCTTCACACACACACACACACACACACACACACACACACACACACACACACACACACACACACACACACAAACACTTACTTGATTTTTTTTTTCCAGAAAAAGAAAATGTCAAATTCCAACAGCAGAATGGTACTTACTGTGCCCAATCCACTGATGACAAAACTGATGGCAGTCCAAGTCTTAGTCAAACTTGCACAAAAAAATAAAATGTCCTGCCAACACTGAGACTAGAGATGTATGTCGTTTACTCACTGCCCATGTTCTAACGAGCAAAATCTTTGACAAGTATCAAGGGTTTCAAGACAATAGCACTCACAAGAACTGGCCAACTCCCCGTGCCACGGGCAGCTGACAAGTCTTTCTTTGTTCAGCCCGCCCTAGCGAAAGCTGAAGTCACACAACCTTTTGTGTGAGACAGAACCGTCTTCTTTACAAACAGCGAAGACCTCCATGTAGACGTCTAAATAAATGTTGTGTCAGGGACATCTATTACGTCCAGAGGGGTTCCACATCGGTGGATACACTGATACTGGCACTTCTATTTATCACAGCGATGTGTAAATCTTGTTTTATAATCTCAAGATCTACGCGTAACTGTCTTTATAAAGACGTCAGTGTTGCTCTGACAGCGACATCACTATTTCCTTTAATGATGTGCAGTCTTATTAGCCTGTATATAATTGTCACTTAGCCTACTCTTTCTATCTGAAAAAAAAAAAGTGATTCTAGAATAATCGTCTTCACAAAGATCCACCTAAAACTGTTTATCGTCTTTACAAAGACGTCAATGTTACCGCTACGATGACTATGATACCACTATTTGCTCTCTAGTTCCGAGATGGAGCAGACTACTTTCTATAATATCACCGTACATCTTCCTGCTCCTCAAGCGTATCAGTATTTTCCTCACTGCGGTCTGAGAACTCAGTTACGGCCTGAAATGTACAGACAGCTGCTCCCTCCCGACACAAAACACAGTGAAAGAGAAATGTTTACTTGTGCAGGCAGTGAATGAAAGAAAATGTGTGAAATCCTTGGCACTGGGTCTTGCATCCTGTTCGTGTGGACCATGTGGCACTTTACACACGCGAGTAAACCCTTTGACTTGGTTAGCCCTGAGGCAAGCACACACACCAAGGTCTTTGCACACACACACACACACACACACACACACACACACTCCACCGAGTTCATCCTTCACTAACACAATCAACTACTATAGTCACTTTGAATGGCTGAGCGAAATGGGAAGGCGACTGCCCCTTCAACAGTGCCAGCTGCATTTCGGTTCTGTTAGTTGGCAGAGATGACTACCGCCACCGCCATGCCCGTTAGCCACCGCCACGCCCGTACTCATGCGGCCAGTCATAACCATATTCTTGATGAAATTGGTCAAATGACAAACTGACAAACAGACATAACAACAGACAGACAGAGAGAGACTGCTTGGAGGAAAGGTGATGGAATGTTTGATAAACTGTTATTTTCTTTTCTAATTAACAAAAGCATCTCAGTCACACACACAGTGCACATTATCACCATAACAAGGTTGATCGGATGTGGGATTATTGAAACTCCAATACCTTCCAGTGAGCTACATACAACAGTCTGAGGCTAAAGTAGTCCTTATCAAAATTACAAGTTCACGTGTTTATAGTCCAGTCCACTAATCTCCCTTTTATGTGTAAAAATTTTACAGAGTACACAACCACCCTTATTGGATTTCCCTTGCAAATTATAGTTAACTCTGGTAAATGTTAGACCCCCCCCCCCCCCCCCCGGCCCAACCCAATTCTGATTCATGGTCCTTCCAGTTCCAGGCAATAATCCAATATAAAATCCAAAGTGATGATAATTTGATGAGGTCATGTACCAATACGAGCTGCAATGCAACGGTGACACATAAACGTCATCATGAGTTGACTGAAGTGCAGATGTTTTTAGTCGATCTCTCTCTAGTCGATCTCTCTCTCTCTCTCTCTCCTCCTCTCTCTCTCTCTCTCAGCCTCCTCCTCGCCACCCTATGTCGGGTCTGGCACAAGGTAAGGTGCACCTTTCACTCGTAATGTGCCGCAGATAAGGAGTGCCAGACTCTCTCGTCACCCTCCCTTCTTTCTTCTCCCCCTCTCAATCCTCAGTTTGCTCTCCCCCACCATAGTTTTCCCCTTTGTGGCGATTGTCTGGATAACTCTCTCAGCCTGATACGCACCTCTCTCTCTCTCTCTCTCTCACACACACACACACACCACACACACACACACACACACACACACACACACACACACACACATATATATATAGGCTTATCTACTGCATGCCCATGGTGTTTGAGGTCTGCATTATCTAAGAATGACTATTCATCATATTTTGAGTTTGCATAACATTTAGGATGTGTTCACATCCCTTCACATGGGGCTTTGGTCTTACTGTATCAATTTTTATCCCTCTCTCTCTCTCTCTCTCTCTCTCTCTCCTCTCTCCTCTCTCTCTCTCTCTCCTCTCTCTCTCTTCTCTCTCTCCCTACAGCCTCAGACTAACATTCACAAAGTGTGTGTGTGTGTTGTGTGGTGTGTGTGTGTGTGTGTGTGTGTGTGTGGTGTGTGTGTGTGTGTGTGTGTGTGTGTGTGTGTGTGTGTGTGTGTGCGCGCGCGCGCACACATGTGCACTGCGTGTGTATGTATGCAAGAATGCATATGTGTATGCACTCCAACATGTGCATGTGTGAGCGCACACAAATGCATAAACATGTGTGCATGCTTGCATGCACAAATGAGCAAAGCCCCAAGGACAGTCTTTTAGAGAAAATGTATGCAAGTGCATGTACGCGTGCTTGTTTAATCCTTTGAGAACCGGGTGAGAGAATCAAAGGGT
The DNA here is from genome assembly GCA_030674185.1 of Monoplex corrugatus. Lineage (NCBI taxonomy): Eukaryota > Metazoa > Mollusca > Gastropoda > Littorinimorpha > Ranellidae > Monoplex > Monoplex corrugatus. The sequence goes on along the minus strand of CM060306.1, from coordinate 15,945,280 downwards.
TCAGTTTTTTGCTTTGCAGGCATGGTTGACAATGCAGGGTGCTGGTAGATGGGCTGCGTGAGTCAAAGGGTTAAAATACAGAACTGGAAAACAGACATAAAAGAACAGTAGTTGACTTCTTTAGTGTTAAAATCATTACTTTATACATGTCTGTGCATGTAATTTTTTGCTTACCAATCAATGTGGAATTTTCTTGGCAATTTTGTCTGAGACAACCTCTTTGAAGCCACACATTCTGTTATGGGCACTAAGTTCATGCTGTTCATAACGCTTAACTTCAACCAATAGATTTGCATCCAGATCACCTCTCAAGGCCCAGAGGGATCACTCACATCCCAGGTGGGCACATTAACAATTCGGCTACCCTTCCACTGGTGACAGATAAATTTCTCTGCATGATGTACAATGGTTGCAATGATATGGCAAATGTGGACAACTGACTGATACGGAATGGGCTTCAAAGTTAGGTGACAATGACAGATTGTCTATGGTGCCACTGGGATACTGTGCCAACAGGATGAAAAGAACTAGCATTTCCCAACATCAAACAAAGTAAACAGACAAACAAAATGGCAATATGGAAATGGTGATCAAATAAAATATTCATGCATTCTGACTGACAGAAGCGTGTGTGTGTGTGTGTGTGTGTGTGTGTGTGTGTGTGTGTGTGTGTGTGTGTGTGTGTGTGTGTGTGTGTGTGTGTGTGTGTGTGTGTGTGTGTGTGTGTGTGTGTGTGTGTAAGTGTGTAAGTGTGTGCGTGCACATGCGTGCGTGCGTGCGTGCGTGTGTGCGTGTGTGTGTGTGCGCGCGCGCGCTTGTGCCAACATGTGTGTGCATGCGTATGTGCATCTGTGTATGTCTTGAGCACAAATGTGTGCTTGCTTTTTGTGTCTGCATATGGCTGTGACTGTGCCGTATGATACGTGCTTGAATGTGTGCTTCACATTAATTTTTTTAGTATCTAATCAGTTCATAGGGGTTGTGAGTTCAATCCTGTGATAGGCCACAGTTTACCGCAGGCTGACTTTGTTCCTTTCACAGAGCCATGAACTCTAAATATGATGTCTCAAGTTCAATCCCAGCCCACAATATAAAAAACTGGTCTGTTTGCTGCCCAGCATGATATTTCCATTATTCTGGTGGAGTCAGCTTAAAATTTTATAGGTCCCTTCTCCCCCACCCCATCCACTCCTCATTTCAAGACTTTACCAGCACATGAGATTTTGTACGAGCTTAGGGAGTCTGCCTGGCAGGTTTGGGTAGAATGCATATATGGAAATGTCCTCCTGAACAAACTCCAAACTCACAATATTGTATGTGTCCATGTGAAGACGTGCATGTGCATGCCAGTGTGTGAACATTGAGACATATTTAGATAGACAGGCAACCACCCACACACCCACACACACACACACACACACACACACACACACACACACACACACACACACACACACACAACAGATAAGATTTCCACATACAGCCCACTGACTTTTTGTAAAATAATAATTATGCACAGGTGCACTTAAAGTGGTGCATGTAATTTTACAGCAGTGAAACAATGATTTATTTCTCTGTTGCTTTGGGAGTGAGGAAGTTGAGAACATCAAAATGAGGACTGCTTGGCTACAGAGCAAACACACACAAAAATTATACAAATGTTTGGAGATACACACTGGAATCGTATTCAAAAAGGACTGGAAGTGTTTCATTTTGCATGTGTGTGCATGCATGCAAGCGTGCATGTGGATGGGTGCGTGTGTGTGTGTGTGCATGTGTGTGTGCATGTGTGACTGAGAAAATGAGACAAAAACAAACACAGGATGCAAAAAAATGATTCAACAGTAGCACATATACAAGATACAAGCTCCAGATTACCCTTAATTACTTACTGTATAAAATGGAAAACCAGTCGTTTCCACACTTCAAGTACAAACATACACACACTAAAACAATAACACATCACTGAGAACATAGTTAGGTGTCCAATTTAAAGAAACACTGAAACAATTATATAAGATTATGATTATAATTATACAGATTATGAAATGATTATAAAAGATTATGATTATAATTATAGTTTATACAGAATGACACATGTGACTGACATAAGAGAAAGTGATAGACTGATAGAGAGAGACTGTCACTCAGTGTCAGACAGACATCAAGACACACAAAGAGATTAAAAAGAGATAGTAGCAGAGACAGAGACTACATGCAGACAGACCGACTACAAATAATAATAAATGGTTATTTATGAGCGCTTTCCACTTGCACAAAGCGCTTTACAACAACAATAAAAAGTAAAACAAGCACACGAACTCACAGACACACACCAACACACACACAAACACGCACAGACACACACACACAAACCACACACACACGCACGCACGCACGCACACAAACACACACGCGCACGCATTCACACCCAAAAACACGCACATCAAGAATACAGAGCGGCAGAAAGAGGGTCTACAAGAAATGTTGCTGGAAGAGAAAAGTCTTCAGACTAGTTTTAAAGGAGGGAACTGAAGGGCTGTGACGGAGATTGTGAGGCAAGGAGTTCCACATCTGCACAGCAGATGATGAAAAAGCTCGACCACCATGCCTCTCTCGTTTATATTTTGGAACGCGGAATGTTCTATCATCGGTAGCAGAGCGAAGAGATCTGGGTGGTACATAGATCGTAAAGATGTCAGAAAGGTATTTAGGCGCAGTGCCAATTATGACTTGGTAGCAGAGACAAGAAGCTTTGTATTTGATTCTTTGTTCAATAGGTAACCAGTGTAACTCTCGTAGAAGGGGTGTACAATGTGCCGATCTTTTTGCTTTGCACACTATTTGGCTGCTGAGTTCTGTACTTGTTGTAGTGGTCTGATCAGGGTATGTGGAGAACCGACAAGAAGAGAATTGCAGTAGTCTAGTCTAGATAGTACACAAGAACTGACAAGTGTTTTTGTTGCATCAACTGTGAGGTAGCGACGTATAGAGCTGATGCGTCTGAGTTCATGGTAGGCTACTTGACAGGTTTTACAAAGAGGACATATAACAAAGATAGAGGCCGTTTCCTGATCTGTAACTCTAGCCTTTATCTGTCTGGCAAGGAAAGCGGAAGGTAAACACATAAACAGGCAGGCAAATACATTCTGAAGAAAATGAACACAATAAATAAGTCTGCTTTCTGCAAAACTTGGTCACCTCATAAATACAACAGTCCTTAAATCAGTCCAATCCAGACCACTGAATAAAGCCATCAATCAAGATAAGCTAATTCAGTCAATCATCAGCACCACCTGCTACTAACGTTAGGGTCTTTTCAACTGGGTGGTGGAGCCAAGAAAGAATGTATGTGGGTAAAACTAATCCATTACCCTTCCTGCTCCTTCTGCCCGACCCTCCTCCAGCCTTTATTTCCTGGTGCTGAACTACTGGTAAAGCGTTTCAGTCCTATCTGTTAGAAACAATGGATTGTCCACCAAGAAGAAAAAGATCTTTTGGATCCAGACCTACTAGCATCTTTAGAAAATGACATCCTTCATCCAAATCAGTGGACTGACCATTTGAGGCATGATTTTGTGCAAAAGCAGAAAAGAAAAAAGCCCTCTCAGGTTCTGCTTAATCAAATAAGGAAGCACATGTCTTCTCTACATGCAGATTTCTCCTGAGGAACTAAACTAAATAAATAGCTCCATAAGCCTGTATATGTAGAACTGAAGTGTCTTACTTGGGTGAAAGACAAGTACTGAACTAGGTAAAGAAGACTAAATTTTTACTTTCTGATTGTCACAGAATGGGTTTACCTTCAATAAAATGGCTTAGTCATCTTCATTCTAAGATTAGTATTAGTAATAATGATAATGTTTACAGTCTTCCTTCATTTTTAAACAAGTGATTTTTACAGCTAGTTTGTAAACAGCATTGGCTTTGCAAATTGGTGAGGCCTGTTGAACTTTCATCTGAATTATTATGATTCTGACCTTTGCTGGTTCATATAAAAAAAATTATATGAACAGATGGTTTTCACTCCAACGAGAACGCCTAAAGCTCTTTCAGTCAACTGACATCCCCATAAGATTGTTTCGTGCTAGATATTTCCTCCTATCAAATAATATCACTCTCTCTTTTCTTGCTTCATTTTTTCCGCTTTACTCATCCACTGAACTTTATGTTTTCAAGAAACATGTTATTAGACATTTTCCTCTCTCTCTCTGTCTCTGTCTCTCTGTCATTCTGTCTCTCTCTCCCCACCCCACCCCCATGTCAGTGTGACAGACAGAGTACTCAGACTGCACAGTTACAACACAGAGTGGGCCAAACCAACAGAACAACATGCATGCTTGCATCTATGACAACACTGCTTGAACACAGAAGAATATCTGACAACAATCCATCTTTCCACCCCTTCAGGTCATCCCTTCCTTCAAAAAATTTAAAAAGGAAAAAGAGATCAATCTGATAAGTATCACACTATCTCTAACTCACTAACAACATTACTTCAAAGCAAATGTGCTACCATATAAAAAGCAATGCACGCTATCATGCTTTCATCAGACCATACCAGTATCTCATGTCAAAAGCAATGCAACCTTCTGACACCAGAACTGCCATACAGCATGCTGATTAACCATCCTATGTCAGATCTACCCTATAATGGTAATGAAACGTGACCAGAATTACATGTGAACAAATGGCATCATTAATTCAGAATATGTAAACAAACCATTTGTCATATGACTATGAGTGTGTGTGTGTATGTATACAATTTTTTGGATACATCATACATGTGTGTGTGCGTGTATGCATTGCATGCGTGCATGGGTGCGTGTGTGTGTATGTGTATGTGTGTGTGTGTGCATGTATGTGTGTGAGAGTGTGTGTGTGTGTGGGTGTATATGTGCCTGTATGTAAGCGTGTTTGTGTTTGTGTATTGTGTTACGCATAAATACTGCATGTGTGTACATTTGCAAAGGAAACTGTTTTTGCTGTTGTTCTTGTTGCTGGTGATATAGTGGAGATGATATTTTCATGACACATGTTCTAGTCTTTGCATTCAACGACTAGACATGGCCACAAGTACACTCTGCTCTAACCTGATTACCTGCAAAATGAACCAAGCAAATGTCAATACTGTAAAACAATTACACAAGAGGGAGGAATTTGTATGGGATTCTCATCAAGTAAATACAGTCCGCCATAAATCATTCACAGAGCAGTTGCCAGTAAAATGGAACCTTCCCTTGAAAACATCAGTGTTTGTGCATTGCACCTTCCAATCCTCATGAATTAAACCACAGCCCCTTGGGGAAGTTAAAATTGCTGCTCAGTCACCTTCCAATCCTACTAAATCCAGCTGAAACCCTTAGGGAAGTTTAAACTGCTGCTCAATCTTCACATGGACATGAGCTCAGTCTTTGTGTGTGTGTGTGTGTGTGTGTGTGTGTGTGTGTGTGTGTGTGTGTGTGTGTGTGTGTGTGTTTGTGTGTGTGTGTGTGTGTGTGTGTTGTGTGTGTGTGTGTGTGTGTGTGTGTGTGTGTGTGTGTGTGTGTGTGTGTGTTCATTTCTGCTATACCTAAATTTCCACTATAAATCCACTGATGACTTGGACAAATTTCTGGACCAATCTAAACAGAGAAAGCATTATGTTCATTCTAATTTGTAATGGTGATAAGACTGTTCACATGAACAACATTATAATCCTTTTATCATAATAAAGATATCTTTCTACAGCTTGACTGTTTCTATACCAACAAGTAGAAATGAATTTTATGAGTATCATGCTTCGCCAAAAACAAAATTATCATATATATACCATAAATAGCTGAAACAATACAACTTGAAATTGTAGTTGCTCAAATGACAATCCAGATTTTGTATGTCTCCATGTCACTATGACCTTGAACATGCATCAAATGAAGTAAAACTTAAATGATGGTAGACCGTCACAACAATGAAAACAAAATGTAAATATTGTCATCAGCTCTTGAGAAAGTGCTGTTTACACTCCTTCCTCCAAATTGCAAATTTTCAGCACTTTTTTGTGATCTTGACCTTGGCACCATGACTTCTAAACTTATGCATGTATGATCCCTCAAGGTCCATATCTTTGATCCAAATCTGACAAAGATTCATCCACAGACACTTAGAAAATATATGGGCTAACATATTCATGTCGCAGATGTACATACACACACAGAGACACACTTCTCTTTCCAGACAATATGAAAAAAAAAACCAGGAAGACTAAAAATTGGATCACATTATATCTGAACTTAGCTGTACATTCGATGACCAGCACTATCATCTGCTTTCAGTTTTCCTTACCAATAAAAATATATAAAAAAAAAGAAGAAAAAGGGAAATTCTTTTATATACCAACTGCAGTGAGTGAGTGAGCTGCGTGCGTGTGTGCGAACATGTGTGTGCATGTGAGTGTGTTGTGTGTGTGTGTGTGTGTGTGTGTGTTGTGTGTGTGTGTGTGTGTGTGTGTGTGTGTGTTGTGTGAGTGTGTGGTGTGTGTGTGGTGTGTGTGTGGGTGTGTGTGTGTGTGTGTGTGTGTGTGTGTGTGTGTGTGTGTGTGTGTGTGTGTGGTGTGTGTGTGTGTGTGTGTGCATGTGCAGCAAGTGTGTGTGTGTGTGTGTGTGTGTGTGTGTGTGTGTGTGTGTGTGTGTGTGTGTGTGTGTGTGTGTGTGTGTTTTTTATGTGTGTGCGTGTGCGTGTGTGTGCGTGCGTGTGCGTGTGTGTGTGTGTGCGCCACTCTGTGCACGCCTGGGTGTAAATAATAATAATAATAAAAACAGATCACATCGTAACAGGCAATCTATAATATGATGACCAGAGCACAACATCCTTTTTCAATCTCCCTTATTTTAACAAAAAAGGAGATGTTTTACATCAACTGCAGAGCATGTATTTGTATGCCTGCCTGCCAGCTTGCCTGCCTGCCTGCCTGCCTGTCTATGAAAAAAATGTGTGAACATTATTTTCTCACCTCTTTATGGGAGGATTTTTACCAAATTTGGGTCAATGCTGAGGACCCAGGAATCAGGTAGGCGTGATTTTGGAAGGTACAGTTCCAAGGTTATGGTCACAGAAAAATAGGTGCCTAAAATCAGCACCTTTTGAGGACAATGTGTGGACAGCACTTTCTCAGAAACTTCTGATGGTATTGATTAAACCCCCCCCCCCCCCCCCCCCCCCCCCCCATTTTGACAGTCCAATATTTTCTTTGATGCACATCAACTTTTGTCTTAACAGAAGCATCTTCAAGGTCACAATGGCCTTGAAAAGTACTCATTCTGGATTTCCTGTGATGATTTTTGTGTATATAAAATGGAGACTGTTACAGTGTTAGAAAGGCTTTACCACTGATGAATATGAAAAATGGCTGAAAAACTGAAAACTGTTCAATGTCCCTCAACAGACATATGTTGTATATCATCATGCAGAAAAAAAAAACCTGGTATCCTTATTCATACTGCAAAATTGTCAATGGCAATAAGGAATGAGGGTGGCATCCTAGTCATAGTGATAAGATCAATAACAAACCCAACTAGAAGTGATCAGCATCAAACATCCCATTCTGTGCATGCTCTCCACACAGACCTGACCTGATGTCCCCTCTGGCATAACAACCTATGCAAGTATCTATGGCTACAGTACAGGTCACAGTCGCAAATATCTATGACTGTCATCTGGACAGGGTGAAGGATTGTGCCCCATCCCCATTCCCCCCCCCCCCCCCCCCATTTCCCACTGTCTGTTGATATAACAAGCTGTGGTTGTGTTGTCTGTGCTAAGGAAGACATGCTTCCCCAATCTGAGGGAGAAATTCCTGAAGAGCCAGACATATTGCTTCCAACTCGAGGTGATTTACGACCCTGGTACCAAAGGCCAGTGGCTGACTGAGACCCATGCAAGCACACCATCCCCTGGTCAATACATCTGTAAAGAGCTCCTCTCAGAAGAATAACAGGGACCCTCTGAGATACCATAGAGTCCACCCAATGGATAGTTGCTTGCTGAAATCAGGAGCTAAGGAAAATGGGGAATGAAGGTGACCCTTCTCACAGGAATGCTGAATTGCTGATGATGGGGATGGAACAGGAGGGACCAGCTTTGGTAAGATGAAGGAGTCCGTCAGCACCAGGGAATCAGCTGCTGAAGACTATACAGGTTGCCCAAGGGCAGCACTGAGGGAAACCCCAATGCACCAGCATGAGGGTGAGGGGCCAAAAGGGGGAATGGGATGAGGAGGTCCCTGGTTCCAAACCTGTGGTGACAGAGGAGCCCTCAGGTGCTACATCATAAGCTGAGAGAGGGCCCAAGTGTCCTGCATCAGAGCAGCCAATACCATGCCCTAGAGTTTGTCGTAAGCCAAGCCAGAGGGCCAACCACAGGCCAAACAGCTGGAAGAGGGAGGCTTCATAAATCTTAACTTGTAAGGGGAAGCATAGGAAGTAAAGGCAACAAGTGGCAGGACTGCTCCAGGCTCAATATTGCCTGCTGAAACACCCCGTTGGCTGGTGCATGCCAAGGACAGGATTGGTGATACTGACAGGTGCCCAATCCCTGTCTGTGATTTTACAGGCATTGTACTCACTCAAGAAGCAGGCATACCAGGCTGCTGATCCTCAGCAGAAGACTGGCCAGCCCAGCAAGAGGGATTCCTAAACTGGCCAGTTTGAGATGCCTGCTTGGCCCTGCAAAAGCAGTCCATCATACAAGGCTCGGATGGCACAGCTGGGAGTGAGGAAGCAGACAAGGGAACAAGCACAGCTGGACAAGTGTACAGATAGATGAGGAAGGCAAGGAGATATCAGAGCTAGGTCTAAAAATGGCAAAAAAGAAGAGGGAAGGACTGGGCTACAAGCTGGAAGTGATCCTTGCCGCTAACCTTTCAATTAACACTTTTTCCTTTGAAGAAGGCACAGGTACAGCACAAAACTAACAAACGCACAGCATAAAATAAAAAATAAAAAAACAATGCTTAACTGCTGTATGGGGGCAAGACAGTTAGAAGGCTGCATAGGAATGAGGAAGACAGTATTTGCATAGGACCACCACTGCAGTGTCGCTATCAGTACAGCACTGTTTTTCTATGAATGAGGCAGGAACAGCAAACAGCCATAGTGTATTTGCTCTCATTAATCACCATAACGGTAAAGTACGTGTAACTAAAAGGGACATTATAGAATGGTTTGATTATTTTGTTTCTTTTCTCATGTATGCATGTGTTTGTTGTTGCTTGCTTGCTTGCTTGCTTGCTTGCTTGCTTGTTGTTTGCTTGCTTGTTTTAACCTATGAAAGTGGATATTTGTGCAGAATTTTGTGAGGGTCAACTCCTCTGTTGCCGTGGGATCTTTGAAGTGTGCTAAGTGCATGCTCACTCAGGACCTCAGTTTACAGTCTCATCCAAAGGACTAACATTCAACTCACCGCTCAAAGTTTAGTGGGGGGAATGGGGGGGTGGGTGGAGAATAATCCCTGTCCAACTGGGAACTGAACTCAGAGTCTCTGCATGCGAAGTGAGTGTTTCTTCCAACACAGTCTACATGCTCCAAACGCGTTAAGATAGCTATTAAGAGAGTCTATCTTTAAATAATCTAATCCAGTAAAGACAGCATGCTGCAATATACTCACAGGAGAAGTCTGTCCATGCCAGGCTCAAAAGAGCCCAGAGTGGAGGAAGGGGCCCCAAAACTGGTGCTGACTGTACCATCCGCTTGACCATGATCCCTGTATGACGCTCTGTCCACCACACTGGACTCCTTCTCCTTCCCTGATGTTGGAATGGGTGGTGCAAAAGGGGGTGGTGGGGATTTGAAAGCATGGGGGTCTCCTACAGGTGGAGCAGCAGGAAGGGGAGGTGGGGGAGCTACCCGTTTAGCAGCTGTATTTGATCTGTTAGGGGGAGGGATCGGTTTGTTTGGGGGAGGGGTGGGTTTGTGCAACTTCGGTTTATCCTCTGGGGACACAAGTCTGCTGGAACGAACATGACCAGAAGTTGAGCTTTCATATGATGGGGGCGGAATGTCAAAGGGTGAGCTCAGTTTGTGTTCTTCCCTGTCTTCATGAAAACCTTGCCGTCTTAGTGCTGTGATGTCTGACACAGCAGAGAGAGATGAGTGATCTACTTCATCTCTAGCTTCTGAGGTAGTGGCTGGACTATCTGTGTGACTAACAGCTGTCTGTTTAGCTAATCGTGTTCTGTTACTATTCACTTCATCAAGTGAATACCTCTTTGTCCTCATGTCCTCTTTACGACTCTTCACTTCCCATGAACGTCGTTTGACATTCTGCGCCTCCTCTGCTGGCGCATGCAATGTGGACAAGTAGTTGTCAGCCCTTATAAGTGCTGCATCGATCTCTTCCCTGCTCAGCCGTTTGGCAGCTGTATCCTCAGATGTGCCTGGAGACTTTTTCTGGCGCATTATGACCATGGAAGTATCCACCCCATTCTCATGTGTCGGGGAAGAGCTGGAATGTGTTAAGGATGATGAAAGACTTTTCGATGAAGGCGGCCTTCCTCTCATCATGGAATGTTCCCCTATATGTGGTTGATCCGTTGCTGAATCAGACTGGCGCTTAAAATTACCAGTCACTCTGGCACGCACTGCCTGCAGTTCATCTGTATCACGCTCTTTTTTGTCAATATTCTCAGCAGGTTTGATAAGATCAAAGTTCTTTATGTATTTTCCTGTTCTATCACCAGGAACATTGTCTCCGATCACGTCAGGTTGTGAACGAACGGAATGAGAACGGAGGGTGACAGACGATGATGAGGCGGGAATGTGATGAGATCCCAACTGAGATGAGACCTGACTGCTGCTAGATGCTGAGATGACTTCTTCATTTGGCTGTGTAGCTGGCTGCTGTGTGACAGGCCTTTTCACTGCTATATCTGTACAAGAACCTGTTTTTGAGCCTGAGCTATCCCTTCTACTTCCATGCATGTGAGACTGATCCCCTGCATTCTCAGTCAGTCGCCAGACATCATCATGGCTAAAAACTTTCCGTGTGGGGCTCATGGGAGGTGGAGATCTCGGAGAGAGGACTGGAGGAGGTGAAGATGGAGAATGTATGGGTGACTTCCGGCGCATAACTTTCTCTCGTTCCTGAGCAAGACGTGACTCTTCCTCCATCTTAGCAAAGAGCATGCGTGTATAGTTGAAGCGCTGGACATGGCTAGTGGCCTCCATCAGATTGGGTGGTGGGTGCTGAGGAAGAAGATCTGGGGCTGATAATGAGACATTTGATGACGCTGGTAATGAACGAGGAGACACGCTTGAAAGCGACTCTCTTGAGCCTGATAGAGCAGCATCTCGTAGCTTTTTCCTCTTAGACTCTGGAGAACGATCTGTCTCTGGCAGTCCAGCTGAACTGGAACGGAATGGAAAAGAAGAGCCTGAGACAGAATAGGAAGCTTCTCCCATTCCAGTACTTCCACTGCCTCCACCCACCTGGAACATCTCTTTGATGCGATTCACCTTAGGCCCAAAGCGACTACGTCCAGGATTTTGCTGCTGCGCAGAATCCTCAAACTTGGTCCTAAGGTTCATGAAGGTTGACTGGGTAGATGGGGCAGATACAGATGGGGCAGATACAGACTGAGATTGTGTCTCTGCTTCATGAGCTACGTGCGTACTCCCCTTGCGGTGTCGACTGACAGCCAGCGCTTCATCACGGTAACCTTTTGTCTGGGTCTGCGCCATTTTTAGGATTTTGTGAAACTTTACACAAACTAATGAACACTTAACTGATGTTCAAACGAAATGTAAAACAACTCAGCTAGCTTCAATTCCTACCACAAAAACTTATGATGAATATGAAAACTGTGGTCAACAGATAATAAAATGTAACTCCTAGATGTTTCTAATCACATTGATCATCACAAAGAAGCACAGCTCAGCACAAAAATATATTTCTGATATTTGCTCATGTTAGAGAAAAAGAAGACACTTCAGCATTCCGATGAGAGCCAACATTTGCGCACAGGTGTCAGGTATACAACAAAAGTAGGAAGGAAGACATGGAAATGGTGTCAGAAATGATAAAAACTGGTTCTTCACGTAATCAATGCAATCAGCATCCAGCAGTGAGATTGGAAACATGTGAAACTTGGAGACAGGAGAGAGGGGGAGAAGGAAGGAGTGGTGAGTTCACATGCTGCTCCTTCCCTGTGATGGTGGGCACCCACTGCTATGGATAACACCACAGCAGTCATCCAGCTCATCTTTCATTCTCCCCATCTGAAACCAAAAGAAAATTTTTAAAGATAACAAACTGAAACATAAAAGCGAAAAACAAGAAATAATGAACTAGAAAGAATAAGAAACAATGAAAGAAAGAAGCTCAGATGTAAGCACACAAACAATAAATGTCCACATTGGCACACAAGCAGTATTTCCAAATATCTAAATAAGTACACAAACACAAGCATCCATGCTGATAGTGACACACAAGCAATATTCTGAGCTTAGAAAACATTCTCAGTCAAACACACATTTCAATCACAACAATTTCTTTCTTTTTCAGAACAGTTTGCAATATACTCCAATTTGCAACATACTCCAACTAGGATGTGTACATGAAGGGTGTTCTGATCCTACAAGAAATTTTACAACAGCTAATTCAAAATGCTAAAGTCACTTTAGAAAAATGAATGTTCCAAGTCTGGCCTTTGCAGCTGCACAGTGTCAGCTGCCAAACCTGCTGCACATGTGCTGGTTTTCACATGACTATGAATAAATTAAATTAAATGAAAAATAATCAGGAATGTCTAGATCAGCAAAAGACTATGAACACACTGGAAACTAAACAGCTGCAAAGTAACACACACACACACACACACACTCTCTCTCTCTCTCTCTCTCTCTCTCTCTCTCTCTCTCTCTCTCTCTCTCTCTCTCTCTCTGTCTCTGTAAACTACCCATTGTTATTCCAGACTTGTGAACAAAAAATATACTCAGTAAACAAAGCAGAACACTGATTTCACAATTATGAACAATGTAAGGTGTTCTCTCAAAACAAACGAAAGTGATGAAAAAGGTATACACACATACATGTTGTTTTCACACACACAAATACACATACACACACACACACACACACACACACACACCACAACACACACCAAAACACACACACACACACACACACACACACACACACACACACACACACACACACACACACTTATGCATACACATACATGTGGATACGGCAAACACACGTACACACTTACACATAATCCACAAATACAAAGCCATTGAGAAGAACAGACTGCCAACAGCTGGGGTAGGCGGCCAGTCACTCAACTATCACCACAGTAAAACTCAGACAAGGAAAACTCATGACCCCAGCCAACAAACTGACATGTTTGTCCACATCGATAACATCTGTCTGCAGGTTTGAGACAAAAAACAAAAAAAAGAAAGAAAACAAAAAAGCGACCATGAAAGTAACTGTTCTGGCGTTTTCATCTTAAAAGCAAACACTGGCTGGCACACATCTGTATGGCAAAAGAAGCCCCGTAGTGTACATAGGAGATTTTCTTGGCGCAAAGAGAGAAGCCAGGGAAAGTTAAACACTACCAGGTAAAAACTAACGCACACGGCTCCTTGCGTTTGTGGAAGAACACCTGTACCTCCCCTCCATCACAGCAGTAAGGCCGGGTGGCTACCTGTGCTATAATCAAGGTTTAAAAAGCTCCATTGGGCTGGAAAATCAAAACATGTGCCTGCTCTTCTTCTTCTTTTTTTTTTTTTTATACTTTTTGTTTTGTACTCTTCCCCGCACTGCCGTGCCAAGATCAGTTAAGATCAAAGTGTAGCGCCTGCTCCTTTTCAGACAACCGAGAATACCTCAGAGACGGGCTGTAAGAATATACATGTGCTTTTTGATTACATGAAAGAAATCCATCAAAAACAACCAGCGCAAGAAGCGCTAGGCGTCAGGCATGCAATACAATCACATGCTGTGGCGCTTAATTATGACCGGTCAGATAATAATGTCAACAGTACAAGCTTACAGACGTTAATATGAAAGTCACATCATATAATTAAAAATACGCGTTGGGCATTCTGGTCAGATGAAGGACAGTTTGCAGGCTCGTGTCTTAAATTCTACTTCCAGTGATTTCTCCCTTGCTATCAAGTATCATAATATACTGTTCAGCATAATATAAGTAAGAAGCCTATTATGAACAGATTACACCTTCAAATCACTAATCCATATTGATAAGAAAGTTACAACTGCTGGCATATGTTTTGAGAATAACCTTTCTTGTTTACGGCTGATTTTGGCAGTTAAGTTTCCAATTTGTATATTATAACTTACTGCACTGCCACTGGACTTTTCATAAAGAGATAAATGAATTCTACAACCATGAATTTATCAGCAAGTTTCACTTTATATCAAAATTCGACTGCATGCATGTCAAGACAGATCTTCTAAACTTTTCGTCCTGGTTGTAACGCTTTGAACACAAGGTTCAAACAAGGCATGGTTCCTGCTTCCAAAATAAAATTTCATTTTTGAGCTGTAATCCAATCATATTGTCCTGACCATCAACATCTAGCCATATTTAACAGACAAGCTGAGAGAGTAAATAATAATCATAGGCATTTTCATAAAGAAGAAGAAAAAAAGATTTCCTGGCAAAGAGTTGCCATTTCTGGCTGCTCTTGCTTCTGGTTTGTATCAACCCACTTATCCTTAACACCCATTTCCCAAGTTTTCTGTGGCAGGCTGGTCCATAACTCATGTCCGACCAAGCGAGAAATTCGTCATCCTTTTACTTTACATTTGTAACACTGCATTGTTTTCTCTCTCTCTCTCTCTCTCTCTCTCTCTCTCTCTCTCTCTCTCTCTCTCTCTCTCTCTCTCTCCCTCCCTCCCTCCCTCCCTCCCTCCCTCTATGTATCTATCTCACACACACACAACACAACACACACACACACACACACACACACACACACACACACACACACACAGAGAGAGAGAGACAGAGAGAAAGACAGAGAGACAGAGAGAGAGACAGAGAGACAGAGAGAGCGTAACACCGCAAAAGCCATGACATATGGAAAGGAATGTTCACGGAGCTCTTAAAAAGCACCAAGTCAACAGTGCGACGACCCTATGGCTTCTTCAGTGTCAAGTGATAATAAGCCATACAACAACAACAAAGAAAACAAAAAGAAATGACAGATCGAAGGAAAAAATTCCCCCTTTCCCATGTAGGAAACGTGAACAGAAAACAAACTGAAAACAAACAACTACAAAAGAGCTTCTCTGATAAACATTGCACTCTTGTTATTAAAGGTTATGCCCTTGCTGTAACACAGTTTGGACCTGAGCAACCTTGAAAATTTCAGTCTTGTTAATGATGCTTAACATCATTCTGGCACAAATTATATAATTACAAGCAGCTATCGAGGACAAACACAAAATAACAGAATCAGAACACGTTTGTGACATAATGAGAAAAGAGGCGCAATCATCAGGGAAGTTTTACTATCACCCCCCCCCCCCCCCCCAGGCCTAATGTTTGGATTTGTTCTCTTCTGTTATTTGTTATTGTTGTCTTAAGTTTATGCTTGACGAAGACCAGTAGGCCAAAACTTTGTGCTGTCTTGTCCTGTTATACTCAATAAACATAAGTCATTCTAATGCTATTTTTGCGTTTTTCTTTTTCCTACTTGTTTCAACACGGGCGGTCACATTTGTTAAGGGCAGTGAAATGATTTGACTGCCTCCTCAAGCCCCAGCACCCCCCGCCGACTGGCACGCATAGACGCAAGAAGTATAGATGTGTGGGCAGAAAAGACGGGTGAATGATCGACAGTTGCAGGGACGAAAGGGGTTTCACCATCAACGTCCAATACGACCCTGAGCTTGTTTGTTGTTTGTTTGTCTGTTTGTTCTTTTCAATTAGTGCGTGTGGTTTGATTGATTTTATCATAGCGTGCGCGCGCACACACACACACACACACACACACACAGAGCAAGCAATCAAGCACTCACGCTTGCAAGCGCGCAAACTACACACACATGCGCATACACAGGCACACACAACGCATATGTCCGCAAAAACGCAGTGACAGAGAGCAAGAAATGCCATACTGTTTACAAAAGAGCTGGTCAAAGACAGAACAAGGATTTACACAATATCGGATTTTACAAAATTTCAGACAAACAAGTTGGACATGCCAGCAATGACCAATCAAAACAATTTCTTACAAAACAGTGAGCGTATTTTGGGAGGTTTACAACATTGTTTGTCATATTATATCAAAAACGCACTTCCTCTGCCTTTTATGTCAAAGGCAAACTAGCGACAACAATTGCCCCTTGTTAATTATCCAAACATTTTATGCTTCCCTCTTACATATAAGTGAATTACATACGAAGTTTAGTTTTATCATGACTATTTTGACTGAACAAGTCACGCTCACTCAAATTTCCTATAAGCTGGATGGATAACTCTGGCAGTAATCTATTCACAAACATCCCGTAGATAATACTGAAACAAGTTTAGATCTCATCTACACACAGACCTGAAATTCTCATCGTCACCTTTTGTTTTGTTTGCACTTTCTGAACGAATGACGGAGACCTACAGATTCTACCTTTTATAGAGTTGGGAGTGAAAGTGGTGGGGGGTGCACGCACGCACGCTTGCTGCGCATGCACACACACACACACACACACACACACACACACACACACACACACACACACACACACACACACACACACACACACACACACACACACACACACTACGAGAGAACTTGTCCAATTGATATGAATCCTTGCAAGAGTAGTCTGGTCAATTCGCGCGCATATGTGCGAACATGCACATGTTCATGTACAGGAATGAACAAAAGGAACTGGAAACCCTCTGACTTCAATCAATGATGAAAATAAGTTCAAGGCGACCTGTTACCGCCCACGTCTCTTTCTTGAAGTTGAAGCAAAGGTTGTCGCTAAATTCTTTCACAAAAAAACACTGAAAGCCAACAGCGGTTTCCTTCATTGACAAACACAAACGCAAGTGTGTCAGAAATAACACCTTCAACCTGTGACAGACACTCCCAAGATGGTTTTTAATGGTCATTTCCCTCCCCTTTTCTCACACTGCTGCAGAAAACTGAAACATGTTTGCAGCCTTTTAAGCAAAGTATTTCAAACAGCCGTAAAAATGCCACTAGGTCAATTTTTTTTTTCGATGGGGCAAAAAAGACAAAGACTATATTACACTGTTAAAATGGCTTCACAGCCCTTTTGCACAAATGACTGGCACATAATTGTGAGGAAACTGTGATTCAACAACAAAATCAAAAGGTGACTAGTCATTTCTGTTCTTACCCCTGTAGACGGACAGCATGTCTGGCAAATGGCTTCAAAACTACTACTTTCATTGTGTATAAAGCATTATTCTTATAATACCGTAACCAACGTGGTCAATGATGCAGTCACCCCTGATGAGACTCATCCCTGGCCATGGTGAATTGGTAGTACTTCAGTTCCGACAGAATTAGCCATGCAGTCAAATTAATACTGGTTTCCTACTTCGTTTATAAAAAAAAATCACTCTTATCATCACCATAACCATCATTATTATTATTATTATTACTATTACAATGAACAATCTACACTATGCGTACATGAGAAACAGAGTGAGGAAAGGAATACAGAAAGAAAACATACGCAAGGAGAAATGGACAGACTGGGACGAAGACGAGTCACAGCAAAGGACACACACCGATTTTCTGACATAGTCAAGGTAACTTACTCTGTACAGCTTCCTACAGAAGACATTAACTTAATCCAAAGAATGCACAGCAACATGCATTTGCACTGAGTCATCGTATCACTGTCCCCGAGAGTGACAATCCCTTCACTGTATCAGTGCATACACTCATACAGATATTTCTATCTTAGGATTGTCTCAAAGCCAAAAGATCTCTGGAGCATAAGATTAAGAGAGTAACTATCACTACTCCAGTGTCGTATCTGAGGGCTGATCCCACTTCAATTTTCTTCCTTGCTGCTTTTATTTTTGGGTAAGGCTTTTCCACAGCTGAAACATGTTTGGAGTATGATATAGTAGATTTCATTACTACAGTCGTTACTGAGAGTTGGTGAATCTTTTTCTTGCTGAAAATAAACTAATCCGATACTAAGTTGACTGAAACTGTGAACGGCACATGTATACGCTTTTATACGCTTTTCGCAAAGCAAACTTGTCTCCGAGCTCTCAGATCTTATTTCTTTACCGTCCCTTCTGTGTAAGCATTTCATATGTATCACATGCATCCACACACATGCGTGCATATATACATCTAGGAAACTCTCTCTCACACACACACACACACACACACACACACACACACACACACACACACACACACACACACACACACACACACACACACACACACACACACACACACACACAGAATATATTTTTCTTGAGTGTCTCTGATACATGAAAATATTCTTTTCGGCAACTGAGTGACATCTAAAGTCAACATAACCCCATGTGGTATTTACAGACAAAGCTAAATCACACGTGTAGACCGACTTTTCACACTGAGGTCACTTCTCACTTGGCAAGGTCTCTCTGCCTTACATTCTGTACAAATGAAATTCTTAACACATCCAAACCTAAACAAGAATATCTTCTTTTTTCTGCTTGCTTGCTTGTTTGCTTGCTTTGCTTTGCTTTGCTTTGCTTCGTTGCTTTGCCTTGCTTTGGATCCGTTGTTGATTTGCTTGTTGTTGGGTTGTTGTTTTTTGTTTTGTTTTGTTTTTGTTTTGCTTTGTTTTTTGTTTGTTTTTTGTTTTACGGATTTATAATAAAGCTCATACACCACAATTACCACACCTCTTTCACACACACACACACACACACACACACACACACACACACACACACACACACACACACACACACACACACACACATGAGGGGAAAACAGAAAGTGAAGGTGAAGGAGAGGGAAGAAGGAACCATGGAGGGTGGAAGACAACTTCCGATTGTTGAGCAAAAACAGGATGACCCAATATCTTTTAACTACGATAAAAGATGAAACAATGGACTGTTGTGTCTGAACTATGATGTGCGAGGGAGTGCTTGATAAATTGTGAAAATCTCCCTCAAGATTTTTTTCTCGTTTTGAGGTCAAGTCCAACAGTGGTTCTGCTACTCAAAAAGGACGTGGCTTCCTGTGGAAAATAAAAAGAATGGCCTAGAAACCCCCAAAAGGCCACGAGTGATATTATTGTGACAAAAGGCAGGCCACTTGCAAAATCCTATCACGTCTGTGTACGTGTACTGATAAGTCCATCCACAGACATGTACACAGAGACCTACAACTACATGATTCTGCTGGTGATCACGGTTTTCCTTCATCTGTACCAATGGTATGTCCGTGCACGTGCAATGACTTTCTAGGACGCCTAAGTTCAGTTTTCCTTCATTAGTACCAGTGGTTAGTCTGTGTGTGAGCAATAACTTTCAAGGACACGATAATTCATGACTTGTGCAGTTCCAAGCCCTCCGCAGCAGTGTGCGAGTTGCCTGCAGGCCATCGCTGGGAGACGGACATAAACGTTTTCAGGAACAGGTCGCCGACCTCCTCATGTCTCTGGCTGAAGCCTTGACACACATTAACCCTTTGACTCGCACCTGTCCACCACCATTCTTATTGTCAACCATGCTAGCAAAGCAAAAATTTAACCCTTTGACCCCCTCACCCTGTTCACCAGCTTCCAGATAGGATGAGGGAGTCAAATGGTTTAAGTTTTTGCAGCTGGTGGATACGGTGAGGGAGTCAAAGGGTTAAAGAATATCTGTGAGACACTGGCGTCTAAATACCACAACGTGTCCTGGCTTGAACTGCCCAGCCAGCCCGTCAAATGTTGCCTGAAGAAGTGGGATATTAGAATTCTTCTTTTTTCTCTCAATGTCTACATGGTCAGGCCACGTCCGGCGATAAATTAAATGTGTCTGTTTTCCCCATTTCCTGCAGGCTACAATGGAGCTTGGTGATTAGAGAAGTTATGGCCGGCAGCTGTTTGGTCCTCTTGGTTGCAGAGGTCTTCTCCCGTGTTCCCTGGCATGACAAGACGGAAACGAGAAACTTCCAGTACCTGAGAATGGATCCTGTTGAGGTGCATGAGCCGGCGCTGCTCCACCCTGAATGGACTTTCAGCAGATGAGCGCCATTCTCTTTTGATGTCGACAACTGTACGTGTAGATCTTTCTGTTACACTGCAAGGTACCATTCTGGTTAAAAGGCGCCTACAGGCCTGGTATCTCTTACCTCAGCCTGTCAGGTTTTCTGCAAGCGTTACCCACCTTTACCCCATAGCCAAAAGACCTACCCAGCGAGTACAGGGAGCTAGGGCTTTAGATGACTCTTATCCACCTGACGGCTCTGTCATAAGATATAGGATATTTTCTAGGTGTGTCTTTGCCAAAGACCACCCCGCCACATCCTGTCAGACACAATCATCAGTTGGTCCAGGCCTACTTATTTGTCCAGACAAGTCTAGTTTATCTCGCAGCTAACCTCCAAATCTGAAAGCCATCTGCCATCAGCCACCTGCGACCCGCTGGGTTGGTGATGGTCGCCACACTACCACGTTGGAGATAGCCTTTTCCAGGGACACCAAGGTAAGCTCTGATGACCAATAAAGCCATTGAAAGCCACACTTCATTCTCGCTTACCTAGCAGTGAATGCTCCGTTGGGTATATGCCAGAACTGCCTATCACCAAAGGAATAAAGAAAGGAAATAGAACGTTCTGACATGCAATCACTTCTCAAAAATAACATAAATCACTGTCCACTACTGACACTCGGCATGTGAGGCAGGAACAGTAAGTCCCCTAAGCCTATCTGTTCTTGGATTTATTTTTCATCGAATGCCACACTTTATAAAGAACAGGATTGAATTTCCCAGCATTTCCTCTTTTCTCACACTGACAGAGCGCCTCTAAATTCTATCAACTTTTCTGTTGTAACCACAAAGATAATTTGTCATGGGTAACAGGAAACTCATGCGTATTTCAAGTTAATGTGGGAAAAAAACAAAAACACCTCCTCCTTCTTATTTCATTTAATGCTCAGGAATGAAGTAACATTCGCTGTTAAAACCAGTACCGGTAGATCATTCTGTAACATACAAATCGGAAAACGCCTGATGTTTCGTCATCCAAATCAACCCAGCGATTTCGCTCAGATCTGTCTAATGCACTTCAGCCGTCCAATACATAGTACTGGTACGCTTCGGACCACTTTCTGACCAAAATCAGCAACAGTAGCAGGAAAACTCTGTTGCTCTCTGAATCCTAATCTGATAATCTGAGGGCTTGCTACGGCCGCTTTCTTCCAGGACACTGCAATGGGTATCTCAGACAGACACCCGAAAAAACAAAATAGTGGAATATCGTATCACCCACCTGTCAACACTGTTGTACAGACACAATGAGCTCACTGCCAATCCAAGGTATTACTGAAACTGGCAATCCAGATTCTATCGAATTTTATCAGTATTAGTCTGACTTGGTAAAAATGGAATCTGACGCTTAGGCTTTCTTGCCTGGAATCAACAAGATGTTGTTTTTTTTCCGGGGTTATAGAAAAAGAAATGGAATCAGGTGCTCTAGTGTTCATAACGTCAAATACATGTATACCCCTTTTGTGGTCAAAAGCAAAGCAACAAAATAAATATAACATGGCAGCAAAATTTGGATGACAATATATTCACATCACCATTCACAAAACCTCTCATTCCTATAACTCCTAAAATGTCAGTTGTGTAAATAAATCAATGCTGCTACTTCTGTCTGTCAGCGCAAAGAACATGAAAACCGTAATAAATCATCGTGACAGGTACAAGTACTCCACTCAACAATATCTCATGATTCTAAAGTTTTACTAAGCGTTTGTTGTTGTTTTTTGTTGTTGCTGTTGTACTTGTTGTTGTTGTTGTTGTTGTTGTTACTTTAAAAGTTCCAATTTTTCTCGGATGCTTGCAGGCAATTTGTTACCTCTTCACTGTACAGGCGGTATGTTGCTCACAATCTGCATACTCCGTCTTTTGTGTGGTCTGAAGAACACATACTCGTCAAGGAAGTATGTGTTATATCTACCGCTTCGGTGAACAAGAAGAAGCGTGTATATAACCCGTGTACGTGACATATTTAGCGAAAATATTTCAAAAATAAATCAGTCACAGAAGAGAAAAACAAAAAAGGCAAATATGTACTGAGACAGACACATGCTGTAACGACTAAGAACAGAGACCTACTTTTCTTAAAGCACGCCAACAAATCCGAGTCACTCAACAGTGTACATTTATAAAAAAAAAAAAATTAAAAAAAAAGAAAGAAAGAAACGAAGGAAGTAGACGTACAATGTACTGGTACACACCCTACCCAGGAAAATGACCAAGATGTGTTCAACTAGCGACCGAGACGTCCTGTAATTAGACTCTACGGGGTGGGTCCGCCCTCTCTTCTTAGGGTGCTTCTGAAGCAACCAGGGAGAAAGAATGCTTTATGGTTGGGTAGCAAGCGTGTCAAATGACGACTATGCTGTGTCCCTTACTGAAACTCCGCAGGACCGTATTGTTAACTACCACACAACACAAACATCTCTCTTTCCATGTGCACATTGCGGGGTTTCAGTTTTATCTGGCAACAAGAGTGTTTGATATTCATTCTTTCATGCTATAAGGCTAGGGGTTTTGATGGTTTTTTGTTTTGTTTTGTTTTGTTTTGTTTTGTTTTGTTTTGTTTTGTTTTGTTTTTCCGGAGTGGGCCGTGGGAGGGACAGGGACGAAGGTACGAAGATACAGGATTGCAAAGTAAGCTGAATTCAACATTTACAATACTGCACAGCAAAGTACCGTGCAGTACAATTCAAAATAGCACAGTGTAATGCTGAGAATTCTGAATATAGAAATAATTAAGTTTCACAATACTGTATCATGCCTGCGAACAAAAATAAAGACTAATTACATGACAAAGACAAAATAAACAGAAAGCGTGCAATACAAATACACTATATTGCAGTCTGACTTTTTTTTTTTTTTCTTTTTTTTATCAGATACGTTAAAACTGCACTAAATCCTCACAAGACACAATCCGTTTTGTCCATTCATTCTTTCTTTCTTTCTTTCTTTCTTTCTTGGCCGGTTGGTTGGTTAAGTTCCTTGTTTGCTTAAAAGAGGTGCATATTTACTATACTTTTAGTTTCTGATGTAGGCCTTCATAATGAAATCCATCAAATAAGGACAACATTATGACTGTAATAATTCAACAGGAGGAGGCGGGGGAACATGCACAGGGTAAGACAGACGAAAAGGAGGAAATGGGGAAGGGAGAATGGGGTGGAGTGGGGTGGAGGAGGGGCACGCAGAAAGCGTTGTACTGAACACGGTGAAGAAGTTAGAGATAACTGATCCCCCAGGCAAAAACAAGATCACTCTGGAGAATCAACCGCTGTATACTGTAACAGTTATGTCGAAAACTCAATTCAAATGCTAAAACCAATGTAAAGAAAGAAAAAGAGCTAAATGGAGGCAAGAAAACACACACAAAAGTGCCTGATTCTACCCAGAACCGCCAGCACGTAAACAACTATGGAAAAATAAATGAAAAACTGAAATATTCCAGATCTACCACTCTCATCCCGTGCCTAATAATTCACATCATAAAAGACTGGGAAAAACTATCCATACATATTCTACCAACTTTTGTTAACTTGGAACTTAATTAGCATCTTGTGCAATACTATGTAACGCTCAGTAATTCTGATCAATCTTCCTCATCAAAAGGTATTATTGCTGTGCTGTATTCTTTGTTCGTGTCAACACAATTTTTTTCTAAAAATGTAATCAACTGATAAAGTTACTGTAAATCAATACGAACTGAGATTATCTGGGACATACTGTGTTCACTGTTGCATCAGCTGTAAGATCAAAAGCTACAACGGCAGAGAATATTTTTAAATCGTATGAATGTCATATTCAATTACGTGTTCAGCACTGGCTAACATCGAAACAATTCTCAGCGTTATCGTATCACTCTGTGTAAACACGTATTATCTGCTGACTGAATTCCTGGATTTCCCCACAGCTTGGCTCCTACAACTCTAGTACACAAAGGTATGTGTCCATGGTCCAGACATCTAGCCCATGTCCATGAATGCCTGACATGTATGTCGGGATGGTCAAGGAATGCACTGAATACACAATACGCCACAGACGTAGACGGAAAGTTAATGTTTGATTTTGGTTTCGCTATCAAGTCAGTTTGCCAATCCGTACTGTGTTTATATTGAACGCTCTCTCTCTCTCTCTCTCTCTCTCTCTCTCTCTCTCTCTCTCTCTCTCTCTCTCTCTCTCTCTCTCTCTTTCTCTCTTCTTTTCTCTCTCTTCTCTCTCTCTCTCATCTCTCTCTCTCTCTCTCTCTCTCTCTCTCTCAAAAGGCATACCAGATGGAAGAAATGTAGGCCTACTTTATGAACTGAGTATTATCGT
The DNA here is from genome assembly GCA_030674185.1 of Monoplex corrugatus. Taxonomy (NCBI): domain Eukaryota; kingdom Metazoa; phylum Mollusca; class Gastropoda; order Littorinimorpha; family Ranellidae; genus Monoplex; species Monoplex corrugatus. Next base: position 15,920,718 of record CM060306.1, on the reverse strand, counting down.
TTCATCTTCAAAACACTTCATGTTACTTAATCTTCATTCGAACGAAACTGAACAGAAATTCTTGGAACTTCTCCGCACTGTCAGGGATACGTCCGGGCACGCTAACAGAGCCGGACCTGAGGAAAAGTGAAGGGGGGGGGGGGATTACACACCGGATCCAGGGGAAAAGCCACTGGTGGGGATCTGGGGCGCCTTCTTGAAGACGAAGTATTTTTGCTATTTGAAAAAGAGAGAAAGAGAGAAAAAAGCCTAATGTGGAACTTTCTAGTGCCTTCTGCATCCGTTTTCTTCAGTGGTTTTCATCTTGCCGTTTTCATTTTTTACTAATTCTTGGCATCAATAACGACGGCTCAAAAATACGGTATTGAGAAGAACGAAGAAAAAACTCTTCGAAAGAAAAACTACAGTAACTTAAATAAACCAAAATCGACACAAAAAGAAATATTAACAAGTAATTTTCAAAGATGGAATGTAAGCACAAAATGGTCAGTGAATGTTTGAAGACAGAGACACAGACACACACAAATTTTTGACTGTACACATACTGCATTCCATTCGCCCTTTTTTCTTGGGGAGGGGGGGTGTTGTCATGTTTTTAACACACACACACACTCTCTCTCCTCTCTCTCTCTCTCTCTCTCTCTCTCTCTCTCTCTCTCTCTCTCTCTCTCTGTGTGTGTGTGTGTGTGTGTGTGTCCACGTATATAATATATGGAAACGGAGAGATTGAATATCAATATTTTAGGAGTTGGAGACGTGAGAAGGAAGGAAGTAGGAACGAAAACATCGGGCAAGCATACAATTATATATTCTGGTGGGGAAACACATGAAAGAGGGGTAGGCATCATAATGCACAGTGACAAGTGAACGTCTATCAAAGTATACTGGGCTATATCAGAAAACGTTTCACTAGTTACACTGGAGGGCAAGCCATCTCATATCAATGCTGTCCAAGTATATGCACCAACATCCCGCAAGTTTTCACGAAAAAATTTACAATTTCTATGCAGAATTAGAGACAACCAAGACTCAATGTAAATCACTGGACATTACTGTAATAAAGGGAGATTTTAATGCTAGTGTGGGACAGGAAAAAGTAGATGGCACAATGGACTCCATGGCCTTGGCACGCGAAGTGAAAGGGGGAAGAAACCTGTTGAGTGGGCAGAAGTGAATGAATTCATAATAGGAAACACTTGGTCTCAGAAACCTAACAAAATTGACATGGATGAATCCAGTAGACAGTACATAAAAATCAAACTGATCACATCCTAAAAAATAGGAGATTTAGACATTGTTTACTGAGAACAAAAACATTACTAGGCGCAAATTGCAAAGTGACCACAATCCTGCAATGGAAAAAAAATTCGGCTGAAACTAAAGAGAAGACTACAAATCAGACAAATAACATCAAACTAAATCTTGGACTCCTATAGACCGATAAATCAACTCATGCAAAACGTAGCCTACTGTGTATGTTCAAAACAAATTCAGTGCCCTGGAAGACGTTGGGACAATGAGGAACAATAAACAAATTTCAAAAACGCGATAAATGAAGCTTGTGAAGAAATCCCTAAAGATGAAAGAAAAGCAAAGAAAAATTGGACGACAAAAGAAATGTTAAGCTTGATGGGTGAACGTGGGAAAATAACGGGAAAAGAGGAAAAATACAGAAAGATAAGGACATCTGGAATAAGTGCAATGAAGCTATGGAAGCATGGCTAGAAACAAAGTGCAAAGAAATAGAAGACTGACACAGAACAGACCTTAGGTTTATGTACAGAAATACTGAAGAAATTGTCCACAGGAAAAAGACATGCATATCAACCGGTTGCTTAAAATCAAAAGATGGTACCATTATTACTGTAAAAGGCAAAATATTAGACAGACGGGAAGAGTACATTAAAACAGGTTTTGACGATAACTAAAAGGAGGAACACATCATAAGAAAGAACTTTGAAGGATCATTTGCAGCAATGAGGTAAGAATTCCAGGGACAACAAAGAAAACAAACGAAACAGACTTAAAAGAAGCAAACAGAAAAATAATATTGATGAAGAAGAGTAAGAAAAGACAAGCAACATTTATAGCATATTTTATAAGGCAAGAGAAATTTGCGCACCAAGACACAACAGGAAAGCTAGAGAAAAAAAGAACACCAGACTGACTCAGGGAGAAAATATTAGACAGCTTTACAGAGTGGATAAGGACAGGAAGAGAAGGAGATATATTTGCAGTGACAAAAGACAAGATTCGGACGGAGGGCCATGATCCCCAACTCCATGCAGCATGGCATATGATGATGAGATCACACACCCACGCACGCACGCGCACACACACAACACACACACACACACGCACGCACGCACGCACGCACACATGCACGCAAGCACGCACATACATATAAATATATATATAATATAGAGAGAGTGTGTGTGTGTGTATGTGTGTGTGTTGTGTGTGGTTGCGTGTGCGTGTGCGTGTGCGTGTGCGTGTGCGTGTGCGTGTGCGTGTGTGTTCGCCTGTTCATGACTACCGCTTTTCTGCGAAAACATGGGTGACCCAAATTTAAACTTCCAGTCTGTCTGCCTGCCTGCAGCCTGTTCATGCGTGAGTATGAGTGTCTTTGAGTGTGTCCGTCCATCTGTAGAGTCTACCTATGCGCAGATG
>CM060306.1:15768048-15913048 GCA_030674185.1 Monoplex corrugatus | reverse complement strand
CCCACAGCCTGTCCCCCTGCATCCTGCATTGTCAACCATGCTGGCAAAGCAAAAACTAACCTTTTGACTCCCTCACCCTATCCACCAGATTCCTGCATGAAGCTAGGTGGATAGGGTGAGGGAGTCAAAAAGGATTAAGTTTTTGCAGTTGGTGGATAAGGTGCAAGAGTAAAAGGGTTAATTAAATAGAATCAAGAGCTGGAATGGGTCTGAGACAAGACATCTTAACTGTGTTCGCCGTCTCTTATTACAAAAGTGCCAGGACATGACCCCGAAACACTTGAACAAAGTGGTCGCTCTCTGCATCAAGTGGAGTGTGAACAATATCAAGAAATCGCCCCAATTTAAGACCTGAGCCGTAGCTTTTGGAGAAGAAAATTAATACAGAAAAAAAAAAAAAACAAAAAAACACCACCAACCAACTGAAACGGACAATAATATCAGTAAAACAACCCCAAACAACAAAATACGGCAAAACTGTTACGGTTATACATCCAATCCACCACTTATTCCCAGCTCTCTCCGAGGATTAGTGAGAGCGTACAAATGGGTCGCATCCAATTAACTGACTTCGTGACCCTTGGCTGAACCCACTGTAACTCCGTTTTGCTTTGACCCATTCCGGATGCAAGACGGTAATGAACTGATGAACACACACACACACACTCTCTCTCTCTCTCTCTCTCTCTCTCTCTCTCTCTCTCTCTCTCTCTCTCTCTCTCTCTCTCTTCTCTCTCGTTCACTCACTCATACACACATAACACAGACACACACACACACTCTCTCTCTCCCCACACACACACACACACACACACACACACACACACCACACACACACACACACACACACACACACACATGCTCTCTCTCTATCTCTATCTCAGTCACTTACTCACTAACTCACTCATACACACATACAGTAAGTGCTCAATGTTTTTGTTTATTTGTTTTGTTTTTTTCTCTTAAAATTTAAAGATTATCGTTACTCCTATTCCTGTTTAAAGCCCAGCCAACTACCTAGAGCCATATCAGGGCTACAGCCGTTCAAAAATAAACACAATACTTCAACAGGGGAAAAAAAAAAAGAAAGTTAAGTACACACATCAATGTATTCGCGCACATAATCTAAGGAGATGCCCCTGGCAGTGACCACTCCGTCCATTCAATTTATCACACAGGAGATTTAAATCACATACCTCAATTCAAATTTAAACATAACTCAAAACTATGAAATATATAAAACGGGTCCTAAATTACCTAAAACTGCTTCCGCATATCTCCTTTCCCTAGAGCTAAAAATGTACCGAGTTATCGAATCAATCATAAAAGAAAGTATGTAAGACTTTATTGAAAACATACAGGTGAATGGACCAGCAAGGCAGAAAATTGTTGGAAGAACTGACAGAAAGCAAAGGACAAGGCAGAAACAAAGGGAGTGTCAGAAAAGAGACAATTTCTAGCACATAATTTCCAGAAGGTGGGGAAACTATTTATACTCAAACAGACCTCGGCATCCTAACGGGAGAAAAATGTAAAGAAAATTAAGAAACTACATACCGTAATACTTTCAGTTCACAGGAGAGAGAGAGAGAGGAGGGGGGGGGTCCACGAAAATTCTCTCTTTTTATCTCTCTTCTCTAGTTACTCGCTCCAACACTACGCCGGCCCTGTTCACCTGACTGAATACAATAGACAGTATTCAATGTCAAGAGCATTTGTTCGACGCTGGGCGTACAGAACTGCTTCGCTTTCCTGAACTAATCCACCTCCGTCATGGGTCTTGGCCGCGAAGACCAACAACAAAAATAATCACGATTACAACGATAATGAACATGAACAAACTGATCGGTCTCAACACTAAATAACAATAACAACACACACAAATTATGTTCCTCATAGACAAATGTATGACTGACCGACATGACTGAGCGACATAATTGACATATTTTCAACAGACTCCCACTCTGAGCCACAGACTTCTGTTTCAATTTCAGTTTCTCAGGATGGAGTCTCCGTCCTCGGAATAAACTTCATATAGCACTGACGCCACAGATGCCATGGTATGGATAAGATCCAAAATGATGATGGCATACGCCCTAGGCGCAGGCAAGGTCTTGGGTTAAAAACTGTGGCCCGCCGAAGTACCCATGCCCATGCATTACCAAGCACAGGCTCTCTAACCTACTGATCTAGCAGGCCACATAGACGGAATGAATACGCTTCCGTGAACAACCATTGTCCACCAAGAAGTCCCAGCCTATAACTGTACACGCACCTTCGCCTCGGCCCACGAACATAAAGTAGAGCCTGCAGTCCATAGCATTAAAGACGGACAGACCGCGGGATCGCTTCATGTCGATGGGACGGAGGGCCTTTTGAATGAACACAAAGTGTTAATGGTGGGTTCGGCCGCCTATCTCACCTCTGGATATACATTCCTTTTTTGTTCGTGTGTTAAGTTCGTGATCCCATCTAAACTTCTGACTTTACCGTCGACAATACACTCACACAAATGACTCTCTCTCTCTCTCTCTCTCTCTCACCACACCCACACACCACACACACACACACACACACACACACACACACACACACACACACACACACCACACACAACACACACAACACACACACACACTTGAGCAGTCTTAGATACCGTACGTAAATAGAAAATATGTATGGCAATGGGTATAAACACACAGACGCTGCTTCCGTTCTCCCAAGAAAGAAAGTGGTTCATAATATGAAACCCTGACAAAGAATGTGCTTAATATACGAGCGTCCAATAAATAAGAACGAAGAAGAACAAAGAAAAAAGACACAAACAAACAAACATAGCTATATACATAAATTTAAAATGCCTTTAAAAGTGGGGGTCCGACGACGAGCTGATTTTTGAAAGACAGTTGCTGACAAACTGAAACCCTGACAGTCTGAGAGAAATTATTTTGATAACTTTTAGACAAATGAAGCTTGGTGGTTCACTTCATCTGACGCACGAGAGATTCTAAATATCCACGGTATTCTTACCTAAAATATTCCACATTTTGTGAGGCTACAAGTATATATACTATTGATACGTACGCCTGACTTGATTTTACCCTGCCCAACAACTAATCACAAACTCTGTCGACCGTTCCCCAAATCTTGACATTCCTTTCATTCAGTTCGAATAAAATGTTTCGAGTCAACTTGCAGTAACTGTTACACGCCCACGCACTGCGGACGTCACTTACTTTTAAAGGAGATTTCAAAGTCCATATAAAAGCAGATTAACAAGTGTTGTCACGTTTAAAGCACCCAACACAATGGAGAATAATCAGGTTATGTAGTATAAAGGCCAGATAACTGGTCTTCCGTACTCTCTGGACATTGTACTTTTTCAAACACCCGAAGCCAGTTTGCCAAAGAACACCACTGAGAACAACGATAGGTGGGAAGCTGTGGCTACTTTCATCAATCAAGAAAACACGTAGGTGGCGTACAGTTTTTGTGGCATGCTACCATTTCATCAATCAGAAAACACGTAGGTGGCGTACAGCTTTTGTGGCATGCTACCATTTCATCAATCAAGAAAACACGTAGGTGGCGTACAGCTTTTGTGGCATGCTACCATTTCATCAATCAAGAAAACACGTAGGTGGCGTACAGTTTTGTGGCATGCTACCATTTCATCAATCAAGAAAACACGTAGGTGGCGTACAGCTTTGTGGCATCGCTACCATTTCATCAATCAAGAAAACACGTAGGTGGCGTACAGTTTTTGAGGCACGCTACCATTTAAGTGTGTCCCGTATAACACTTTCTTTTTCGGAGGGTGAGAGGATGACTCGCACTTTTTTTTCTTCTTCTTCTTCTTCTTCTTAATGAAATATGTAATCGGTGAGCTCACAAGTGTCTCCGTTCATGCGCACATGTGCCTTGAAACAAAACAAGCTGAAATGGTCTTTTCGGCTGTTCGAAGGTCGGCAACACGTGAATGGGCATAACCAATTTTCAAAGTCACAACGATCCCCTCAGCTTTCAAAATAGGTATCACCAACATTTGCAGTTCCCTATAAGAATTTTGGATATATCTCTAGGCCCAAGAAGGAACGATGTTGCACACGCCTGAATGGTCCTGGTCGATTTACAAAGCCATATCAGGATCAACAAACTAAACTGTCAATGTCATAAAGCCATACCAGGACCAACAAACTATCTGACAATGTGATAAAGGGAAACTGTTCCTGTGATGCCCTGTAATATTTCATTCTGCCTTAACCAAACCACGTACGTACGAGGTTTTCATGAAGGATGTGCTATTAAGGATATTTCTCGGAAAACTACGTACGGAATCTGCTTATAGGCGGAATCTGATTACACATGAATCACAATTTCCTTCGCCCGGTCACAAAGTTATCAGTGTGAATGGGATTACCGATACATCAAGCATTTTGAGCCTAAGATTTTTTTTTAAATCAAAGTCTAAACCAGATAACAGTACAATGTGTCCCCAAACTTCTCTTTATCCACACCCACCGCCAAATCGTCAGTTCTTTCCGCTTCTTAAAAAACTACCGTAACGATTTTCAACTATCGTAACGTTATCTCCTTGCTTGTAAGAAGGATTAGGTAAGACCGTGCATTACATTCCTAATCGACTTGAACATATTTTTCTGTGTAGATAAAAATCCCATTTCTCTGTGTAAGTCAAAAACTTGTTGTTATCATCATCATTATCATTAGTATTATTATAATTATTATCATCATCAGTATCATTATTAAACACGATGATAATCAGTGTACTTTTCGGTAAGCGTTGTAACACTGCAGTTCTTTCTCGAAAGCAATACTCACAGCAATACATCATTTTCCCTAAAGTGACAGTACGGTTTTTACTGTTTAGTCCCCTACTGGAAATAAAAAGCCAGTGGGATGTCTATTCACTTCACTGCACTTCATGGCCGCTCCGTTGAGCAAGACAGCATCCAGCATTTCCCACGATTTGGTTTCCTGGTCACGGTTTTTAAGGTACGTTACCCTTCACAGGTGACCGATCCTAAAGCCTGATAGAGGTAGATGAAAACTCCACAAAGTACCTGAGATATAAGATAAAGCCTGTGTCGAGATACTCTGCTGAAGTCATTTATGTGCCGAGATATTCTGTTGAAAGCCAATCATGTCTTTTCACGGTTCATGTGGGAAATGTTTCAAACTATGATAGGGCAACGCATCGAAAGGCAGATTGCACCTGCCACCTGTCCCATCTGATTACTTCACAGTAATCCAGCCACAGGCATACTGATGACTGCTCGTGAGGTCTGTAACTTGTGTTTGGCAGTTTATACAGTTGACTGGCGGCTGAAAATGTGAACTGTGAAAGGGCAGGGCGATAGAAGACTATCATGCGGGTGGGTTTTTTTTTTCTTTTTCAATTAAAAAGGCAATCTTTGGAAGTGCACATGGTTTCCACATAAGATCAGATATACAAAGAAATTCCCAATCAGATTATCTTTCTAGCCAAACAACACCCCTTAAAAAGCTACCAATGCTAACTATCACTGAAAAAAATAAAATAAAATAAAATAAATTTCAAAATATTCCCACTGGATTGCACATCACGTACATATGGTGTTGTGTATCTTTTATGAAAATGTTACTGAAGTAAAGTGACGAAAGTATCTAGGGACTGAATATGCAGAGGGCCCACAAAATCTGAATCAAAGGAAATCCACATACATGGAATATTTAAGGCCTGCCCATGATCTCCTTCAGCTACACGGATAAAGGCATATTAACTGTTCGTGTGGATATTTGTACACGTTCGACAAGATGCAAAAACACCTTCAGCAATGATTTCATGTGCATTCTATTAAGGAGAAAGATTTCCAACACTGTCTCACAAAGTGTCTGTAGGAAAGAAGAATGGGGGTGAAAGGGGGGGTGGGTGGGGCAGGAGGGGCATTTCCGCAGCCTTCTGCAATACACAACAGAACAGGTCCCTAAGTTACTCTTTCACTACACAGAAACAAGGTCAGTAGAGAACCATGGATAGTTTAAAAGCAGCTCTAGGCGTTTCTTGTTCCAAGATAAACACAGATACACAGGAAGATTGTAACAGGTTCTGCGAGGTGTGTTAACTAACACATAAAAAGTTTTCGTGGGCTGTTGGCGGCTGAACAGAGATTACATGATCCATTAACAGTGTCATGATGTGCGTAAAAAAAAAAAAAGGGGGGGGGGGGGTCCCAATGTACTCAGTCTGTTTCAAATGCAAGTTACACAAGTTTTACCCCCTTTAAATAAATACATAAAGATCAACAGAAACAAATAAGCAAATAAATGGAACAACAACAACTAAGGACAGTCAAGCTTTTCTGTCTTTCCCTCATCAAAACTGGGCTAAGCCCTTCATCAATTTTGGTTAATGTTGGGCTCAACATACAATTGTGAATGTACGTAACTTTTTTTGATGATTTCCTTTTCAAAGTATAACACAGGCATTACCACCACCGTGGACATTGGTGAGACCTGGTGCTTTGAAGTGTCACTCACCAAAACAGAAGTGATGTGTACACTACAACATCTTCTTACCAGATATAACGATCACCATGGGAGCCCTGTCTGGCTTGACAAGTTTTACAAGGACTGGACATGCCAGGTGGTTTAAGACATATTCTCAAAAGCACTAAAGACGTATGAGGTCAGACAGACAATGTCAGAACCCACTTCTTTGTGGATATCATCAGGAGAATTGAAGGATAAGGAGAAGTAAACCCCCCGAAAATCCAATATGAAGCTGCTTAAGCGGTTGGACGGCGTATCACACTTATTTTCCAGCAGCTCCAGCAGCCAATCTAACACTAAATGTGATAGCATTCTTTTGGACCACGAGGCCAAAAGGGGAATCCTGATATTTGGGCAGCCCAGTCTCTCTAAACACACCTCCAAGACCAGCGCACCAGACAGGTCATCTCAATGATGATACAAAGCAAAAATAATCAACACAGGAGGCAGCAGATACCAGTTTTCAAGTCCAAATCTGACTTGTGTAAGGTATGAACGTTACTGAACAGCTCTGACGGTGGGAGAGGTAATCTAATGAACTACTGTCCGCCTTAATCCGGACAGCTCCAAGACAATAAGGTGTTGTACTGCAACTGACTGTCTGCTTCAATGGATGCTTAGAGCTCATAGCTGATTTAAAAGCAAACAACTACCACTGTACCAGGCAAACCAAAGAAAATAAAGAAGAAACCACCGGTCATGCAACTGCCACTTTGAATGTGTGGACTATGTGCCCTGGTCTCTCAGATGACCTGCAAAGATCAACGACAGCAGGAAAACGGCAATCATTGACTCTGAGCTGAAGAGGATAGACACTGATATAGTAGCACTGCAAGAGACCAGGCTTGCTGCAGATGGTATGCTATCGGAGAAGGACTATACCTTCTTCTGACAGGGTAGACCCCCCGAGGAACTTTGCCAACACAATGTTGGCCTTGTACTAGTTGTAGTCAAGAACAACCTGCTACACACAATTCCTCTCAAAGGCAGTACAGAATGCATTCTTTCCATCAGCCTTTCAACATTATCCAGGAAAATGAACATCCTGAGTGTCTTCATCCCAATGCCATACTCACCACAAGAAACAAAAAGAAAAAAAATCAGTTCTTTGATGATCTTAATGTTATCATCAGCAGGATTCCAGAATATGAACATACCATTCAACTGGTGATTTCAATGCAAGATCTGGATAAGACCACAGCTTATAGCCAAACTGTCTCGGACATTTCAGGATGTTGGTAAGATGAACAACAACAGCCAGAGAACACTGAGGTCTGCTCTACTGCAAGCTATACACCACCAACATATTTTTCAAGACAAAGCTTACCATAAAGTCTCCTGGACACATCCAAGGTCCAGATACTGGCATTAGCTAGACATGATCATCATCAGAAGAGCTGCTCAAGCTCTCAGCAGTGTGTTTCTCACATGTAGCTTACACAGTGCAAATTGTGACACAGACCATTCCATGGTGTGCAGCAAAGACCAAATGAAACCAAAAACAATCAAACCAAAAATGATAAACACACCAAGCAGAAGGGACGCCTATTCATCACGATTACAGCAGCCAACCTAGTGTTATGCATAGAACTTTTAAGGCCAAATACATGTAGAACAGATTCTCAAAGCAATGCAGCCACAACCACGGAGGACAGGTGGCAATTCATTCATGACACCACCTACAACTCCACTATGTCATTCCTTGCGAAGAAGGAGAGGAAAAAAACCTAAACCGGTTCGAGGCTTACCTATCTCAAGATAAAAACTGTTATCAATCACAAAAAGAAAAAAATGCTGCACCAAGAACAGCAAGAAACAATGCCCAAATGGATGGTCTGGAACTGGCTTGCAAATGACTATTGGAAGACACTGTGTCAGAACATCGAACTGTGTGCTGAAAATGGTAATGTGCAAGGCATGTATGAGGGGATGAAAAAAAGTCTTTTGCCCACCACAAGCCTGATCACTTCCATGAAGTCCAAGGATGGCAAGTCGATAAAGATATGCCAAGCAGATGGACAGGTGGACCAAATACTACCCAAACCTGTAGACCATAATTACCAAGTCAGCCTTACCAGTATCCCCAACTTGCCTATCAATTGTATCATCAGTGAGCTGGTTTTACTTCCAGCGGGGGATGACTCAGCTGGCTGTTGACTCACTTGCTCATGGGAAGGCACCAGGCAAAAATAACCTCCATGCTGAAGTGATTCAGTATGGGAAACCAGTGCTCCTGGGCCATCTTCATTGGCTACTCTGCTTGTATTGGGATAGGGGATCAGTTCACCATGACATGCGAGATGAAAACACTGTCGCACTGTATACAAATACCGGAGACCAACACAACTGTAATAACTGCAGAGGTATAACAGTAACTGCCCAACACATCAGAAAGGCTTCTGCCCATGTGGTTCTGCAGAGGCTACAAACACTAGCAAATCATGTCTACCCGAAGTCTCAGTGTGGCTTCAGGGCAGAGAGATCCACCATCGGCATGACTTTCTCACACAGACATCTGCAGTAGAAGAGCCAGGAACATAGACAGCCTTATTATACACTGCCTTCATCAATCTGACTTAAGCTTTTGATCTGGTCAGCAGAAAAGACTCTTTCCATTCCTGAAGAACTGAATCTTACTGTCTCTTTTCAAGACAGCATGTACGAGACACTGCATTTGACAGATCAAGCTCAAAGCCATTCCCTATTCAAAGCGGAATACAGAAGGGCTGCGTCCTCTCCCCAGTGCTCTTCAGGATCTTCTTCCTCATACTGCTTTCTGAGCATCTAATGATGGAGTGTTACCTGCACACTAGGTCCAACAACAAAATTTTCAACCCTGCACGTTTCAGAGCAAAGATCAACATGCGTCAGGCCCTGATCAAGGGGATACTCTTTCAGTCTTTGCTATTGATGCCACCTTAACATCACACACAGGCTGGTCTCTTGAGGTAACTCAGTTTCCTGGTGCACGCTTGCCAAGAGCCTGGCCTTGTCATTACTTTGAAGAAGACAGAGATCATGGGGCAGAACACCATCGATGACCCAGCATCAGCATTGGTGATCACACCCTTCAAATGGCGAATTAATTCATTACTAACGATCCATAGCCTCTAACAACTTCTCCCTTGACCCAGAGTTCTACAGGTAGACTGGGAAAACTGCCACTGCCATGGTCAAACTATTCAAGAGTGGGGGGAAATAACAAGCTCACCACAGCCACCAAAACTGCAGTGTGCAGCGCCTACACACACTCAGTACCCTTCTCTGTTGCAGCAAGAGCTGGACACCCTATGTGCACCAAGAGCACCATATCAATAGCATCCACCTGCAGTGCTTGTGCTAGATCCTGGGCATTTCCTCGAAGGACCATGTGTCGAACAAGTACGTCCTAGACAAGGCTAGCATGCCAAGCATGTATGCCTTCTTCACACAATGACCACTGCAATGGTTTGGTCATACATGCCATATACAAGATGGATGTTCTCCTTCCATGTTGATCATGATCCACAGAAAGTAATACCAAATTTAAAATAAAAATATATACACAAAAATGGAGGGGTGGAAAAAAGAAGATTCATGTAAATGAGGATAAGGAAGAAAAAAGAAAGATAGAGAAAAAAGAGAAGGATATGAAAAAAACACTTAGGAAAAAGACGAGGAGAACGAAGGAAGAAAACTACGGCAAAAGTAAAACAGACTACATAAACTAAAAAACTATTATTATTATTATTAATTAATTATTAAAGCTCCATACTAGTACTCAACTTTTGATTACAAGTACAATTCATTTGGATACTTATAAACACATGATTAATCAAGTCCTACTCTTTGCTGATGTATTATCAAAATAAAAGTATTCCGATTTCACTTGTTTTGTAAATTTTAAAATGAACTGTGCTAAATGCATTTCATACCACCAAGTTCTATAACTAGTATAAGTTATATAATTTCTTATACTACATGTACAATACAAGCATCTTGACACTTTTTTGAATGCAGTCGAGTGCACCCACCCACCCTTGAAACAGATACAACTACACTGACAATTTTATCAATGTAGTCTATGCTATTTGAAACATGAAAATGTCAACAATGTCATACCAATACAGATCAATTAATAAAACACTTTTGAACCACACATTATACAGTCATCTAACATGATACGTTTCATGACCTATTTCAAAAAAAGATATTAATTTCATTTGTATAACAAAAACAGTCTATGTCACAAATACGCCTACTGCACTTTATATAGTAACAGATCATTATTAAAATTTATATAATGACAACAGTGATCCTAATCGAGTAGGGGGAGGCAACCAAAAAACTATTAATGCACCAACCACAGTTCATCAAGAATAACAGGCACTAACAATAGCTAATCAATAATAACAACAGACAATAGGATAGCAAACCAAAATAAGAAGTAAGCATTAGAACCACTAATGTTTTACTCCTAGCAACTTCTACACAGCTCAGTAGGTATTCATTCTACATACAACCAGAGCAATTAGATGTAATTTTATGGCTGTAATTTTTTATTTCATGGCCCAGTAAATCTGACCCCAATCTTTTTGATCCTATATTTCCTTATATTCATTTTCTGCTCGAACTATTCACATAACTTTCAATGATAAACATAAAAGCTATCTGACAAGCTGTGCTTCATAGCAAAGAATATTCAATGTCTGACCAAATGGATTAATTGTGAAGATAGTAGGCTTTTATGGACTGTGTGTACGTGCATGTGTGTGCGTGTGTAAGAGAGAGAGTGTGTATGTTATGTTGTGTTTTGTCTGTACTTGCACATGTGTGTTCATGCGTTCAAGATATGTTGTTTTTGTTTTGTAGTGTTTTCTTTATTTATGGTTTATGGGAAACTTATTTGTAATGAAATGTGTGTGTGTGTGTGTGTGTGTGTGTGTGTGTGTGTGTGTGTGTGTCTGTCTGTCTGTCTGTCTCTGTGTGTGTGTGGTGTGTGTGTGTGTGTGTGTGTGTGTGTGTGTGTGTGTGTGTGTGTGTGTGTGTGTGTCTGTGCAAGAGTACAGGAGTGTGTGTATTTTACATTACGCACTGTTTATTTATCTTTAGAACTATTTGCTCACTTGCCTGTTTACTCTCAAACACCACATACACACAAACAACACAGGCACACATACATACCCAAAATCACACACACACACACACACACACACACACACACACACACACACACACACACACACACACACACACACATACAGTGATACACACACAAACATATACATATATACACATCATAATAATAATTCCATTTATATAGCCCATACAATACATGTCAGAAAATGCTCAACGCACTTTACAAACAGCATAAACATTGCCATGTTAATACAGTAATGCAGTACAACAACCGGATATGTACACTAAACTGACTAAACTGACATCAATGCAGCATAAATATTTCAGTGTCAATGTATTATATTTATAATGCAGTACAAACATATGGGGTACATATATACACAACAATAAATCAATGCCAAATAAACATGGTTCATCAAAAATAAAACCAAATGTTTTTCAATTTATCAGTCACAATCACACATGAAAATACACACACATATAAGCATGCATGCGCACAAACATATGAATACACTGTGCATACACACCCACCGTATACACATACACACACAGACACTTCAAAAGAATCTTGCCTTTTGATTTAATACAATCACAATTTCCTTCTTGCAAGAAAGATTATTACGATTACAAATCTTACCTTGCTATCCTTGGCCCTCTGTAACTTGTGTAAGTGTCTTAAGTAACAAAATGAAATATACCCCCATCTGCTGTAGCCAACTCTACATTATCCTTATTATGGGACTACCTACTTTTGTGTGTGTGTGTGTGTGTGTGTGTGTGGTGGTGTGTGTGTGTGTTGTGTTGGTTGGGTTGTGTGTCTGTGTCTCTGTGTCTGTGTCTGTATTGGTTACAGCTGGAAAAAAATACTGGCCAATTGATGACCAAAGTTCAAATAAATCGACTGTGCATCACAACTGGCATAATTCTATCAAAACTGTGTAATTTTCAAATTACAAGACTAAAAGCACTACAAAAAATGAATGACAGATAGTAAATAGGTTAGTAGGCTTGCCATCATTACTCTGTCAAGTCACAAGAACTGAAGAAAAGATACCAGAAGTGAAGGTTTTTCTTTGTTGTCTTGTTTTAGTTTTGTGTTTTACGGATGGCTGGGTGGTCATCACAATACTGTGAATACATTACAGTTCAAGCACTGACGGAAATAAACTACAGGCCCCCTCCCTACCCACCACCCAAGTAGTTTCCCAGATTATATTTAGAATAATAAAAACTCCAATTTGATGAGGTGACCACGGTGGGTTATTACCTAAAAGTTTAAAACGACTACGATTTAGATGCCTTCACGGGAAAAAACAAACAAACAAAATCGGTAACACGGAATAACCAATAACTGATGCTAACAGTAAAGCTTAAAGACAGACCATGATTTTCGAACGCTGTCCAAGAACGGGACATGCTTACTGAGCTCTCAATCCGATCTGACCAACTCGAGCGTCAAGTGTCACTCAAAGTGACAGGACCAGACGACCAGACCAGACGAACGTTCAAACTCGCATCTTCACCTTCGTCGCCTACATACGAAACAATAACAGACACAAAAACAAATTCACAGATTTCACTGTAGACTGGTGAAGAGTGCTCGAGGATATACAGACGAACAATCAGATGAAAGGGTGAGAAAGGGACAGGTGACAAGAAAGCGACACCCACCTTCCCTATCATAGTAGTTCCGCCATGTAAACAGCGTTGACCTCAACGGAGCGAAAACGAGGCATAACCCTCGTTTTCACTCAACCGGATACAGTCTACTTTTGTTTTTGATTCTTGAACTGCGGCCTTTTTCAGTTAAAGTCAAAGAAGCGAAAAGAAAAGAAAAGAAAAAAGATTTTACAAACCTTGTTCGGCAGTTGATGCACCGAAAAAGTCATATGATCTTATCTATTTGATTCAACACGATCGATCTGCTTTCAAAATCTATTTCAGTGTGAGCACCACACAACCACACATTCACTAATATAAAATGACTATGATCTTCTTCTTCTTCTTCTGTTGTGTGGCCACAATCAACACTTTGATTATTTTGCCACAGGGTAGAACAGGGGGTTCACGAACCGGCTGCCTGACTTAAAAAAAAAAAAGAAAAGAAAAAAGCTCCTCACATTCACACACTCTCTGCCCACTAACTGGATCAGAGGGGACGAGAAGTGACGGTAGGCATCCTCATGATGGCCCCCGGCACCCCCCGCCGCAGCGGCCCTCCTACCAGCACACACCCTACCCACTACCTACCTGACGAAGCACTCTCACATTCATACAGGGCAGTTTGTGTTTGTGTTTGTTTGGGTTTACTCCTGAAGTTTCGCAGTAGTGAGACTGTCAAGAGTGTCAGCATTGAGGTGGGAGGTGACTCTGTTTTTAAAAAGTCGGGTTGCTTACAATGTGTGGGAGTCATCATCACGGTCCAGTAGCTTGTGCGCATAAACTTGAACTCAATGTAGAAAATCTGCTCTACATGCTGGGAGTTCATCCCACTCACGGATCCATGTTAGGCTTGTGCGCATAAACTTAAACTTCCAAATGTGAGAAGAAAGAGAGAGCACAGAACTACGTGGGGTACGGGTGTGCTTTGTCAATGGATTGTGCAAACATTGCTCACGTGGCATCACACAGCAGCAGAAAATGATGTCTGTTCTTGGAAGATCGACTGTTTCGCAGCATAGAACGAAAGCGCGTGCACATGTAAACAATGTTACATTGAATGTATGGGTACTATGACTGATATATTACTACAAATGGGAGGACAGAAATAGACAGTTTTCCTTGTAACCCCATTCAGATGTAATATAAAATGTCAACTGGATGGCCTGCCTGTTGAGTTCTGGGTCGAGGGACAGGTTCCCGGAGAACGTATATCCTCAGTAGGTGAATTCGTTTACCACACGGAAGTTGTGATCGCCACTGTTGATGTTCGGGTCTTGGCTGACGTTCTATTTTCTTAGCTTTGCCTTCTTCAGACTGACGATGAGGCCAAACACTGTGGGCATGTGCTAGGGAGCAGACTAGCCTCTGGAGACCTTATTCTTTCAATGCGACAAAATGCAAGGTTCTACACCTTGGACGCAGGAACCCCAAGGCAGTGTATAGCATGAGACTACACAACAGCGAAGAGAGAGTGCTGCTGGAGTCATCAAGGGAGAAAAAGATCGGGAGTATTGGTAGATCAGGAGCTGAAATTCAGCTGGCATGTCGAGACACAGGTCAACAAAGCTAATAGAATTCTAGGGCTGATCAGGCACACTTACCAATACCTCGACACTGAGACCATGCGACAGCTGTTCATCGCACTGATACGCCCTCACCTGGAGTTTGCCAACAGTGTGTGGTCACCAAGGTATCAGAAAGATAAGGACATCATTGAGGGCGTTCTCAGGCGAGCAACAAAGTTGACTATCCCTATGAAGAGCGACTTGCCAGAATGAAGATACCCAGCATGCAGTACCAAAGGGACAGGGGCGACATGATTGAAACCTACAAGTTCACACACGAGTTGTACAACGTGAAGAGTCCTCTTGTCCTGGAAAACAGTACTAAGCAGACTCGTGGGCATAGTCTAAAGCTCAAGAAAGGGAGTTGCAATAGTTCGCTGTGCCAGCACTTTTTCTTCTATCGAGTGGTGAATCCCTGGAACGCGCTCCCAGAAAAAGTGGTCAACGCACCATCTCTTGACAGCTTCAAGGCCAATCTGGATCGCCATTGGGCAGACCGCGTGTATCTGATTAGGTAGACTTTCAGACGGTTGCGCCATCAATACCCAACAAGAAGTTTTTCAACTGTATGAATGACCAAGTTTGTTTTTTTTTTGTGAAAAAGACCAGACTCACGCTGAATAGCCTAAACCAGTCTGCAGCGGTATGGTTATATGGTTATGGTATGGTATGGTTGGTATGGTTATGGTATAGTATGGTATTGGTATGGTGTGTGGAGTAACATGTCAAGGCGACATCACCAGTGAAGAGTGTCTACTGATACACCTTGGTCTTTGCTCTGAAGCCTGCAAGGTTAAAGAGCTTGCCGTTGGACCTAGTGTGTGGGTACAGTCCATCATTAGATGCTCTGAAAGCATATGACAGAATGAGGGAGAAGAGTCCTGAATAACACCTGAACGAGGATGCCTCAATCTGCTTTGAATAGGGAATGGCTCAGATGATGATCTGTCAAATTGCACTGTTCCCTGGAAAGAGACAATGAGATTCGTAGCTTGTGGGTATCAAATCTTCTCCATGAGTGTGAGGAGGCTTCTTCTGTTCACCAGGTCAGAAGCTTTGGTCAGATCAACGAAAGCAACACACACACACACCACACACACACACACACACACACACACACACACACACACACATATATATATATATATATATATATATATATATATATATATATATATATATACACATATGGATGTCTTTATCTTGAAGCTACACTGGGACTCGGGACAATGCGTTTTGTTAGTGTCTACGCTCTTCAAAACCATTCAGGCCAAAGCCTTTTTAATAGTGTTGAGCAGCAGTGTGCTTCTGTTATTATTAAAGTCACTGTGGCCTTCCATATTCTTGAACGTGACAGTGTTTGCATTTTGCATGTCTTAGGGGAACAAACCCTTCTCCTTCCAGCTCTGGCAAAGATGGCTCAGGAGCAGTGGTTTTTCAAACTGAATCACTTCAGCATGGATACTGTCTTTGCCTGGTACCTTGCAACTTTATCAGTGACCTTGCTCAGGGAATCTTCTTCATCACTGTCATGTGCCATGCCACATGGCGTTGGTGATCATGGCCCTCCATTATCAACCTCTCTTTTGTCAATGCAAGTATATCTCCTACCCTTTCTGTCTTCATCCACTCTGCAAAACTAATATTTTCTCCCTCATTCCACCAGGTGCACTCCTTCCCTCTAGCTTTCCTGTTGTGACTATGTGTTCAAATTTCTCTTGCCTCATAAAATGTCCTCTGAGTGTTGCTATCTTTTCCTAATCTTATTCATTAATGTTTTGTTGTGTGTGTGTGTGTGTGTGTGTGTGTGTGTGTGTGTGTGTGTGTGTGTGTGTGTGTGTGTGTGTGTTTCAAGATTGTCTCGTTTGTTTTCTTTGCCACCCATGGAGCTCTCAACGTCCTCCCTAGAAACCACATTTCAGCTACCTCAATCTTATTCTGACTGCTCGATTGTCCAGGTTTCACATCTGTACAACAGTATTGGTTCTATATCATACTTAAGAACTCTGTTCCTGATTTTAACTGATAGACATTTGTTGGTAAGAATTCTTTTCATTTTCGTGAATGCTGTTTTAGTCTGGCCAATTCTGCTGGGTATTTCTGATGTGTATCTGCCGTCTGGTGAGATGACTGTTCCCAGCAGGTATTTAAACTTATCAACTTATATCAATGTTGTGCCATTTGTTGTTAGTTGACATGAAGGGATTTCTTGTTTTTACTAATCAGCACAAGTCCAATCTTCTTACTATTCAGCTCTCGCCTTTCATATTTCTGATTTCTATTATATTCACAAGATTTTGTAGACCTGTGTTTTTTATTTTCTGTAATTAGAATAATGGTGTCATCTGCATAACGAAGATTGTTGTATCATTTTCCCTCCAATTTTTTTCCCAGGGCATTATTCTAGGTTTCTCATCATGGTTTTGCTATAAAGTGAAAACAAACGGGTGACAGAACACATCGCTGCCTAACCCCTCTTTTGGTGTTTTGAAAAGAGCTTATATCATTTTCTATCTCATTGCTGCTGTTTGTTCCAAATATACATATTCCTTATTATTCTTAGATCTTTTCCATCAATATTGAGCTTTTCCAGTTTGGTTGATCAATTCTTCGCATCTTACCCGATCCAAAGGCTTGATATAATCAACAAAACGTAAATAATAATCCTTATTCAACTCAATTGATCTTTCTATGCAAGTTCTTAGGATGTATATATGGTATTAATAGTTCCTTTTCTATCAACTAATCCACATCATGCTGCTTGTGCTATTTCTGTGGGGAGTAGGGGCTCAAATCTAACAGTCAGTAGTCTGTTGCGCTAACCACTTCATCACATTGATGGTCATTCATTGGTCGTATGTTTAAGATGATATGCAAAGTAGTTCACTGTTCACTTAGTCTCAAGGCCTGAATTCTCTTGTCTGAATCAGTGAGCAGTGTCGAAAGCTTCACACCTGGCTGTACAGGAAGATGGAGAATACAAGTTACTTGTGCAGTCTTCACTTTGTGATGAAGCTGGTGTCACTGCTTCTCCAAATTTGTTTCAGTCTAGCCATTGCTGCTATTACTTTGGTCATCCTGATAGGTATTTCTGCTGTGCTGCAGCCATCATTGGTCAGGATAGCTTTCTGGTACTTGAACTTTTCAATTTCCACTTTTTGGCCATTATGTAGACCTACTTCTGGTGTAAGATCTTTACTCTCATTGGTTATATTGTTATGATTTTGTAGACCTACTTCTGGTGTAAGGTCTTTACTTTCATTGATTTCATTACTATGACTTTTTCTCATTGTTTTTGTTCATTGGGATCAACCAATTCCCAGTATTGCCCTGTACAGGCATAATGGTCGCTAATAGGGAACTTTTAGTTTGGTTTAACCATTGTTATTTTGTTGTTGTTAAGTTTTTTGTTTGTTCTTCACTATATGCGTGAGCTTTACTGTTTGTTAGTTTGTACTTAAAATTGAAAGTGTTAACACAAAAGGGGCAGTTTATGGGCAGATCTAAGACAGGATTGTTCATTATCTTGATTTCCATGATGGTCCAATTTTCCGTGTAAAGTGACCATTCATTAGAAAAACATGCGCCCACAGTTCATTTAGCAAGTCACGTGCAGGAGTGGGATTGTATTTCCACAAGGCAATGGAGCCAGCCAGTTACTTGAATACAGATCTGTGACACTGTTCCAGGCTTTGCCGATTTGAGCCAGTCCTCAACGGCACTTAATAGTATAATCATAATGTCTCGCATTGACTATTGCAATTCACTCCTGTCCGGTCTTCCTGCCTCCACCATTCACATCCTGCAGCGACATTCAAAACAATGCTGCACGCCTTGTACTCAAAAAGAAAAAAGCTGACCACATATCTCCTCTCCTGGCACAACTTCACTGGCTCCCTGTATCAAAGCGCATACAGTACAAACTAGACACCATGTGCTACAAAAGCCTCAATAACGCAGCCCCCGATTACCTGTCAAGCCTACTTCAGATCTATGTTCCCTCACGTACCCTCCGCTCTGCCTCCGATCCTCTGACTTTTCGCTTTCCACGCACTTAGCTCAATACCTATGGTCCACGAGCCTTCTCTGTTTCTGGTCCACTTTCCTGGAACAAACTTCCTCTCTCTGTCCGTCAGCAACCTACTTTTGTCTCCTTCAAGTCCGCTCTCAAAACTCACCTTTTCTCCTCTGCATAAAATCCTGACCTCACTCAATCCCCTCTGCAGCCTGTCTCCACTCGGAGGGGAATCACATTGTAATATATAATTGTATATAATATGCTCTCTATAATTTTCCATTGCTTTTATTCTTTCTCCCCATTTATAGCCGTGTACGTGTGTGGCGTGTGCTGTGTGGTGTGTGTGGTGGTGTGTGCGTGCGTGCGTGTGTGTGCGTGTGTGCATGTGTGTCTGTTTTAGCGCTTAGATTTGATTTTATCAAGATTTTGCGCTATACAAATAAAATATTGAATTGAATATTGAACATTTCAATACCTGTGACACTGTGCCAGGCTTTGCCGATTTGAGCCATGCCTCAGTGGCACTTACTAGAATAATCATATGCACATATATTTCAATGCAGTTGGAGGCATTGTTAGTAGTAGCATTAATAGTAGTAACAAATACGTAGTAAAAAGTATTTTCACATTACTACTACTATGGTCACTGTACGTGCTGCACCAGACCAGAAAAATGTAGCCCTTTCTTGATAAATCTTGTTGCATATATACATGCATGCATGTATGCAAGGTGCTCATATGTGAATATCAATTTCATCTGAATAATTGTGAGTCACGATGGTATGTTACAATTGGCCCCTTTTTTCAGTTTCAGAAACACAGAAAGTGACATCTCACAATGTCTGTAGGTTTGTATGTGTGTGAGCATACTTTAGATACTGGGTTCATATCCCGCAAATTACAGCCTAACCAGTATCCAGTCTGTGATGGCCTTTTGTACCAGGGAAAGTCCAGTTGCCAAAGGCCACAAGAGATTTTATTTTTCATTGTGCAATGATTTTCACTTTTATCTATTTCAATGAGTTTTCCTACAGCCGCTTCCTAGACAGTTGTCAGACATCTTTCACAAGGATCACCACTTCTGGCTCAGTCGTAGTCTTCTTAAGCATGTTGTGTGTTGATAATAAATTCACGTGGAGTGAACTAGAGCCAAAAAAATGCACTTAATACATGTAGGCTACCCAATTATCAATCCTAAGAGAAAGTAAAACTTCATTGAACACATACAGATGAATGGACCAGCAAGGCAGAAAATGATAGGAAAAATGACAGAAAGCAATGGAGGTAGAAAGAAACAAAGAGAGTGACAGAAAAGATGAAATTTCGAGTGGTTAGCGCTCACTGGTTCACCAACATATTTTTGAGAAGACAAGAGCTTCCTTGTATCCAACTCTGTTCAAGGACGGGAAAGCCTTGCATGATTTCCAGAACATCTCAGCTGTAATCCAGATTCTTGTATTATTAAAAAAAAATCATTCTGGCAAAATGTTTCTATAATGCAGTTAAGTCCAAGGGAAGGCTTAACCCAAATTAGGATTAGGATAGGCAAAAGGGAGAGACAGTTGCAAGATCTAGACTACCTGCACCAGTCGATAAGACTATATAAAACTGCATCAGATGAAAACAAGATCCTACTGACTGTGGAAATTGCAACAAAAGCTCTTACAAAAAAAAGTTTCCTACAGTACTTGGGAGCATAGTACATGATGGTAACCTACTTCCAGTCTTCTTTATGGATTAAATAGTAGCATCTGGCTATGTCTGTATTGATCTCTTATTCACATACCTTAATACGATCTTATGAACAATTATTTGTCTTTGATTGCGCACTAAAGGGACATTCACTGAAAAAGACCAAACTAATGATGTAAATTTGCAGATGACTGTGGATGACTCAGTGGACAACTTGTCTCTGTACAGTTTGAATTTTTATAATGGTAGCCAAAATTATATCACAATGAGAATGGACAGGGAATATGCTGAAAAGAAATAAAAGACCTATAAATTAATAGGTGTTCACGAGAATGGAAGAGTGTTTATAGGTAAGATAAGATGTCTGATGGGTGTTTGATAGTATGGATGAGTATTTTATACTAAACATCTCTGTTTTATAGCATTTAATCTTTTTAGTTCTCCATTACCAAAGTTCTCCATTACCAAACTGAATGGCTTTACTGACTGTGGGTGATATATGATGATAACTAAAACAGATAACTAAAACCTATACATTTGTGACATTTCACTGGCCCAGACCTATTTTCAGGAAAGAGACTCACACAGACACACACAAAATTCTGTAGTTTTCAATTACATACTTTGTATTTCAGTCACACCACATCAGGGATAAATGATCATCTCAATAATACTATGTGACAAAAATAACAAAAGGGACATGTATATGAATATGTAAAGGGGTACCAGTCACCTGCCTCACTCCTCTGTGTATATGAGAAAAGATATGATGTACAATAAAAGGTATGGATGAATGAGGCATGAGTCGTGGCTGAAAAGCTAACATAATAAGAACGCCTACAACTTCAAAATCATACACATCACACACATTTACAGTATTACACATATCCATTGCTTAAAACAATTGAAATCAAACGAAGATAGCCATTACTTTAGTATCCCATGCTTCACACACTTTCATATAAACATTAAACCAAACTGTATATAAAATGTACTTATTTCAACATTATATATACACTCTGATTACATCACACATATATGTACACATCTGCATACTTCAAGTTTTCAATAAACACAGATCAATCAATCAGATCTGTACAGTGTTTTTGACACAACAAAGTTTACATAATGATATCAAAGATGGTGAGTTTCTGTTGTTAAAGGACAAAAAGAACTATATTCAAAAAAGAATCTCTTACAATCCCAGCACCTTAACCATGAACTCAAGGTAGGTCTACTAGTTTCACCATAATCTTTTTTTTTCTCCTTTATTGTTATTGTTTTCCACTGTTGTTCTTTTCTCCACACACACACACACACACACACACACACACACACACACACACACACACCACACACACACACACACACATATATGGAATGCTCCAGATGCTCGCAATCAAATTCCCATTTGAACTCAATTCTCAAATCCAAATAAACATGAATATTCACAAATATTAACAAAGACAAGCTGAAGCTAGCTACATAATTAACCATAGGGATACTAAGTATGATGGAACACAAATGACAAACCCTGGGATAAAACCAGAAAAACACATAAATAGAACGATGCCTTAGAGCAACAACGCTATATCTCGAAGACCACCATTTTGAAAAGTTCAGAGCTACACTCACTTGAAATGTTTGGAAGCTCATAAAAAATCAGATTGTGAAGCAAAACTCTCACAATTTTGTGAGAAAGTAAAAGATGCTGTGTACACTTGTACATCTCAAAATGGTTGCCACTTATGAATTGCACATATATTATAAATCATTTTGAAATCGGTAGTCCATTGTTGCTTAAACTTTGTTTCAGAAAGAAGGCATAAGTTTTGAGCAACAAAGGACTACTGTGAGATGTTCCAGTTCTGCATGAAAAGAGACTCCAAGAATACAGACACAAATTTAGGCAACAACCCTCTATTTACTCACTAGCCCAGTTGTACCATATTATGATGTATAAAACTGCATACACATAAATTACAACAAACAAACCTACTGTGTCGGATCTGTGAAAAAATAATTATGGCAAAAGCAATCAGTTGTCAATCTTTCAGGCCACACTAGTTTACAGTTTTAGTAGTCTGTTGTTGCAGAAACTATTCCTTCCCTGTTGGTACTGAAGTTTGGGGGGAAGAAGGCGGTATTTCACAGTGATCCCTTCTTGCCCATGAAAAGCCTGTAAGCTCGTTTTGTGCAACAATGGTTTTTATAGTATAACTTTCAAATTTGATAAACAACTTCTTTGGCACTTTGTTATCATGAATTTTAGAGTAATATCTACCACATATAAAAAAATTGAAAAATGCAATATTTTTGAGATATAGCGTTGTTGCTCTAAGCCATCGAGAAGTAGATTGTATGTTCAATATGACAAAACAGGACAGGCACAAATTTTCAGCTGACTGGCCTTTGTCCAGCGTGTACAGCATATACTAAAGACTAAAATGCACAACACTTAGCACAAAAAACAGTAGACAACTTCCAAACTGTAGCATCCTGGCAGGAGAAAATGCAAATACAATAAAGAATAACTGCACTACACTTAGCAAAAAAACAACAACAAACAAACAAAAACCTTCCCAAACATAGCATCCTGGCTGAAGAGACAGATTATCCATCTGACATTTTCTCCAGCTGGGGTGCTAATTTGGGAAGTTGTCTACTGTTTTTCTTTTGTTTGTTTGTTTGTTTTTTTATTGACCAAGTTTTGTGCATTTACTTGTTTTCTTTTTTTACATTGTATATGCTTCACAAATAGCCAGTTGGCCAAAAATTTGCACCTGTCTTGCTTTGCTACATCAAATACACATTCCACTTCTATTTTTGTGTTTTTGTGTTTTTTTTTTTTCATTTATATTTGCTTAAATACTGGCAGTCACTTTCATTCAGATTTCACCCTGAGATAAGAAAGTGATTCTTTGACCTTATTTCCATAGCTTTGACTGACATAACTGAAACCAACTGAAAGTATTTTCAGAATATGCTACCATCATGAGATGACTATCAAAAATGAAAACACTACTTACGACTGTTAAAAAGATGACATGAGATGACTATTAAAACACTGTATTATGATTAGTAAAACACAATATTCTATTAACTCTTTCACCGCCAAGTTTCCCCAGAAATGGCACTCCTCAGTGCCAAGTATATTTTGGGCAGGCCAATTTTGCAGCGTAGTATACATTTTTAAAAGCTTATATCTCAAAGACTATAAAAGATTTTCACTTACATTTTTTTTTTGCTGTGTAAAGGGCAGATGTTGTATTTATATATGAATGCTTGCTTATGTTTATGTGCTTGATTGATTATTCCACAGATAATCTTATCATAAAGAAAAACTTTTTTTTCATACGGTTTATTAGTTGTACTACTGACCTTATTTCGTGAGTTGTGCGCCAGATATTATAATAAATGAGGAAAAGCAATGGAAAATCTACACACAAAGTCAGCTGTCTGCTTATTCTACTCAAAGTGGTAGACAATGCGTGTCAATTTGCAGCCATTTTGGAGAAAACGCTTCAGAGAAAACGTGACATAAATTCGACAGTTAACAAAGCTACACTTCGGCCTTACTGCTGAAAAACTAGGTCGCTGGGTAAAGTTTGAAAATAGCACAGTCGCCTGCATTCACCAGTGGAGCTGACAGAAGCGTAGTACTCGCGTGAAAAGTTATTGTTTAGCATGACCCCACAAGATCGCACAAATGCGACCATGGCGGTCGTAAGGGAAGTCGCTTGATTGCGACCATGGCGGGAAAAGAGTTAAAATAATGCCCAAATCAACAAATATGACATAAGAATGAAAACATAGTTTTAGTCACAACATTATCGCAACATCAACAGCAAAACAGAGAACATCAAGTTTTCATGACATTATTCCATAATTTGCAAAATAATATGGTTGCCTGCTTTTTCTGAAACTGAGTCCAGTGTAACCAGAACTCTGTGGCCCATTTTTTCCTTTGTAAAATAAAGCATGGTTATTTCATTCCCTTGATTCAGTTCCACCACTGGTTACCTGTTACTAAGAATCTCACACGAACTCAGTATGTTCTGCTGTAAGTGTAATAGCGGTTTTCCACCTACTGATCTCTGCAACAACCTCCAAATACACATCCTTGTCCAGCCTCTCTGTTCCACTTCTATTTATTTACAAAACCTTCTATACAAATGTTCCACAGTTGATCACCTTTCTTTATTTGTGTGTGTGTGTCTGATCCACTCAACTGGAATGACCTTCCCTGTCTTTTTGATAAGTCACAAAACCTTTCCTCCTTCAAGGCTAACTTAAAAAGACACCTTTGTGCTTTGATTTGATTTAAAACATCAAGATTTAGCGCCTTAGATAAATATCTACTACTATTACTAATCTAATGGTTTCAACACTGGCTGGACACGGGTGTCATACCCTTTTTCCCCCATTTGCCTGCAAGATAAATCAAACCTGTCAGTGACGTATTTCTTCAACCCTTTGACTCCCGCACCCTATCCACCAACTGCAAAAACTTAATCCTTTGATTCCCTCACCCTGTCTACCGGTTTCCTGCAGGAAGCTGGTGGATAGGGTGGGGGAGTCAAAGGATTAAGTTTTTGCTTTGCTAGCTAGGTTGACAGTGCAGGATGCCGGCGGGCAGGGTGTGGGAGTCAATGGGTTAAAAGAGAGACTGAAAACAAAAGTCATGAAAACTTTATCTCTTCATGATGATATTGATCCTGAAAATAAACCACAATACTGAAATTTAATGTCATAAGTTCTTGTTAAGCTACATATTTAATTTACAGCTGGTTTACATTATTTACCTAAATAATCATAATAATCTTCCACAGTTTGCTGTTCTCTTTTGAACATTGTTCTTCTGTGATCCAAACTACGAGTTATGCTCATTCAAACATGTTTACATTTCTGATTCCCTGTAGAAATTTGATCTAAATTTGCAAAAGCTCCCTTAAGTACAACTGAAAATTTTGTTTTCTCTCTCTCACTCTCTCTCTCTTTCTATCTCACAGGTCACAAAGTACTAAAACTAAACACACAATGGGTGGTGCCTCAGATGCAAAAAATAGATATCAGCCGGCCACAATACAAGACAGATGTACTCTGTCATCTGGATCTGATGATCATTCCCCTCTGAACTGGAAGACTGCACCAAGTACCAGGGTCTGAGACTAACTCTCATGATAATTTCATAAATAGATCTAACGTCAAATTTATCAATTATAATGTAAATGGATTCTTAGGAAAATTAGAGAACACAATTTTATTAGTTTTCTTCTCGCACATGATCTGATTTGTCTGACTGAAACATTTGTTGCAACTGAATTTGAATCAGCACTTTTCAATAATTTTATAATATTCACATCAAAAGCCAAAAAGTTATCTCATTAGGGGAGATATTCTAGGGAGTAACTGTAATGATAAAAAAGTCCTTTTCGCATTTTATTGAGCAAATTCAAACAGAAGACGAAAATACAATAGTGGTTAAAATTGCCAAAGACCTGTTTTCCGTAGACAAAGACATACTATTGATTTGTACATATATCCCTCCATGTGATTCCGTTTACTGGAATAGTCAGCAAGGCATATATGGTATGGAAGTACTAGAACAGTGTATTTCAGACATATAGGAATTGTGTAACGATTTCTTCATTATGTTAAATGGTGATTTCACCGTCAAGAGCAGCGTGTGAAAACTGTAGCGTCAGTCGTGACAGCAGTAACTTTGATGTGAATGTCACTGCCAATAACATATTTCCAAGGAATTCGCAGGATAAATGTATCAATACTTTTGGTAATCAACTAATTGAGATATGCAATATGTTTGAATGTATTATACTGAATGGGCTGTGTGAATCAAACTTTGATGACAGTTGTGCGTTTATTGGTTCTTCTGGAACTAGTACCATAGATTATTTCACTTGTATCTACTGATTTGTTTTCATCCATGCATATTAAGTCACTTGATGTGAAGAACATGACAGATTCTGATCACCTACCAGTGGTTTTGACTGCTGAAGTCACAAATGGTACTGTCGAAAGTGATTTTGGTGCAATACATTCAGAAAATAACGAATTTTGTAATAAATTTATTTGGAAACAAGAACTAGAAGCCGATTTTCACATAATGTTGAAAAACACAGATATCCAACAGCGACTAAAGTTGGTCACCATTACTTTACATAGCGATGTAGATATTGCTTTGGATATCTTTGTACAATGTCTAAGAGATGCTTGCGCATGTATGTACAAAACATTTAAGCTCAACCAGAACAAAAGATCAGAATGGTTTGATAAGGGATGCCAGCAAGCAAAAAAAGAAAAGTAGACAGAAACTCAATTATTTCAGGAAAAATAGAAGGAAGAAGATAGGATTTTGTATGTGGAAGCAAGAAAAAGATATCGACGATTACTAAAGACAAAAAGACAGGCTTTTAGGAAACAAAAAGCAGAATCATTAACAAAGGAAATAAACAATTTATCACAATTTTGGAAAATGCTGAGAAGCATGGGCTGTGGAAAGAAAGACAAAATCAAGAATAATATCAGTACTGAAGTCTGGTTCAATCATTTCAAAAACGTTTTTCAAAATAAAGATGGTGAACATTGTAATATTAAAGTTGATTTAAATGAGGAATCAGAACACACACTAAATAGAGATATATCTAAGGATGAAATAAACGAGCTATTGATAAACTTCATACAGGAAAAGCAAGCGGAATAGACAGTGTTTCAGCAGAAATGTTAAAAAACACTAATAAAGATATTCAGATGTTTCTCTCAAAATTGTTTAATACAATATTTAGCCAAGGGATATATCCTAAAGAATGGGCAAAAGCCATCATTATTCCTATTTACAAGAAAGGGGATCCTGAAATTGCGAATAACTACAGAGGTATTTCTCTATTAAGCATAATATCAAAATGTTATACTTCAATATTGAACGTGATTGTATACCTGATTAGAAAATAATAATTTGATCTCAGAAAGTCAGGCAGGAGATCGTAATAAATATTCAACCATTGATCATATATTCACTTTGCATGCCATCATTCAGAAATGTCTTTGCAAGAAAGGCAGAAAATTATATTTTGTTGATTTTAAAAAAGCGTTTGATTCTGTCAGTCATGATAAACTTCTGCAATGTATTGCACATATGGGAGCAAAAGGGAAATTTCTTGCTGCAATTATGGCTATGTGCAAGTCACTGTTTTCATGTATCCATGTGAACAATGATCTCTCAGAGATGTTTGAATGTCCAGTTGGTGTCAGACAGGGTTGTGTTCTGAGCCCAACATTATTTTCCATATTCATCAATCAGTTAGCAAATGACATGGCCATCAAAGGCAAACATGGTGTTCATTACTACCAGGTATTACAGAATTATTTATTTTACTTTTTGCAGATGATGCGGTGTTGTTTTCAACTACATCTAATGGTTTACAGAATCGATTGAATGTTCTATGTTCGTGCTGTAACAACATGAAATTAACTGTAAATATTGATAAAACAAAGATTATGTGTTTAGGAAAGGGGTTTCCTGGGAAAGCAGGAGAAATGGTTCTTTGATGGAAGCAGATTGGAGGTGGTGAACAGCTATTGTTATTTACACTTTAATTTTACAACAATGGTCATCATCTTCATCATCATCAGGTGCCTTTCTGCATGGCGTTGGCGATTATGGACTTTCATCTGTCTCTATCTCTTGTTGCCTCAAGCATTTCTTCCACCCTCCTTGTCCCCAGCCACTCTGCAAGTCCGTCTGGCATCTTTCTCCCTGGGTCTACCCAGTGCTCTCTTTCCCTCCAGCTTTCCCGTTGTGACCAGGTGTTTCAATTCCCTTTCCTCATAAAATGGCCTATAATTGTTGCCTGTCTTTTCCTAATCTTCCTTATGAGTGATCTACTTGTGTCTGCCTCCATCAAGACTGTCTCGTTTGTTTTCTTTTCTATCCAGGGAACTCTCAACTCCATGGGTGCAACTTAGAAAAAGTAAAAAAACTGAAAGGGGTCCAGGGGTCGGCGGCGCATAGCCCCCAGACGCTGAAGCTTTTTCAACAAACGGATTTTCTGTTTCTGACTCTTTCGAAAAAACAGATTTCGTCATCAAACGGAAAAAGTTGCACCCATGCAATCTCAACAACAATGGTAAGTGTCAGAAAAGGCACTACACATTCAGCAATGAAAGGAAAGAAAGCAGTTGTACATGGCTTTTCAAAAATACAAGGAAATGACAATGGGGATTTTCATTAAAATGATTCATGTGAAGATACAGCCCATACTATTATACGCATCTGAAGTCTGGGGATTAAACAGACTGCAGCACATTGAAAAGGTACATTTATTGGCATGCAAAAGATTTTAGGGTGTACCCGTAAGGACACCAAACACGATGGTATATGCTGATCTGGGAAGATGCCCACTATATAGATATTCTAGTATTTCATGCTTAAGATACTGGTTTAAACTGTTACAAATGGATGTAGAAAGATTACCGCATAAAGCTTATTGTATGCTACTAGAATTTGATATAAATGGAAAGGATTGTTGGGTATCAGATATAAGGAAAATCTTGTGCGAGACTGGATTTAACATCGTATGGATGCAGCAAGGAGTAGCAGATGTAAATGCATTTTTAACTCAATCGCTTCGTGCCGGAAGAAAATCTCCGTCACTTCCGTTTACTGCTTGGATACGCGACGTCGATTTATCGATGGCGGACATTTGTTGTTGTTTTTTACGTCAGAAGCGTCAATTATAGGGAAAACTCACTGGGAACCTAAACTACGGTATGTTTACAGTATTTATTTATCTTAGACCGTTTGTGGCAATGAGAAACAAAGACAACAGAAGCCTTTTTTCAGCGCTACCTGCGACATGCGAATTTCGCAAATGGCGTCAAGGAAAGCAAATCGAACCTCACCATTCTGTAAATATTTTGTGCTCTGGAGCAACTGTACGCAAAAGTGACAACTACCAGTAATCTTGT
Organism: Monoplex corrugatus; assembly: GCA_030674185.1. Taxonomy (NCBI): domain Eukaryota; kingdom Metazoa; phylum Mollusca; class Gastropoda; order Littorinimorpha; family Ranellidae; genus Monoplex; species Monoplex corrugatus. Next base: position 15,883,456 of record CM060306.1, on the reverse strand, counting down.
GATTTGAAACATCCATGGCATTGAAATCATGTTCTGGACTTCATCTAAAACTGTTTCACAGTGTGTGTTCATATCCATCAAAACAAAAAAATTACCCCCTTTGGATACTATTTGGATACATCATTTACTACCTATTTGGATACCTCATCATTTACAAGTACACAGAATACCATAAATAAAGTAAGATTATTTGTAAAGATCTAATCCTGGTCTTTCTGTATCACTTTACTTTGTCTACTTTATTTGGTTGTTTTTCTTAATTTTTTTAAAATGTGCTAAAAATCCTCCGAATTGAGGGGGCAGAATGACCCTGAAGACTGCGACTCGATTGAGTTAAACATCTTCAGACAATGACTTGTTGACTTGTATATCCAAGGATGGACTGGAGCAATCAGAGATCGCAAGAGATACGGGAACTACAGATCTTTCAAAACAATTTTTGAAAAAGAAAAATATATTTCCAACATGGATACGTATTGTTTTAGAGTTGCTATTACTCAGTTATGAATCAGTGTACTACCACTCAATAAAATAATACACATCGATACAGTGAGTGTGCTCACAAGAAAGCATGCCCATTTTGCAAGACACAAGTTGAAAATGAGCATCATTTTATATATGAATAATAATAATAATAATAATAATTACAATATTTACATAGCGCAAAATCTTGATAAAATCAAATCTAAGCGCTGAAGCAGACACAACCACGCACGCACGCACAGCACACCACGCACGCACGCACACACACACACACACACGCATGGCTATAAATGGGGAGAAAGAATAAAAGCAATAAAAGCAAGAATAAAAGCAATGGAAAATTATAGAGAGCATAGCATATACAATTATATATTATAACCATGTGATTCCCCTCCGAGCGGAGACAGGCTGCAGGGGGGGGGGGGGGGGGTTGAGTGAGGTTAGGATTTTATGCGGAGGAGAAAAGGTGAGTTTTGAGAGCGGACTTGAAGGAGACAAAAGTAGGTTGCTGACGGACTGAGAGAGGAAGTTTGTTCCAGGAAAGTGGACCAGAAACAGAGAAGGCTCGTGGACCATAGGTATTGAGCTTAGTGCGTGGAAAGTGAAAAGTCAGAGGATCGGAGGCAGAGCGGAGGGTACGTGAGGGAAGATAGATCTCAAGTAGGCTTGACAGGTAATCGGGGGCTGCGTTATTGAGGCTTTTGTAGCACATGGTGTCTAGTTTGTACTGTATGCGCTTTGATACAGGGAGCCAGTGAAGTTGTGCCAGGAGAGGAGATATGTGGAGAGCTTTTTTCTTTTTGAGTACAAGGCGTACAGCATTGTTTTGAATGCGCTGTAGGATGTGAATGGTGGAGGCAGGAAGACCAGACAGGAGTGAATTGCAATAGTCAATGCGAGACATTATGAAGGAGAGAACGAGTTTTGCAGTTGTTTCGACAGAGAGATACTTCCTGATCAGCCTTATACGATGGAGATGATAGTAGCAAGATCTGGCAGTTTGAGAAACAAACTTACAAAGTTGTTCATAGAGAGGGTAGAGTCAATGCAGACACCAAGGTTTTTAGCTGAATCAGAAATTGGGACTGATGTGTTACATAATGGGAGAGAAAGAGGAGGCAGCTGAGAAAGTTTCTGAACGGTGCCCTGTATACACAGATCTAAGAATAAAATTCCTAAAAGAAACAGTTAAAATACCACTTGGTACATTACTCAAAACAATAAGTTCACACCACAGATACAATGTGTCCAGGTTTGTTTTTCATGTCATTAATAGACGAAAGAAAATAATTAACCTAAATTATCAGAAGAAAGAAAATTTGAAAAATGTTTAACCAACTGTCAACAGCATTATTGCGCTAAATCGATCATAACCATTCAATATTGTATTATTAGAGTCAAGAGTTTGGATATTAACGTATGTGTTATTGTATATGTCATCATGTTCATATCAAGTATTGAGTACTCAAGGAGTGCTCTAAAGTCCTGTGACATGATTATAGAATTGTTAAATCATAGATTTAATGCGACCTTACTCCATCTCCCTCCCCCTCATATTGTACGATTTATTATGACTTTAGGAAGGTACATGTCGAATGAGCTCAAATTCTGAGCCTTCCTCCAATTTAAAAGATGACATAGGGTCCACATTTGTTCATTTGGTTGATTAACTGTTAATTCCTTTTGTGATTATTTTGATGATAATCTGACTTGTGAAATGATCATTTGGATGACAGATTGATTGCTTAGTTGAACGCCATTATTTCATCCAGTGACTTATTACCAAACTGACCAGTTGTTTGCTGGTTGGGTGATGATTGATTGTTACAGATTGATGGCTTGTTGATAAATGAGCTATGTCAGTGAGTGATGGATTGATTGATTGATTGTTGATTGATGGCTTGTTGATAACTGAACTATGTCAGTGAGTGATGGATATTGATTTGCCGAGTGTCGGGTTGGTAAAATATTTGGATTTGGGCAGTTAATTGGGTGATATTTTGATTTGTTGGATGATCGACTAACTGATGAATGAATGATTGATTTGTTGATTGATTGGTTGGTTGATTGATTGACTGATTGATTAGATGATTGATACATTCATTTGTTAATTAATTGATAGGTTAGATTTCACAGAGTGGATGAGTCTGGTTGATTGAGCTGACCAGTGATTATCATTTTGTTAGGTACTTCATTGATAACTGATGGACAATTATCATTTGGATAAGTAAATTCATTGATTTCTATTTAGCTAGGTAATTCTTAGGTCATCGATTAATTGATCAGACGATTGATACAAAAGGGTTTGTTTGATTATTTACTAATTTAACCAAGTGATTTGGCTGAGAGTTAATGCTAGCTATTCTCTTTGATGGTTAAACTATTGATCAGATGAGCGAATGATGATTTATTGTCTGTCGAACTGATGTACTGTTGTTTGAACTACAAGACGTAATGTAAATCATAATTCTGATATTACGACTAAATATCTGCGATGCAATACAAAACGTAGGGATCTTTTGACTCCTTAGCACAGTTGGGGTGATTATTGTGCAGTGTATATTCTTTTTATATGTATTTGTGTACATGTACATGTATATGTATTGTACTGGAATATATACGTGTGTGTTAATATGAAATATGTATGGAATTATCAAAACCCGGATCCCTTCCCCCATTTCATCCATGCATTTGTATTGTGGCCTAAGGCCGATGTACATTAAACAATTATGAGTTCTGAGCTCTCTCTCTCACACACACACACACACAAGTCAAACTATTTTTCTTTTCATTTCATTAGAAAAAATTAAAACTTGAATTGAAAAAAAAAAAGGAGGAGATAAGAAAACAAAAAGAGGGAAAACACATGTGACACAAACATCTGTGGGAGTGTAAGCGTTGGTCTGAACAATTTTCAAAGAAAATTTCATCTAGAACAGCAAGCTTGTTAATTCTCTCTCACACACACACACACACACCTCACACACACACACACACACACACACACACAAAACAAAACACACACACACACACACACACACACACACAAAATAAAAGAAAATGTGGAGATTTTGAGTTTAGGGGAAAAACTTGAGGAAACCGATTCTCAAGCAAATATCAACATTGCAATGACAATAAATATAAAGTTTTAAATGAAACCTTTCTCTCATCAAAACCACTCTGTACAATATTGCCAGGACGACATAAACAAAAGTGCTCTTACTGTGTTAGATGTCCAAAGTGAACCTAAGATGGACTGCTAATGTGAAAAATCACATACCAGCTGAAGAAGTACTCTTGGGTTGGGGGGGGGGGGGGGGGGACAAAGAGCCATGCAAGTGTGAACTATCATTAATCCTTCTATGGCCAAAATGCTCTGCTAACAAGTATCAGTGTGAGGTAAATGACACTGAAAATCCATCCAAATTGATACAAAATAAATTACACAAAAAGACCACAAGCTAAATATAGAATCTGTTTCTCAGACATGTCTACAAAATCAGTTCTTCCAGAAATAAAGTGGCTTTTCCCCTGCAAGTTTAAGAAAGAGAAATCTGATAATTTAATCCAAACTAAAAGATATACATCTTAAAGTCAGGGCAATGTGACCTTGATTAAGACAAGGACTATACACATCTTTAAAATTTAAGTAGTATAAACAAAATATGGCACAATAAACTTGCTAAACTAAAACAATTACACAAACACAGACATAAGTAAACATGTCAAGCACCATCAACAACATAAAACATATATACTCTGACTTTATTAAAGATATATACAATAGAGTTCAAAGTTTATGTTCTGTTTTTTTTTTGTTTTTACTTTAACTAAAAAGACAAACATAATTTCATACTAAAAAAGGCTAACTTGTGACTTTTCCCCCAAAATCAAACTCGCTGTGACATGCAGCTTGCATAGTTCCAGGATTTAACTGCCGTGCCCCAACAGACAGACAGATGACTGAGAAGCCAAAAGAGCAAAATGCTGTTTATGTCAACATTCAACAAAACCACACATAGACACACACATACCCCTCCCCACCAATTTTGTTATAGTTAATCAGAAATACCAACACTTTATTACCAGCCTGCATTAAAAGAGTTTTTGAAGCAAAAGGCTCTTGTTAGTTTACATTTGACAATACAATGTCCATGATTTCAAGATAAATTAAAAAAACTGGTCTGACAATAATTATAAAATGCCTACAGCGTGCAAATTTAAAAGCAAGAACAAATATGAACAGAAATCCTAAAACTGAAGCATGGTCATAGTATTTAATTATTTTACTGGGTGTACTTGTGGATTTCACATTAAATTCACCAAAAATTAGCAAGATATTCTTAAAAAGTTGGGACTACATCCTTACTACATCTGTGGCACCCTTATGGAAACTAATGCTTAACAGCACCCTGCCTAGTTATATACTACTATTACATTGTCAGTGTCTTTACATACAATATTACACCCTATCAGTGACCAAGTGAGTGTATTATAGTTATACTGGCCCTAGATCGTTGTTTGGGAGGAAATTTTCTACTGTAGAATGAAAGCAAAAGTAACATGTCAGTCCACCAAAAGCCTCAATGTTCTGTCGAAAGCAGCACAACACACTGGACAAGCTGTCAGAAAAGAAAAATATCACAAAGCCTGTCCTGTTCTATCATCGTCTGTTGGCAATTTACGTTGGTGTTATTGCTGACTGATCATGTCAAGCCAGTAGCAAATGCACACACTTTGTCATTTCTGAAACTTACTGTAATATGTACTAAAAAATCAAAATAATGTCAAAATAACAATTGCCAATTAAAAATAAATGAAAATTTCATTTTCTAAGCAACTGGCATAGAGAAGACAAAAGTGAAAGGAATCACCAATCCAAGTGTCCTAAGGAGGGTAGATGGGGTAAAAGGACCAGTTCTGTTGCCTTTTCCTTCTTTCATGGTTGTACATAAAAATCTGATGATTACACAACAGCACCAGAAGGAGGTCTATGCCGGTCTGTCAACTGGAAACTCTAGAATGCTTTTCCAATGACATCTGCCCCAAATGTAGAACAGTTTCACAATGAATGGAATGAAACAGTAACCGTTTCAAGACTTAGTCAACCAAGTGACTGTCAAATGTCGGTAAAATGTTTTATGCACAACAAAGCCAACTATTTGTCTTGTTGCTTTCTCAGTTGACACTAAATATGATGATGTTTTTGAAAAGCAAGTAAGCAAAAGGAAAAAAAAAACCAAGAAGCCCTGATCAAGCCACACTTACTATTTCCACTTTTACACTTCTAAACATATGTGTGATTGTGACCTTTATAAAATTAAGTAATCCAAATCAAACTATGTTACATTAAACAAAACTTACAATGGACGAAATCCATCTAAAAACAATGAACAAATTCTCATGTGAAGAGTTTCACATTCCCAAGTGCTGTGACATTAAATAAATCATGCCCATTTAAACTTATGCTTTCACAACTTCCCATCAGAATAGACCTGCGCAGGTATAAGTTTGGAAATGATGCTTGCCAATAAGGGTATACATAGCCCAAAAGTCACTGCTGATGTTTCACCTCTCACATAAAATAAACATACTTATCCTGTAACTATTACAATCAATGTTTCATCTACTCACATAAAATAAACATACTTATCTTGTACCTATTACAATCAATGTGAAGAATTTTTTAAAACTTGAAAATATGCAGACACAAAATCACACATTTCATATATTTTGATTAACATTGTGTCCTTCTGAACTGATAGTCTTATGTGTTCTTAGCAAAAATCTTATGTCAAGATGAGATGTGGTCACTTAACCATTTTCCTACCAAAAAAATAGGTCACTGTACTAACTATTGACCAAGTAATGTTAGGAGAGAGAAAGGCCAGAGGGGGGTATTGTCAGAAAACAAGGTATGTCTGCCGTTTTTGCCGCTTCAGACGTCGTGTAAACGCAGAAAGGAAATGACAAGAGTATACTCCCTTTGCCAGAAAAGAATTCACATCAGCAATGCGGCCATTTTCTATTTATATACTCGAAACTGAAACTACGGTTCAGGGCACAAAATCCTCGAGACACAGTCCACGGAGAGAAAAAGCTGAGTCACGAGGATCTCGTGGCGCGGAACGGAATGTATTAAGCTGCATGGGAATCTAAAACTGCCAAAGATACATTTCTCCTACTATAAAAAAAAGAAACTACTCAAAATTTGAAAATGGATGATACGGCACACAAATTCATATTTTGTATAATACGAAGTGTGCTAGTTGCAGTGTTCAGCCACACTTTTCAAACAAAAACAACAAACTGGAACGTTGGAAACAAATTACAGTCTCATCAACTTACTATATAAAACTTCTTATACATGTTCACTTCATAAAGAAACAGATTACAATCTCATCCACTTTTGTGAAACTTCTTATATACGTTTATTTCATAAACTAACACACCGGGAAAATGTCAAAGTGAGCTTTGCTAAATACTATTAATGAACATAAAATACTGTCGTGACATCAATAGTTTCAAAACTTGACCACGCATGCACACATAGACAAAAAAGAAAATCATTTTTCAATGTGTCTGACACAAAACATGAAAACTGAGAGTACAACATGACAAATTAATCCCTACAATGATAACTTCTGCATTAGCATTTTCCCCTGCTCAAGCGAATGAATCTGCTTAACACAGTATGAAAAAGAGATTAAGTACTTTGCAATTATAATATATAATTTAACACACATACCTGTATTCTACATTACTGATTTTAGTTCTAATGAAATGATGATGCTGGAATCTATAAAATTTTTACAGGAAAAGCGCAGAAAGCAAATGAAAACCCAAAATACCAAAACACATCCATAAATGAACTTAATTCTAACACAGCGAAACAACAAAACAGCAAGTAAACTCAACTGCAAAACCGCCAAGATACAACATGATTTGCTTATCAAAACACTATCAACCCATCTTGCAATAGATATTTTTAGACTATCTGTGTCTCTCATTTAAATTATCTGTTATATATTTTTAGACTATCTGTGTCTCTCATTTAAATTATCAGTTGTGGTTGAAAAGAAAACAGCGCAGCCTTGTATGAGCAGTCTCTTCCCACCATACCCTTTTTATTACCTGTTACAATAAATAATTGATACGTATGATGTTACAAATAATTGTACTGGTAGCCTGAGGACAAAACATGAATTAAAGAAAAAAAAACATTACTGAATAAGTACACATCTAAAAACATGTACAGTCATAGCTTACTGGAGAGGTAGTTCACAACATTTCCTCTGAACTACTCATCGCTATCCTCCTTTAATCAACAAACTCAAGCTGCCCTGTCCACTGGATGGGGGGGAAAAACATCCAGACATCCACCCAGGTATATGCTTAAGTGCAAAAGCCTCCACCTGGTGCTGCATGGTACTGAACGCCCTGTTCCCGTTACATGGCATATTTGTGTGTCCATTCCTTGGCATTCTCTACAAACTCATCCTGGTTGGTTTTGTAGATGCGGGCAATGTCTGGTACCAAAGGGTCATCTGCATTTGGGTCCGTCAACAGTGAGCAAATTGACAGCAGCACTGTAAACACAAAGGATCGATTCATGGACATGTAAGGAAAATGTTTCAGCAGCCTTCTTTGTATCTGACAGATGCATTACCTATAATGCTATGAAATGGAAATATATGCAAGCATCCTCAGAACCTGGCAGATATATATATATATATATATACATGAACATAAAATTTATGATAATATACAATAACAAACATCTCAGTACACTACTAGCAGATGTGTAACCTACAAAATCTATAAGCTATCTGTAATAAAATGACTACAAAATATGAAATTAGCAATTTATTTTGACCCACTTTAGGCCTAATCTGCAACAGCTTGGTTCTGCATAATCTAACCATGGCTGTATAATAATTCATACTGTTAGAAGTAGTAAACATTTTGATTGTAGCATATACTGGTCAGATTCCCTAGCTTTCTGGTCCTAACACACCATTTCATTTGTGCAACAATGTCAAATTCTGCTCCAGAAATTCATACTTACTTTCACATTATCAAGGGCTAACTCTTGCAAATACCTACTTAGCCAGAAACTGCATATATTTCAACATATTACAAACACATGTTTGCCGATTTCCTTTAACAAACTCATACCAACAGTAAGACAGGAGTGGTGACAACAGTAAGACAGCAGTATCAAACAGGGGAAACAATTCATACAACATACTCTGTACTAACTGGACAACTGTAAAGTTGACATGGTAACTGCAAAAGGTTTGACTAAATAAGTGTTCCTTGAAAGTACTGACCAAAGAAGGAAAAAAAAAAGAACAAAAAACTGTAGGTCCAAATAAATTTAACAGATTCAGTAAGCTGTGATATCCATTGCATTCACAATTAATTTTTAGTACTAATCCCTTTTACCACTGCTCCATCAGGATCACTGTACTGTTGTGCATTGACCTCGGACAGCTCAGGTTAAACTTCATATTGCTAATAGCCCAGCCAACTACTTGAGCCATATCAGGGCTAACACCACTTTAAAAACGACACCCAGGTTAAAATAAAGACAACAGTTAAAAACAAATAATCAGGGCTAACACCACTTTAAAAACGACACCCAGGTTAAAATAAAGGCAACACTTAAAAACAATGCTCACTGTAACTAGGTACCAGCAGGCAAAATTAGGATAAACATGAAGAGATTAGTCTTCATACTTTTCCTATAGAACTTTTCAATAGAAACAAAATGAAAAAAAAGTAACGTTCTATCTCTTTTCTTTCCTGAGATACTGACGTTTTAAGATGACACCTTTAACGTAACAAGCAAAAAGACTACGGAAAGCTGTTTTTGATTATGTGTATTTAAAAAAAAAAACAACAACAAGGGATTTCATTTCAAAATAACTCATTCTTTATAACATAAGGTTACACAAAAACAGAAAAGCAGGACATTTACTAAGTTACAAAGAGAGTTAAAGGGATCAAAAATAGCAAAATCATATTTTTCATAAGTTCAAATTAGCACAGAAGGGTATGTTTACAGGTTCGTATCTTGGAGAAAATGTGCTTTAATTGCAACTTGTGCCTGTACTTTATTACAACTGTCTATATAGACTTAGTGTAATTTTTTCGAAGATGAACATTAGCTACGTTTGTTTGTTATAGAGATCAAATCTTCATGAAATTGCCAAAATCGCCTGTGACAGAGGCACAAAGCTGACATAGGAATACAAATGACTGTAACTTTTGAACCAGTTGTTGGATTCACTTCATATTGGACACAATACACAGAATGCTGTCCTCTTTTACACTATTTACTTGTATTCAAATTGAAATAAGGTTTATAATAATTATAATAATTACAATATTTATATAGCGCAAAATCTTGATAAAATCAAATCTAAGCGCTGAAACAGACACACACGCACGCACGACGTACGCACGCACACGACGCCGCACACGCACGCACCCACACACACACACACACACACACACGCATGGCTATAAATGGGGAGAAAGAATAAAAGCAAGAATAAAAGCAATGGAAAATTATAGAGAGCATATCATATACAATTATATATTATATACAATGTGATTCCCCTCCGAGCGGAGACAGGCTGCAGAGGGGGGGGGGGGGGGGGGGTTGAGTGAGGTTAGGATTTTATGCAGAGGAGAAAAGGTGAGTTTTGAGAGCGGACTTGAAGGTCAATCCCTCAATAAAATACCCAAATTTCATGAGCCCAATGTGAAGTAATGGTAGTCGTGTCATGACAGATGACCATTATAAAAGCAAGAACCTGAATTTTAAGCTTGCCTACTTTCTAGCAATATAAACTTATGTCCACTCACTCTGTATTGATGAAGTGTGTCAATGTTTATGCTATACTTATAAATGATTTCATAAACAAATGTCAGGGTTCCAAAGGGACCAATGCTGAAAAAGGACTGTACGATTTGTGTTGACGCAACAGGCATAGAGTTGTACTATTACTAGACAAGAGTAATACTATATGTGGCACTAGTTTGCTTTCTTATTTAACAAAGCAGGGTCATGTAAAGCCTGAATTTGGATTTAATTTCATCCAAGTTGGCCAAACTCCAAAGTTCCTCTGCTGGTTGATGAAGGGACCAACTCTATGTCTGACGAAACGATGTACTTTCTGTGGACTACATCATGTTCTTCTCATCCAAAAAGGCTTATCTTCCTTCTTTCGTAGACAATTTATGTTTCAGCAGCCTTCTTGTATCTGCCTAAGAGGCACGGGGGCATTTACCCAAAGCTGGGACACTTCATGGGGCTGAAAACAAAATTGTCCCTCTTCTACACAGACTGCCTTGACAGGACTACCGAGCTGCATCAACCAGGGACGCGCTTCATCTATTCGGGTTTGATCTTTATCCTGGAGGTTTAGTGCAAACTTTCCAAGTACTGTAAAACTGCACCCAGACCACCATCAAAGGTCCAAAAGATTTTGGGGGTTGGGGGTCTGGGACAAGAGAAATTTTATGAGTTTTTTAGTTTTGTTTGTTTCACTTTTTTATTTTTTAGGATTTTTCTGCTATTTTGTTTAAAGGATCAGTCAGAATTTGAACCCATGCATTCTCAATTCCTTACTTTCCAGGATGGAGGCCTTATCCATTTTACCATGAGCCATCACTCACAACATAAATATTTAAAACACACTGCACGCACGCACATGACATCACTACACATAAAACACACGCACGCACGCACACACACACACATTCATTGGTTAATAAAATGGGTTCACAAAATGTGAACCCACACACAAAACAGCACCACACCACTGTAACTCAAAATGCGAACCTTTACCTTTAGATATGGTGAGTGCTGGTGACCACTGTGACCTCAATATGTCCAGACAGATGCTGCCATTACTATTGATGTTGGGGTGATATATCTTTGTTGTAAATGCAACCTGGAAAAATACATACAAAATAATAAGATAACGAAATAATAACATAGTCATGAAAAAGTCCTATTATTAAACAGGAGCTCAAACTTAATGGATAAGACAAACTCAATGTACTATTCCAATATGTGACCTCCCAGCACGAAATCAGTCCCAACTAGCATTTTGGGTATTTTGAGATATACATATCACTGGGAAGTGTACATTCTGCTGATTGTTTTGGTACTTGGAATAAAGCTTATACTCAAAAAAATGTAGAAGTTATATATATTTAAAATCATTCAACTGTATGACGGCCATTTTGAGAAAACGGCCTCTAAAGTTTTTATGTACTCTCCTACACATTTTCCTTAAATTTCTTTATTCAGAAGGGTTTGAGCCAGTTTGTTTCTGATTTTAGCTGTCATCCGAAAGGTGCACAAAGAGCTTTCTGTCAGTATATTACATGTGGGGTTCTGTACAGGTTACGGTTTAGAGACAAAAATAGGTACTTATGGTAAGAAACTGCATTCTTTCTGCTGTGATCAGTGCATTGATATATCACTTTAAATTGATGATATTTTTTCAAGAAAAAATATATCAATTTTGAGAAAAAGTCAAAACACCCCAGATAGACCCTCAGTCACCTGTTCAGCTCCTAGAACTATTCAACTGACTGCGAGTTAATACTGAATTGGTGGTGGGAGTTCACATATGCATCATCATCATGTGCCCTGCCCCATGATGTTGGCGATCATGGCCCTCCATATGAACATCCCTTGTCACTGCAAGCACACCTCCAACCCTCTCTGTCCTCATTCCAATATGCACATTCACAAATATCAGGAACACTCACAATGCAGTCTAATATAGCACATTACATGTACACAAACAATGATATCAATGACTCCTCCCTTAATGATTTCAGACCTGTTGCCCTCACCTCTGTGGCCATGAAGGTGTTTGAAAGAATTGTTCTGCAATACCTGAAATCCATCACTGACCTTCTATTCAACCCTTTGCAGTTTGCGTATCGCGCAAACAGATCAGTGGATGATTAGTGCACAACATCTTGCAACATCTGGAATCCCCCAAAACATACGCACGCATTCTTTTTGTAGATTTTAGCTCTACCTTTAATACAATTGTCCCAGCAAAACTCTATTGCAAACTTCTAGAGCTCAAAATCAGTCATCAAATGTGTAAATGGGTTTTAGATTTCCTCCTAAACAGAAAACAAGTTGTCAAACTCGGTGGTCTGAGCTCTAGTCCCCTGACATTGAACAAAGGCGCGCCTCAAGGTTGTGTCCTGTCACCGCTCTTATTCACTTTGTTTACAAATGATTGTGTCTCTACTCATGACTGTGATGTTTTTTAAGTTCTCTGACAACACAACAGTTGAAGGGCTCATCAAAAACAGCGATGAGTCTCACTATTTAAGTAAGATAGATAAATTAGTTCGCTGGTGCGACAACAACAACTTAGAGTCAAACGTTCTGAATACAAAGGAAATGATTATAGACAATGGAAGAAAAAAGACACCACTATCTCCCCTAGTGATCAAGGGAGACACGGTAGAAGTCGTAGACACGTTTAAACTTTTGGGAAAAACAATTTCAAATTCGTTAAAGTGGGAGGAAAACACATAACTAATATAAAAAATCACAGCAGCGTCTCTATTTCCTTCGTCAGCTTAAAAAGTTTGGGGTTAGCCAGTCTATCTTGATTCAGTTTTACCGAGCAGTGATAGAAAGTGTTTTAACTTTCTCTATCACAGTCTGGTATGGTACCTGTACAACAACTGAGAAAGATGGCTTAAACAGAATTGTCAGCACTGCCTCCAAGATCATCGGCATTACTCTTCCTTCCATCGAATCCATCTACGAAAAAAGAACTGAGAAGAAGGTTAAATCTATCATAGCTGACAAAGATCACCCAGCGAAAAGCCTGTTCACTCCGCTTCCTTCAGGAAAGCGCTTTCGTTCCATCAAAGCCAGAACGTCTCGCTTTAAAGATAGTTTTTATGTAAGGGCTGCCCGTCACCCTGTTTCCCTGTAGACCTCTTTTTGCTGTGTGTATCTGCTAGACTTACAGCTGTACATCATTACACTTTTTTTGTGTGTGTGTGTTAATGATTTGAATCATACATTTGTGTCTTATCGGTAGTTACAATTTTTTTTCTCTCTTATTCTGTGATGAACCTATTCTTAACCAAATTTATAAGAGCTATTTATTTTACTTTTGAACTCTAATCCTCAGTTTGCGTACTCGAAGGAGGGCTTATGGAAATTCGGTGATAGTTTCTAGAAGGATTTTTATGTCTTTTATCTGTTCGTGATCACTGTTAATTGATAAACTGTTTTAATTCCCCAGGCTTGGATTATAATGATTTTTTTTTCACTTTAGAATGTACTCTTACTAAATATTTTGTTATGTATCAGAGCTTCTTCGCCTGTCTTTGGTTTTTTAGTCTTGCGCATGTGAGGAGGGGGAGTGAATGTAAAAGAATAATTTTTGCCTTATGTTGTTTAAGTCCCGTGTGCGTGTGTGCGTGTGTGTGTGTGTGTGGGGGGGGTGTGTGTGTGTGCGTGAGTGCATGTGTGGGTGTGGGTGTACGCGTGTGTCACGGCTGCATTTTCCCAGCCATTCTGACACCCTCCAGTTACTACCTTTCTGCCAGCCGGCATCGCCTGCGAGTACTATTTTTAGCCAGGCAGGTTTGACCAGAGTCCATCACTCTACAACAGTGCTTTGTAACTGCTGCGATCTTTCGGGAGGGACTGAGTGTAGAAAGTGACTGATACTGGCACAGAGTAGGCCTATCGAATCTAGGTCAATCTGTAAGCCTATACTCCACAGGATATGGGCGAGGGTGGTGTGGAGAGTGGAAGGAGAAGGACAGATGCGCGCTGTTAATTAGCTGGCAGGGCAGAACCAACGATTAGAGGCCAGCTAAGGTGGCTTGGATATGGGCGCCTTGGCGTGAGAGTGTGTGTGTGTGTGTTGTGTGCGTGTGTTTCTTCAATTCCGTGGATGACCGACGAATTTGTCTTTTATGATGTTGAATATTGTAATTGTTGTGAGGCGTGAGTGTGATTGTATGTATAGCCAAAACATTTCCCTTGTGTCTGTGCACTGGGCTGAAATAAAATCTTGTTATCTTGTTATCTTGTTGTTATCTTGTTAAAGAAATGACTGCAATTGCAATGTATTCTGCCCCCCTACCTCCCATACAAATGACACTATCTACACAAAAACTTTGAAGTTTACTGTCTTTGAGCACATTTCTCAGATGCTCACTGGCTGATTAATTAAAAGCTGGAATACTATTAATGACATGTCATTATATATTGAGGCATTAATTTTGTTTACTTATATTTCATCACAATTTAAATTCTATCAAGAACTGGTTAGATTGAGGGATTGTTTCAATACCAACTTTATTCTGGCTACAACAGAAATATTTCTTGTACTCAACAGCACTTCAATTTTCACAGCCTTTGATCCTTACCCTTCCTTCTACTAATTTTCTTTTTTATTTAACCCTTTGACTCCCACACCCTATCCAGCAACTGCAAATACTTAACCCTTTGACTCCCTCATCCTATCCACCAGCTTCCTGAAGCTGGTGGATAGGGTGAGGGAGACAAAGGGTTAAGTTTTTGTTTTGCTGGCATGGTCAACAGTTCAGGATGCTGGAGGACAGGGTGCACAAAGGGTAACAAAATTGCAACGGTAAAAAGCACTTTGCTAAAGACATCCATAATTTGTACCAATTATAAAAGATTCTGCATATCCTGCATTCTAAGTACTCATTTCATACTGCATTTCAATAGATACTGATCTATTATACTAAACACATATATTTACACAAAAAAACTTAGGCAGATAGCTTCAAAGTATGACTAAAGAAATTAAAATGTCCAGATTTTCTTACCTTTGGAGGTTTGAAGGGGTAGTCTGTAGGAAAGTGTATGGACAAAAAGAATACTCCTCCTGCGTAAGCACTATCAGGCTGCAACACAAACAAAAAGTACTACTACAGTTGGAATTACAGCAATGACAATCTGCACCAATATAATTCATGAAGAGAATAAATATCATAACTGTGTTCTTATGTGTTACATGTATGTAACTAAGAGAGTGGGATATGAGGGTTATCACAATACACAGGAATCGCTTTGCTGTGATGGCTCTTACTTATTCTTCTCTTGTAACCAGACTACATTTGGTTCGACCACTGTACAGTGTCCATAATAAAAGAACAGAACAATACACACAATTCTAAATGCACTTAGTTTTGGCCCCACATATGTAAATGGATTTCTGTACTTTGTAAAAATGTTTTTAAAAAACTGCTGCAACAGTCAATGGACTGGTAAAGTGGTATCTTTTATGATTTCCTATTTTGAGAGGATGTAGACAAGGTGATCCAATGTCACCCTACCTTTTTGTTCTTGTCTCAAAATTTTGGTGACGATGATTCGTTAGAATAACAATATCAAAGAAATTACAATTGGAGAAACCAAGCATAAAATACCACTGTATGCAGATGATACAAAAATTACACAGAATGGGAAAGGAAACCATCTGAGGAATGAACAAAAATATTGTCAGGTCGCAGTCGTCTGGGTGCTGACTTTGTTCTTGCTAAGCCTTGACTTATCATTTTCAAACCAAGGTTGTTTTTTGTGGCCCACATGGTTGCTTTGGTGACAGGTGGAGATTTCATTGATGCTATCTTGGTGGTCAAAGGAGACTAACTTCTGTTTGGGGAAATATTTCTTGGTAGGCTTGTTTCCCTTGCTATTTTTTTTTTTCGTGTGTGTCTGTAGGTCTGTGTTCCAATGGGCGAGTCACTCTCTGTTTCTGTTGGACCTGTGAATCATGCTTTTCAGGCGGATTCGGTTTTTGAGTTCTCGTTATACTGGCTTGGAAATTTCCGGTCAGTTATTGGGTGTCTCTGTTTTGGGAAGGGTGCTAGTCCCTTTTCTTCGAGATAACCTTGTTACTTGGTAACAGGTTATAAGTGAACTTAGAATGTCGTTCTAATTCACTTCGAGATTTTTCTATGTTTTCTATGATCACCCCGTAGTCCAGTTGAGTGTACTTGGCAAGGGTGATGTGGCGTCTGTACCAGTTTGTGCTGTTTTGGCGTCTATGTTGTTTGAGGAGCGGAAAAAATTCTGGTGGAGACCAGTATGGTTCTGACTCTTTTGGAGAGGTGAGGAGTTTTAAAATCTGTGTTTATGGAAGGGTGTTAGTGCCTCTTCTTCGAGATAACCTTGTTACTATGTAACAGGTTATAAGTGAACTTAGATGTCTTTCAGATTTATTTCTATGTTTTCTATGTTCACCCCATAGTCCAGTTGAGTGAACTTGGCAAGGTGATGTGGCGTCTGCACCAGTTTGTGTTGTTCTGTGCTGTTCCAATCTCTATGTCGTTTCAAGGAAGTTGCGTTGTTGGTCATTGTGTGGTGGTGTGTTGTTCGCGTTTATGGTTTCATTTCTGGTTTCCCTAGGTTCCAAACTGGTTTGAGAGGCTTGCCCAACCGGTTTGTGTGGCATCGTAACGTAGGTTTGGGTCAGGGTTTATTCGTCGTCGTTGAGATGTAAATTCGCGATTATTTTCAATTCTCTGCACCTTGGGTTGTTGATTAGGCCTGGCTTGTGAATCCAAGCCGTGAGGTTAAGATAACCAATTTAATTTACTGATAATAAATACATTGGGCTGTTTACTGTTTGGGGATAAACGTAGAGGAGCTTACCGTTTGGAGATAAGGTTATGTGTGTCGTGTGGCAGACTGACAGACAGTTGACGAGGAAGTTAAAGATGAAATGGATATTGTAACTTTATTATTGAGTGCCAGTATGAGTGTGTGGCTATCGTCAAGGGCCGGTTAATGTTCTGTATTTTGGGCCCATGGTCGTGGTTATGTTCTATGGTTTTATTTCATGTGGATCAATTATGTATGTGAGTTGTTATGGGTAACAAAATTGTTACCTTCATATATTCGTAAAATTTTGTCAGGGCTAAGTTAAATCATCCACCTTGCCTTGGGCAACGTGATGGTTACTTATACCTGACTTCAAGCCCATTTCGGTTGATAGTTCAACAAAATTTCAAGGTTTATGGTTTTGTGATGAATTTTGTGTGCATCTCTTTGAGATGCCCCGGGGATGAATTTTGTATAAAGTATTTGTTTGAGATGTCCCGTGGATGATTTTTTGTGTATCTATTTGAGATGCCCCATGTATACATTTTTTGTGTATCTCCTTGTACTAGTTGTAGTGATGTGGAATATACAACGCTAGTAAGTTGCTGTGTATCTGATGGAATTTGTGGTATTAAGCTTATCATAATTTGATTGTGCGTTTGACTGTGAAGTGCTATGGATTATACAATGTTAGTTCGTTGTGCGGGTATTTGATGGAATTTGTGGTATTAAGCTTATCATAATTTGATTGTGCCTTTGTCTTTGAAGTACTATGGAATATACAACGTTAGTATGTTGTGTGTGTATTTGATGGAATTCGTGGTGTTGGGCTTGTTTTGGGCTTGTTTGTAGGGTTTGGCCAGCTGGAACTGCCAAGCTGAGTTAGACAGCATTCTGGCTAAGACTGCCGATAGCTGACGCTATCGTCAGGTCGACTGTGCAGACAAGTACTGAAGTAGCTCTGTGCGTTCACTGTTAGAGTCCGGGCGCTGTGGTGTGTTTGAATGTAGATGTTTGAAATGTGTGGATGAAGCAGCGAGGTTTTTTTTGTGCATGTGTGTGCAGTGGCCAATTTTGTTCAAGATATAAGTTAACGTGTTATTTGTGAACTCCTGTATTGTTGAATGACAGTATTAAATATGTGTAAATGAAAAAATAGTTGTTTGTGGATCATTATTGTGTGTTGGGGCAATAAGTAATTAGGTCTGTAAATTCTGTCTATCCTTCTTAGCAAGATCAGGTCTTAGCAGAGCCTGACAAACATATGACTCTTTTGGATATAGGTCTGGCCTGTTCTTGAAAGCAGTAAGACTAGTGCCACACGGCTTTGTAGCAGATGAAATTCTCTAGTAAAGTATAAGCAACACTTAGAAATGGAATAGGATCTGTTTACACTCAAAACACTTGGTATTCTGTTTACTAACAACTTAAACGACTATGAATCTATCAACTTCCAAGAAAAACTTTCAGAAATAAAGACATTTAAATAGATTGTGCGTGAAGTGCCAAATAACCCCACTGGGAAGAATAACTTTCTCAAATCACCAGTTTATAATGTCAAACATTATTCATTTGAGTTCTCTTGCCTTATCCACCAAACCATATGCTCAACAGTTACAAAAAACATATCTGAATTTGTTTGAAAGAAAAAATAAGACGGGATAAATACAAAAACAGTCATAAAAAAACATAAAAATGGGTCTTGCAGTACCCAGTCTGAAACAACAACTAAGTTCACTGAAGCTCATATGGATAAAAAAAAATAAGAAAAAGCTGTCACAACTGGAAATGAGTTGTATCTCTCAAATATCCCAAAGTACTGTCATTGGATATGCTGGGCCCATCACTTCCAGTTCATCAGGAAAAGCTTGAGAATAAATTCTGAGTTCACATACTTCAAGCTTATCGTGAATTAAGCAAGAAAATATGTAAAAAAAACATCAGAGGAGCTAGTAACAGAGTCTATAGGCTATCAGGAAGCAGAGCCTGAATAATGTTTGACTTGTGGCTTGGAAATAATAATGATAGTTGAACAAATCTACAAAGACATAATATCTACAGTCATTTTATGTTTTGTGGAAGTGCATATAATCTGGGAAAACAGAAGTGAGTTAGACTGTTTTGTTTTGACAACTGTCTTTACAAGTGTTGAGTTGGTGTGACGTTTGTGGTTGTGGGGAAGCTGAGTAGGGTTTTTTTGGTTTCAGATCTTAGCATGGTTTAACAACAGACACAATGAATACTTTTAAATGCATTTCCAGAAACTAAATTGAAACAATGTTCATTCTACACTTTAGAGAATTAGTTGTTTTTTCTTAAATATAAGGTCTATCAAGCCAGTCGAAACTAATTCTCTAAATAAAACAAAAAGAGCTATTGACTCTATATACACTATGATCAACACAAAAGGGACATAATTCAGCATTTACCTTGACAACGAAAGTGACGTCCCTTCATCCTGTCACATGCATACTATTACCAGTCTCATTACCAATCTACCATCAAAATCATGTTAAGCAGTTAAGGCCGAAACATTTGCTTGATGGGGGTTTCTCTCTGTTGGTCTTCTGCTCTCGGCTCTCCCCAGAGTTTTTAACTACTTAGCTAAAATTTCATTCTGTGATTGTTATTTTTTTACTTTCATCTCCACATAATCTTTCACGGAGGGAAAAGTCAGCCTTACTAGACTGTCATAATCTCAAATTTTTGTCTCTAAAATGAAGGGAAATATTTTTATGTCAGCCTAACCATACTGTCACAAATCTCAAAAAATTAATTCTAATATTAACAACATTCAGGAATGACTAGTTTATAGTTTGTTTTTTCAAAAACAGGAAGAAAAGTTTTGTAGCTGACGTGTCTGCCCTCCGTTATTTTCCATCTGCATTCATTTCAGGTAATTTGAAAACATCCCTTTCCCAAAAGATAGATACAATTAAAAACTTCAATCAAACCTTTATAATAATATATATGTACTCACCGGACCCATGATAGTGGCTTGCCAGTGAAACACTGAAACAAAGAGGAAATGTTTACTGACAAAATGATTAAGTATCATCTATTATTATTAATTGTCCTTCTGTAGCACTCTCCTCCAAACTTAATCAGATACATGATTTTTAGTGGTGCATGGAGAACTCAAGTTGTCAGGTGAACTACCCACAATCCCCTATGTTGCTGCACAGTCTGCATCTTTGATGATGTGCATGCTGGGTGTTTTCAGTGTTTGAATAACTAGCATGGATTTTCAATATTCTGCATGCTTTAGACATCACAAAGGGAGTTTAGGCAATGGCAGATCTGCACACATTTTAACCTGGGTGATCTGAAAAATCTCCACCATTTGCCCACCGGGCAGAAATGTCCAGGCAGACTGAACCCAGGACCCTTTGAGTCTGACTGGATGTCTGACGTTTACCCACTTGACTACTGTTGGACTACAATTTTTGCACACTTTCAAACAATATGCACATGCTGTGGGGATGCCTAAAATCTGCGGCAAAAGTTAGTTCACTTTCTACATTCAGTAGATCTATACAACACCAAAGGCCAGTTTTAAGACCAACATCAAAGTCATCGATATAAACAGCATGAGTGCAGACCACACATCACCAGGAATCATTAACTAGTTTGAAGTAACATCCAGAGTGAGACGGCGCTGTATCACCAGTATTGTTTATAATAATTTCATAGTTCACATGGACAAAGTCGTGACAAGCAAACCCAAACACAAAATCTTTGAGCAAGATAATGTCTGCAGACAATCAATGCCTAGCACACTAAAAGGAAGACTACAGGACCATGCAACCCACCTGATAATTTGCAAAAAATACACCATGAATCAAATAAAAAGCAAACAATGAAAATCGGGAGAACATCCGGCAACATTAACATCAACATCAATGGCCTACACCTGTGAGATGCATTAAGGGTTGTCAACAACAATCCAGAGGTGACCTAATCAAAACCACCAAGACCAGAGAAATGGTGAGAGTAACACCAGTAATACCAATCTAACATGTACATAATCATCAGCAGTAAACTAAATGGTTTGGAATCTGATAAGAATGCAATCCCATCAGCTGGCTCAAGAAGCATATTTAACAAAAAGATTAACTGTACAGGTCTTCCAGCTTGCTGCTGACTGTCAGCAATTTCTCTCCTGACATCAATGATGGATGATACAACAGGACAGATAAAAGAAAGAAAAAAGTACAAGACTACAACTTAACTCTTTGTCAGACACCAATAAACTTATACATGTATATATGGTCATGTGAAATGAATGTATACATATCAGTCACAGTACATATAGACTTTCATAACACTTACTTATAGCTAACAAATCAATACAGGGGGAAAAGTTACTCAGCAATGCAACTTTGTGGCTAACACTCACACAAGTTTGTGTATAGACTTTTTTAATTATAGATTACAATTCATAATCTCACAAGTTTACTCACAATCATCGTTGACTGGTCCAGCTGAACAATGCGCAGGTGGGTCTTTGCCGAAATCTACTAACTCCTGTATAGATCATTAGATGAAACAGAAAGTGCTAAGCAATAAATAGTGCAACATTTTCAGGTGATTTTCAAAATCTTTTCTTGTACCTAAACACTGTGACATTCTACTTCCTCCGTCCACCTTCAGGGGAAAAAAAGTAGTGGTAGTAAATGTTATCAGTAGCCAATTATAATGATGAACTTTAACTGGTGATTGTTGATCAGTTGCAAGACACAGATCTGTCCACAGAATAAATACACTATGGTATGAATGTATTTAGTAGCCACACTGTCTGCAAGAACAGATCTGTCCACAGAATAACATACACTATGGTATGATGTTATTAGTAGCCACACTGTCTGCAAGACACAGATCTGTCCACAGAATAACATACACTATGGTAATGAATGTTATTTAGTAGCCCACACTGTCTGCAAGAGACAGATTGTCCACAAAAACATAAACACTTCAGTTACTCTCTTTTTAGTCACTGTTCATATATATACCACTCATTCAATATTTTATTCTGTGTTCCAGCCTGATCACACCTCAAATGGATCATTTATCCAACTGAGGCATGTTTATTTTAGCTTAGTGTCAGAAACATGTATGCCAACTATACTGTTGCAGACAAATGATGCTCCTGCATATTTTCATTTGCTCCAACTTTGATGGGGAAGAAAGGGAAGACAATATGCACAAGGATTTCTTGAAAACCCATATAAGAGAATGGAACAGTAAGTCGGACAAACTGAAAGACAAAAGGGACAGAAAGAAAAAAAAGTTCAGCAGATACAAAGTTGATAACAGAAAACAAAAGGGCATTTTTACTACAGTATTTTCAAAAGAGAATATACAATGATAAGAGCACACAGCATCCCAATGACGGGAAAAACTATTTATATAATAATTGCTATTAAACCATAAGAATAATCACGATGAGGGCAAGGAAAAGAATCAAAAGAGAAATAGCAGCAGAACAGTGTGGATTTGTCAAAGAGAAAGGAACTATTAATGCCATATACATCCTAAGAACTACCATAGAGATGTCAGTCGAGTTGAATAACGATTTACATTTATTATTTATATATTTAAGCTTTGATGATTATATCACAGCTTTCAAATAGGTAAGACATGAAGAGTTGATCAACCAACTAGAAAGGCTCAATATTGATGGAAAAGATCTAGAAATGATTAGAAATATGTCTTGGGGACAAACAGCAGTAATGAGAATAGAAAACAATATAAATCCTTTCCAAAATATCAAGAGAGGTTAGGCAGGGTTGTCTTCTGTCACCAGATTTGTTTTCACTTTACAGTGAAACCATCATAAGGAACCTAGAAGAATTAAATGCCTTGGGATAAAGGTTGGAGGAAAAAATGACAAAAAACATTCATTACGCAGATGACATAGTGCTAATTGCAGAAAATGAAAAAGACCTACAAAATTTTGTAAATATAATAGAAGCCGAAAACAAAAAGAAAGGGCTAGAGTTAAATAACAAGAAGACTGAAGTCATGGTAATCAGTAAAAAGCAAGAAATCTCCTCACACAAAATTGAAATAACAGCAAATGGCATGATATTGAGACAGGTTGATAAACTTGTGTAAATATCCACTATCCAGGAACGGTCATCTCACCAGACAGCAGGTGCACATCAGAAGTAGCAGAATTAGCCAAGCTAAAACAGCATTCAAGAAGATAAAAAGCCTTCTTACCAACAAATGCCTATCAAGTAAAATCAGGAAGAGAGTTCTTGAGTGTTTTATAGAACCGACACTGTTGTGAGGTGTGGACAGTCAACACACAAAGTCAGAACAAAACTGAGGCAACTTGAATGTGGTTTCTAAGAAGAATATTAAGAGTTTCCTGGACAGCAAAGAAAACAAACGAGAAGTCTTGATGGAGGCAGACACAAGAAGATCATTAATAAAGAACATTAGGAAAAGACTAGCAACATTTATAGGACATTTTATGAGCCAAAAAAAAATCAGAGCACCTGGTCACAACAGGAAAGCTGGAGGGAAAGATAGCACAAGGTAGACCCAGGGACAAAATACTGGACAGACTTGCAGGGTGGCTGAGGAAAGAGAGGGTGGAAGATGTACTTCCAGCAACAAGGGACAGATTCGTAGGAAGGGTCATGACTGCCAATGCCAAGCGGCAGGACACATGATGATAATGATGAGTAAACCACACCAATAATGCTCTTGGCGCATGTACATCAATATATTTTATCAAAGCATACACAGTAAACATTTACGAAAAGCAGACATAAAGACTATCATTAACCATAATGACAGTGTCAGTAATAATAACAATGATACCAACAATCACAACAACAATATTAACTGATCTTAACATGTTCATACTCACATGCATAATGACACACATACACTAACACATCTGGTTCATTCATGACAAGTCCAGCAGGAATTCCAAGTCCCTCTGTGACAGGGATGTACTAATATACCATTCACTCTTCAAATCCCTCCTCGCACACACATACACCCACACACACATCCACACACACATGCACACACACACATGCACACAGACACACACACACACACAGCCATTGACCCAAAGGGAGGGGGAGAGAGGGAGGGGGAGAGAGAGAGAGACAGTAACATGCATATTTCACACACCCACCCAATTTCCCAATCACATGCACATTCACATCAGCTGATATGGATCCTCTCTCACCAACATTCACATCCCTCTGCCACTGGGGGCTTACAAAAGACAACAAATAATAATAATAATGATAATGATATAATAACAACAAATGATAACAACAGAGGTAATAATTAGGCTACAATATTCATAGGTGTACCTATGAACCGCACCAACGAAAGTAAAAAGTGGTGTTCGGAGTTTATCGATTATCTACCATAAAAAGCTCCCCAATTATACATTGTATACAACACACTGACCAACCGTAACCATTAAGAAGTACCTGATTTTATATCTAATTACCCGTGTCAATTTCAAGTACAATTATGAAAAAGACGACTGATAACGAAGGCGCGTTCAAGACCCTTCTATTCTTCTATTACTAGATCTACTGTTCTACTTCTACTACTAGCTTAATCTTACACGGTCACTGTGCCCTGTGGTTTGGCAATCGAAAAACAACATTCTATAACACAGGCACCTCTTATATGATCTGTTACAACTCCGCCAAGACACAAGACTAAATACTAGAAAACAATTTAAGCAGCTCAAAACAAAACCTTGTTTATCCGCTTCATTGCCATTTTCGTGTTGAAAGCGTTGAGTGTGCTTGCACAGTGGAAAATATATCGTCCAGGAAGTGAACGTGAATCTCGTTCACGCATGCGCACATGGGAAAGTGCGTCTTCAATTGTGTAGGTTACGGGGTCGAGTGAGGTCAGGAGTATGATCCTGTCGGCCAACATGAGGCCATCGTACACGTGCTCTCAACTGGTGAAACCTCAGCATGATCACAGCAACCGATGCTATATTATAGAATTAATTCCCCACTGTAGAGCCATTTCTGATCACTGCGTTAGTGTGTTATCATCTATGTATGTATATGCTTATGACCCGTAGTATATGTGCATGTACGATTACACAAAATTAATGCGTAGACCTATTGATTTGTGTACGTGTATGAAATTTGAACTCTGATATGTGTTATTGTTATTGTTATATTTGTTTAAAACCCCAGTCGCCTGGGGAAAGCCATATCAGGGCTATAACCGTCTCAAAATGGACACAATACTTCACTGTGAACAAAACTGGAACAGAAAATGAAGTACACATATCAATGCATTCGTGAACATAATCTAAGGATACGCCCTCGGCGTTGATCATTCTGTCCAGCTTATCACCAGGAGTTTGAAAATAATACCTGAATACAGTGAGTGTATCTGTGTGTTTGTGCGTGTAATATCAGTACTTCTGTATGTATTACACTCGTGGTTTATAAATGCGTAATGTGCTGTAGTTCAAATGAACTTAGAGAATAGAAGTATAAACGATTGATTTGTGATTGTCGTTGTTGTTGTTAAATTTGTATAGTCAAGGATGGAAAATCTACTTACACGAACTGATGTTCGCAGTGCTTGATGAGTCGATCTCTACATGTCATTCTCTCTCTCTCTCTCTCTCTCTCTCTCTCTCTCTCTTCTCTCTCTCTCTCTCTCTCTTTCTTTCTCTCTCTTCTCTCTCTCTATCTCTCTCTCTCTCTCTCTCTCTCTTCTCTCTCTCTCTTCTCTCTCTCTCTCTCTCTCTCTCTCTCTCTCTCTCTCTCTCTCTCTCTCTCTGCGTAAAGACAATTAAAGATATGCCAGCGTCCATCTGTTTCCCTCCATCTTCTTCCAAGGACAGCGACCACTATCAACATTGATCATTGTCGTTACATAAACAATAAGTGTGTGTGTGTATTTTTGTGTGTCTGTAAAGTGACTGTTTATTCGGAATCTTTGGGTTTTCTGTTCTCGAATATTTTGTAACATACGCATAGTGCATGCTGTATACGGACTTGGTTTATTGTCTAATTGAACAAACAAATAAACAAACAAACAAACTTGTAGCCCGACCGTTCAAGATCTAATGGAAGACGGACAAAAATCATCTTCCTCTCTCTGTAGAAGAACACTAAATGATGAAGTTTTTATGGTGATACTGGAAGATTTTCTCTGTTTGTGACTGCTGTTGTCAGGTCACTCGGCTCCTAGATTAAGTTACGAATGGAAACGACTCGATTGCCTTTTAAGGCGTAAACAGTGTTGTTGGTAGCTAGAAACTCTGGGGAGAGCTGAACAGAAGGTTCTTGGAAAAACTCCTCACACTCTAAGAGGGCCGGGCCACATCCAGATCATGATTCATGGATGCCCTTCTGCTGTCGCCAGTTTCTTCTTCTTCTTCTTCTTCTTCTTCTTCTTTTCTTCTTCTTCTTCTTCTTCATCTTCTTCTTCTTCTTCTTCTTCTTCTTCTTCTTCTTCTTCTTCTTCTTCTTCTCTCTCTCTCTCTCTCTCTCTCTCTCTCTCTCTCTCTCTCTCTCTCTCTCTCTCTCTTCCCTCCGCCCGGGTTTGATCCCACACTTCAAAGATGGTCGGACATCTGAATGCCAAGTCATTCCTGTGGCGGATTTCTTAACCACTTAATTATCGGACACGTGCTGTACGTAGTGGAATGTAATATCTTGTGAAGTTTACTTTTGTTCCTCCTCCTCCTTGTTGTCTCGTGTCAGAAGTAAAGCGCCGAAATATGCTCTCTATAATTTTCCATTGTTTTTATTCTTTCTCCCCATTTATAGCCAGCCGTGTGTGTGTGTGTGTGTGTGTGTGTGTGTGTGTGTGTGTGTGTGTGTGTGTGCGTGGGTGGCGTGTGTGTGGTGTGCGTGCGTGCGTGTGTGTGAATGCGTGCGTGTGTGTGTGTGTTTCAGCGCTTAGATTTTATTTTATCAAGATTTTGCGCTATATAAATATTGTAATTATTATTAATTATGAAACAACTTGCTTGACGGGGAGTTCTCCTCTGATGACTTTCTGCTGCCCATTTCTTCTTACTACTACTAGTTACTTTTGTTCCTCCTCGAGCAGATCCAGCTGGAGTTTATGTAAAGAAGCGCTGACCAAAGGAAAGTTAAAACTTACGGAGGCACTGTCAAGTTGCATATGAAGATCACACAAGCGATCAGTCCTGCCAGGGGGAACAAAACCATGCCACCAGAAGCTCCGATATTCTTCTACACGGTACGAGACGACAAACCGTGGCCTGAAAAAGCTGTGATATCCGTAACATAGAAACGGGGTTTACTTAATGAACTGGACAACTGGGAGTGCACAGCAGATCTTCAGAAAAAATATCAGCAAGAGTGGAATGAGACTGGATATACTACTCCACTTCTCAAAACAAAATTATTCTGTGCCGTTTGAAAGTAGAATGGAGGAAGCCCATTTGTATAAGATTGAGAAATATGCCAATCTAGCCAGCACCGTGAGGAATCCGGCTTCCAGGCCAAAGTCCTCGCAAGAAAGATCCAAAACAATGTGACTGACCGCGCTCAAGCAAACAGGAAACAGAAAAAAACAAAAAAACAACAACACAAAAAACACGAAAATTAAAAAAAAGACAGAACGCGTATTTGATATAACCAGACAAGACAGACGCAAATTTTCGCCAGCTGACCCTTTTCAAGCGTAGACGTGAGATCACAACTGAACAAACACCATACACAAAAATTCAAATAAATGGACTGAAACTTCCCTGCTGCTTCGTCCAATGGGAGAAAAGGACTAAAAAAAAATGTGCCTGTCCTGTCTGGTTGTATTAAATATGCATTTTGATTCTTTTGTGTGTATGTGCGTGTGTGTGTGTGTGTGTGTGCGCGCTCGCGCGCGTGCGTGCGTGCGTGCGTGTGTGTGTGTGTGTGTGTGTGTGTTTTCTGGTTCCTCATAACAGAGGTTAGAGCAAGGGGTTTGGCAGGTACACCTGCCCAAGATCCCATGAAACATTTCTCAATTTCTGCTGAGCAGAGGACTAGGTCCCTGAAGGCAATGGCAGAAGCAGCTGAAAAGAGTATCAGCTGGATCCGTTGAGGAGGAACGAAAAAGAACTTCATAAGACTTAACATTACCTATTTGTTGCAGGTGTCCGATAGCTAAGTGATTAAAACATCTGTCAAAATTTGACTTAGCCTTGAGACACCTAACTACCTTGGATGCGCAGGTTTGACTCAAGGTGGAGTACTAATTAAAAAGAAAAGAAAAGAGAGAGAGAGAGAGAGAGAGAGAGAGAGAGAGAGAGAGAGAGAGAGAGAGAGAGAGAGAGAAAGAAAAACGAAGACATGGGCATCCGGGAGTCATGGATACGGTCCAATTATCCTCTTAGAATGAAGGGTGCTGTCCAGCGCTCCCCATAGTTTCTTGCTATTGTCTTTGTGTTTTATTTTGCCTGTTAGTAATTCATGATTTTAAAGTGTGGAGCAAGCATTGACATTCCACGGCAATGAACTTGTGGAATTAGCTTATGCGTGAGTATTATGGTTTAGATCGTGTGTTTCAGGAGTGGATCACCAGCAAGGTTTATGTTTTCGTCCTTATCTATTTTTTCTCCCTTTTGATTTTAACCCTTGCTAGGACTTGCTCGGTGTTAGCACTTCTTATGGTTTTATGGTCTAGGCTGTGCTGTGTCATGATTTTGTTTTACTGGGTTCAGGTTTGTCTTGTTACATGTACATGTGTACAAATCTCGTGTCCCAGGAAGCATTATTTGTAATTATAACTGCCCCCCCCCCCCCCCCTTCTCTTTAAAGAACCTAGAAATCTCCAAACTACTGGCCTGTTCATTGAATGGGTGTGTGTATTGTTCTGTACTTCTATTGTAAACAGCGTGCAATGGCTGGATAAAGGAGTAGGTGACCTACCGTGGGGATCACGGAGGCTCGAGTCTTTCAGTATCCATAGTATCCCTACCTTCTGCAAATTCGGTGCTAGAAATTTCCTCTTTTCTGTCTCTATCTTTGATTCTGCATTGCTCCTTTGCTTTTTGTCATCTTTTCATATCATTTTCTGCCTTGTAGGTTTATTCACTTACATATGTTCTATAAAGCCTTGATATTTTCTATTAAGGTTGAAAACGAGTAGGCCTATATGTATGAACTGTATTTTTTTGCTCTAAGGAAATATGATTCGCTGAAGCAATTTAAGATAATTAGATCATTTTTTAAAATTATATTTACATTTATAAAGGTAATTAAGCCATTTTTTGGTTATAATTACATTTACATTCATTTTTGGAGACCCTGGTAACGAACTGGGAGGAACGGTCAACGCCAGGGGGATATCCTTATATTATGAGCGTGCACACATTGATATGCGTACTTAATTTTCTTTTTCAGGCGTTTTTGTTTTGGTTTGTTTTTCATGGTCAGCAAGGTGTTATGTGGATTTTAAAATGGTTATAGCCCTGATATAGCTCTGTGCTGTCGGCTTGGCTTTAAACAATAATACACTGATAAAAATATGGCTTGTGGTAGAAAGAACAAAATAGAGCCATAATGACAAACAAAGCAATCCACCCTGTTTTTAAGAAATAGCTTCCTCCAATCTCCCACCATATATAGATAATAAACAAAACTAATCACTTGAGGGATAAAGCAAAGAAAGCTACGTCACTTTAGCGATAAAGCAAATAAAACTACGTCACTTGAGGGATAAAGCAAATAAAGAATTTCAGAAACTGACGGCTAACAAACGACAATGATGTCCATTTGAGTAATACATTTTCATTGGTGGGCTTTTACATTTAATTGGAACGTCACAAGTTGAGCAAGAATGGTGTTTCTTGAAGCAGATCATACACTAACTACACTGTCACGCTCTGATTGGAGGAACAGCCATTAGAGTGACACTATACAGTCGCAAGTTTCTTGTGCTTGGTACAATTCACTGAGAGTAACCAATCGCAAGCCTCAGTGCTGTGATTGGTAATGGCTTTGAGGACGTAGCCAACTCCTGTGTGTCTGTGAGTGAGTGTGTGTGTAAAATTAGAGTGTATTCAAGAGGGGTTCAGCACATTCGAATAAACCCATAGGCACTCTATTCAAATCTGCCGGCAATTACCTGACAGAGCTCTAGAGCCCGTGCAAAGCCTTATGTGATGACTTATTTTTGTCGGTTTCAGTTTCAGATTCAATTTCTCAAGATGACGTCTCCGCGCTGGAAAAGAATTCCATAAATTATGCACTAACGCCACAGGTGCCGTATGATGGTGAAGGTCCAGACTGATCACAGCGCAAGCCTTAAGACTGCACATAAATCCACGAGCTGGCCAGAGCCTGAGGTCCTACCTAGATAGTTCCATAACTCTGGGATCGTAGGGGAGTGAGGTGGCAGAGACCTCAACTTTTCCCAGGGTCAGCACCACGAGATCGGCACCCATCCCCTCTCCCTCAATTCAAATTCATATGACGTGATAACAAGTGTTGTTCCAATCATTTTTTTCAGCTTTCATCGTTTCAGTCTTATCATGTCTCTTCTGGTCTTTTTTTTTTTCCATAGTCATAAAGGCAGTGACTAGTTGTTATTCACCAATATGCTGATGAAGGAAACACTCTTGTGAGTTTTTCTCACTGCAAAGAACACCCTCAAAAAAGTCAGGTACTCCTGTACAAGATTTGAACCTCAATAGCTCAGTTGGTCAAGCATCAGATTCACGTGTCAGTGGTTGTGGATTCCAACCTGGTGTGTGCTACTTTACTAATCATCCCATCTTGATATAATTATTGTTTTGGTGACGACAGTATAACATTAAAAGCTTTCTTTCCCCTCACTTTTGGGCATTTCACTTTGCACATTATGATTTGTACATTTATGATTTGTACCAGCCACACTATATTAGCAATTTAGATCTTTCTGTAAAAAGTATACTTTTGAAGGAAGATAATGTAAGAATGACTAAAAGATTAACATGTTTTTCTGTATTGGTTTCAGGCTCCAGCCCCTGGCGACAACTCCACAAGGACTATCATTGATTGTCTGTTCTGGTCTTACTTACTGATTTTGTTTTAGATGTTCCATCTTGAAAATTGTTATTCTTCTTTCAAGCGTTGAGTTTAATGTCCACATCTGGCACAGTTAAGTCAGAGTGAGTACAAACATTGTATTGATACGCCTGCTTTTCTTTCCATAAGAATGGTTGGGTGTTTTAAAAGGAGCGAAAGTTGACAGCGCACACCATTGGCCTTTTGGACTCTGGTCTTAATGTCTCTGTCAATTATTTCATCATGTGCGGTAAATTATTTTTCCATGGGGAGTATCTAAATTCTAAAATTGCTTCCAGTTGTCGCCATTTGATTCTGATGTCTAATTTATCGGTTGTCCATGCCACTGACATAATCTCTGCATCGCAGATACTGATTTTTCTTCCATAATTTTCAAAGCTGCTGTATGCGTTGTTCGGTTGTAACAATGTAGCGACCTTGAAATGTGGTCAGCTCGGGCAACAACAGCTTGAGTTCTTCGTGCTTCAGCCGCTAAAACGTCTGAGTATGTGTACACGCCGTGAGTCCAAGAATGGCTTTGCGAAAGTTTTCTTCGCGAAGGTCATGGCCCAAGCAAGTTTGGAGAGTGGCGCTTGGACGTATATTATAACGATTTATAATGATAATAGTGTATTGTGTGACACTAAAGACCTCGCCGACATACTTCTAGTAGGCCTAATCTATCTTAATGATGATAATAAATCAGCAGGCTTTATTATGAACATATTTATACGCTGTTTTTTTTTGTGTGTGTTTTTTTTTTTTTACGCACGTATAAACCATAGTGGGTATGTGTGTACGCTCTCTCTCTCTTTTTTTCCCTCTGTATACAACACTAGCGCGCATTGCCCAATGCCTATGGTTATTGCGGTGAGAGTTTAGTGATCTCTCTCTCTCTCTCTCTCTCTCTCTCTATATATATATATATATATATATATATATATATATATATATATACATACAACACAAGCGCGCATTGCCCAATGTCTATGGTTATTGCGGTGAGAGTGTAGTGATCTACCAGCCTAAACACGTTAGGTGAAGAACATCCAATGCCTCAATGACCCAGCTGATGACGGGCCCAACCTCCAGGTAGCTCCACCCTTCAGTGATGGCAAGTGTCAGCCTATTGGATATCGCTAGAGTTGGCAGTGCTCGAACAGCGGCATGTCGCTCCACTGGTTTCTTCTCTGACGGAGCTTTGGACTCTACTTGAAATCTGATACCGAGTTCAATCCCAACCCGCAACATTAACCATTTGACTCCCGCACCCTATCCACCAACTGCAAAAAACCGAACCCTTTGACTTCCTCACGCTATCCACCAGTTTCCTGCATGAAGCTGGTGGATAGGGTGAGGGAGTCAAAGGGTTCAGTTTTTGTTTTGCTAGCATTGTTGACAATGCAGTATGCTGGTGGACAAGGGTGGAGAGTCAAAGGGTTAAAAAGTCTGCTTGCTGTCTATCTCAATGTTTCCATCATTCTGGAGTTATATCACTTGAGTGTTTCATATGTCCCTTGTCCCCCCTCTCCTCCTCCGTTTCAAGATCTTGCCTGGCAGTACATATGATTTTGCGTAGGCTCAGGGAGTCTGCCAGATAATTGTCGGCAGATTTGGGTGAAGCGCGTATGGAACTTTCCGAGAGTGATGAGTCCCACTGGAACAAACTTCAAACAAACCGTAACTGTTTGCTCTGCATGACGAGGTCTACGCGTGTCGCTCCGGTGAAACGTTTCACGCATTAGAGATATAAATATACATGTTTTTGCACACACAGAAGTTGTATTGACGTGAGTCACAACCCACATCATGGCACACCTTTACTTGTGCTGCCAAAGCCGAACAACACGTTGGCTTCGCACCAAGTTGTTTGCGGGTTCAGAAATATACGAGCACTGCAAGAGAAAAGTGATTTTCCATGCAGCGGCAAGCGATCTGTCTTTCTGTGGTGATTCGCGGCCATGTTATGTGCACACAGCACTGCAGTTGGCTCAGGATTACATACTTTTAGCTCTGACACCGTACTGCATTCATGGAGACTTACCGCGCTTTGACGTCGATCAAGCAAGACACCGCTAGGCCTAGGCCTAGCGAAGGCAATTTTCGTTCTCACTATTCATATCTCTCGGTGGGCCCTTGAACATGAATTAAATTGGATTCGTGCCAAAGAGTGTTTAGCTAACTCCAAGGACTCGGAATTAGCGTCATCGGCCCAGGCCAACAGAATGACACAGCAACAAGCACACAAACGAGCAACGAATAACTAAAGATAATACTAAACAAGCTAGCAAAACGAACGAAACAGGGGAGAGAGAAGAGAGAGACAAAGAGAGAGAGAGAGAGAGAGAGAGAGAGAGAGAGAGAGAAGAGAAGAGAAAATCAGTTAATAAAGACTACACAAAGAAAGAAATGCAAGATTGATGATGATAGTAACTATTATCATTGAAAAAAAGCAGTGATATAGCAACCATCCTCTCTGTAAAACAAGTACAGAACACACATGTACCCATGCATTGTCCTTCGCGTATATTTTGTTTATGTGTATGTGACTATATCACACATACACATACATACACATACACATACACATACACACATATGTATGTATACACGTATATATATATATATATATATATATATACATATATATATATATATATATATATATGACATCATCATGTGTCCTGCCCCATGACATTGGCGATCATGGCCCTCCGCATAAATCTATCTTTTGTCACTGCAAGTACATCTCCCACCCTTTCTATCTTCATTTACTCCGAGGATCCGTCCAATATATTTTCGCTGAGTCTGCCTGGTGCTCTTCTTCCGCCCAGCTTTCCTGCTGTTACTAGGTTTTCAACTTGAATTTCTCTTACGTCATAAAATGTCCTATGAATACTGTTTGTATTTTCCTAACATTCTTGACTGATGTTTGCGTCATAAAATGTCCCATAAATACTGTTTGTATTTTCCTAATATTCTTGATTAATGTTCTTACATGTATGTATGTATGTATGTATGTATGTGTGCGTGTGTACATATATACATATTCAGTCATGGTAATAACTTACAGTTGTTTTTACCGTTTTAACGTAGTGTTAGCCTTAATATGGCTCTAGTACTTAGTTGAGATTTTGGCAATGTGACATAAAACTGAAACCGAGGGCTCGTGCGCGTGTGTGTGTTTGTGCGTGTACGAGAAACTTATCATTGTAAGCGGCATTGATGTAGAATTATAATTATAATGTAGCCTAATTTGCTCTTTGTACATTTATTTGTGAAGATTTAGTTCACTGTGATTTATTATCTCTCCTGTATAGTTCACCCCTGTCTCTGTCTCTCTCTGTCCTCTCTCTTCTCTCTCTCTCCCCCCTCTTCTTCTTCTTCCTCCTCCACGTCCTTCTCCTCCCCTTCCTTCTTTTTCTTCGTCCTTTTCTCCTAATGTTTCAAATGTCTTGCGCTTGTGTTTCAGCTAAGACAGAAAAAAAGTAAAGCCATTCAAACAGCCTGCCTTCGTAGTATGTATGTAGTATGTATGTATGTATGTATGTATGTATGTATGTATGTATGTATATATGTATGTATGTATGTATTGTATGTGTTATGTATGTATGTATGTAGTATATATATATATATATTATATATAAATATATTATATGTATATGTATGTATAACCCAGAACATTCAGATTTTGTACATACTTCTCAGGGATACCACATGCGACCTTGAAGAAGACTCGTATACAATCAACATAGGCACGTTGAGGACAATGATAGACTGTCACAACACTGAGTGAAAACAGTTTTTAAATATTATCAGAAGTTCCTGAGATCGTGATGTTTACACAATGTCACCTTCATCAAAAAGTGCGGATGCTAAGCACTTAAGGTTTTGGTTCATGTGATCCTGGTCTTGGAACTGTACCTTCCAAACTTATGTTTACGTGAATTCTTCGAAAGTCCGCAGCAATGACCAAAATCTAGCACGCTTAAAAGATCCCACCTTAAAGAGCTTCAAACTTTTGGCATTCATTTTTTATGCTCTCTCTCTCTCTTTCTCACTCACACACACACACACACACACACACACACACACACACACACACACACACACACACACCCCACACACACACACACCATTTGAAACAAACTCCTTTTTTGAAAGCAACATTTTCAAGTTTTTAATATACCAGAGGGTGGACATTGAAATCAATTCACGCTCTTAAAAAAAAAAAGACAGCATGAATAGTATGATGAGCTTGAAAAAATATTTGGCTTGATCATACGAACATTTGTGGTTTATTTAGATTTCGGTTACATTTGTTGATATGGCTTGATGATTTGATTACTTTACGCTTAGGCCTAGTTTCCCCGATTCTGCGCATAAACAACATGGCAATCGCGCATGCGTAGCATAAAGGGAATTTATTTTGCGTGTTCCTTGTCAATCACGGAGTAGTGACTGTTCAAATTTGTTTACAGACCGTTCACAATGGCTTTGAAGCGGATAAATAAGGTATGGATGTGTTGTTTATCAGACGATCCTGTACATAACCCTCCTTATTTCATAGCAGTCAGTCTGACTGGCAGTTTACAATGTATACATGTATCAAAATTTTCGTCGGTAGCTAGGCCTATACACTAATACACAGTAGCAGGGCGACTGAGTTTCGAGTCAGGCATCATGATGGTCATGGCGGACACTGAAATTTGACAACCTTTGCCAAATGTCGTGACATTTAACAAAAACGGTGTTGTTATTGTAAAACATCAAACGCTGATCTTGTGAATCGAAACTTCTTAGCCATATTATTATCAGGAATTTCATCCTTATAATTATTGTAAATTGACATGGCAAATGAAATGTTACGTCATTGGCAGATCTGTGGCAATAACTAGGATTTTTTTGTACTCGTGAACAAAGTGATAGCGGCAGACCTACCACAGTGCCACAGCATACTGTCTCATTCATTGAGATCGTTGCAGTTTGTGGATCAGTCGAAAAATTCAATTAGATCAATCGGCAGAAACAAAGGGAGAGAGAGAACAGCCTGTAACCAAAGATACGAATGTCGAATTTAGGGCCTATTCCAATTATGGCAGTGCTGGTATCAGGGGTAAACTTCATTACGACATTAGTACTTGAGGAAGTTGAGCCAAACTGTTAGATTAAGGGACAGCAAAAAGTGTAAGGTGGGAGGTAGTTGGAAAGTCACTTGAATTTGAATTGTCAGATCTCAAAATCAAATAATGACATTTTGTATATAGGCCCAACATGTAGCCTAGGCTATTTGTTGAACTAACAGGAATCTTCATCATATTTGTTGCAGAGTAAGATCTCAAATATTGCTTTTTGTCTGGTACATCTGTAATCTGTGTAACAAAAAGTGTGATTGTGTGCTTGTTTGGTAAATAAAATCTGAATTGAATGAAAGGTGGGTAGGGCTAACAGCTCCTTGGATTGGCATGTCCATCAAAACAAGAATTATGCACATTTTGTATGAAAGGAAGAAAATAAAACTGCCAGAGGACTTAAAGTTGAACACACACACACACACACACACACACACACACACACACACACACACACACACACACACACAACATACACACACAATCTTATGAGTAAAGTTCAGCATAATACTGTCCTCTGTTGACTGCACCCAGCAGTTGAAGCCAGCTGTGGAACTATGGTGTTCAAATCTCTCACCTGTAATAGGAAAATCTGACTTGATTTCACAGATTCAGCATTGCCACGACACTTTGTCAGACAACACCATGACCTGATTTGTTTTGTAAATTATACAATGGATATATCCTACAGCATGAATTTGTAACATGAGCATCTCCTGTGCCAGGCTATTGTTGACGATTTATCATAATGCAGTGCTTGCTGAAACAAAGCAGCAACTGTTCATTCTGACTTGCCCTCCCTCTGTAGATCTGTTAACATAACACTGACATTGACACCAGCAAAAGATTTAAGAAGAATCAGTAGGCCTAGGTATCTGCCTTGTTTTAATGCTATATACTTATTCATTTTAATCTAACACCTGCTGAATGTGATAAGAGTATGACATGGAAATGGATCTAAGGAAAGATCTGGTGTAATATTTATGTCAAAGACAAAGACTTCTTCGAAGTTCCTGTCATTAACACCACTAGTAAGTAGTATTGGTGCTATAGACTGCCAGATGTTACAGCTATGTTTTTCATGCGCACACTGCCGTTCCATCCACTGTTTTCCAACATTTGCTTTATTTTTTCTTTCTCACTGTCGTTTAGATCCAACAGTGTGAGATTAAAAATATTATTTTCATTTGAATACAAAATAGAAAAAGCTTTGATCAGCAGGCGTTCTCAGCCAAAATGAGAAAAGAATGAGCATGGAATGGGGGCAGAAGACTTAGAGTTAGAGGTTGGATTTTGTTTCCTCATTCCTGTGTTTTTGTTTTGTTTTTGTTTTTTGTTTTCATCATTTAGTGTGAAATGCAGTCAATTTATGAATATCAAGTTTTTTACATTTGATGAGATTGATTGATTGCAGGTTCACAGCAGAATTTTTCCATTTTGAAATGCAGATTGTACCCTTTGAGGATTCCAAGCATGTGTCCATGGCATGTGTGTATTTTTTGTGTATGAAACTAAAGTGGATTTTGGGCCTTGTTTTTCCAGGGACAGCGCTTTTGTTGCTATGTGCTAAGTTTATGTGGCACACAGCATCTTGTCTAGTTATATCAGAAAGACTTGACACCTACACCCTGACCACCACTTGGGGTGTAGTGAAGGAGGGAGAAAATTCCTCATTTCCTGTATGGCCAGGTATAGTATCTCCCAGGTCCTAGGCAGGTGTTCTAAATAATTGGACCACACATTCCATTGAACCTTTTGAGGGGAGGGGAAGGGGGCAAGTGCACTGCCTTCTTAATGTTGTTTTAGTAATAATTACAAAAATTATGAATGATTATAAAACTTATGAATGTAATTAAATGTTCAGGAATTGCAAGATTTAGGTCGTGACCCTCCAGCACAGTGTTCAGCAGGACCAGTTGGCGATGATTGTAAGTTACCATATTGATTTATCGTTATTATGTATGTTGTATTAGTAATCTAGTATTGCTTACAAAGTTCTGT
Organism: Monoplex corrugatus; assembly: GCA_030674185.1. Lineage (NCBI taxonomy): Eukaryota > Metazoa > Mollusca > Gastropoda > Littorinimorpha > Ranellidae > Monoplex > Monoplex corrugatus. Next base: position 15,845,159 of record CM060306.1, on the reverse strand, counting down.
TTGGCACTAATCGTCAGTTAAATTTTTATAGTATTGCTTATGAATTGCATGTGATGGTCTTTGTTTTTTGTTTTGTTTTTGCATTTAGAGTAATTAGACTCTTGAAGAAAATTGGTGACCATTGATGTATGATTATGTGTTTGTATGCACAAATTAGTTGTGATTGACCACTAATGTATGATAAATGCATGTGCATACATGTGCATCATGTAGTCTATGTACTACTACTTTTGGTTTGCCATCACACTTGAGTTTAGTGTCAAGGATGCAATTGTTCGTCTTCTGTAACTAGTACATTATACTACATCCACAAGCCTGTTCAGCTCCTGTTGAAGCATCAGGGTATGGTACAAGTCAGAAACCCTTGTTTATGTGATTATTCACTGATTCAGTGTGTTGGTCCCTGACCACTAGCAGAGGATAATGACATGTTCTTGCCAGGGACCTGGCATGCTCACTAACAGAAACTTGATGATAGTTTTCATCTCTGTGACTGAGTGTGAGCCTGATGTTACTGTCTTTATTTTCTGCTCCGTTTTGTCATTTGGTCCCGTGAGCTCCCATTTCCTGGGATACTATACTATACTATAGTCTATAGTCATGGTAGTGTGAGGAAAATTACTGCGGTATCTGTCGGGTGCACCTGATGTTGTGCAGTGCTTCTCCAAGTTCTTGTTGATGTGGTACTTCGTTCATGAGTGGATTTCACTACAGTATTAGGGATAAGTGTAATAATATCTGTTCAAAGAACACCGCTCCACTAACACTTAAAATATACTGCCACATTTTCCATTATATATATTAGGTAAAATAACTCCACAATTCCTACGTTTACTAGCAAGCCAGATGCTTCAATCATACTTTGTCTAGCCTATATGCTGGGAGGAAACCAGATTTGATTGCATGTATACTTGTATCTGAAAGCATATTTATATATGTGTATATTGTCTGTTACTGTTAGTGTGTATTTACATACTGTCTCTTTAAAATCTAAAACCTTAAAAACATGATTTCAATAGTGTTGTGAGTCAGACCTTTAATTATTTATTTATGTACTTATGTATATTTTATATATGTCCCTTTTTTGAAGGTAAGATACACACATACATATGTCATTTACATGAAACCAAGATTATTCCAGTTGTAGGCTGATGAAATACCAGCGTAAAATATAGACTTGGTGAAACATAGTCTAGGTAGGGCCTCAGGACCTGGCCAGCGCATGGGTTTATGTGCAGGCTTAAGGCTTGTGCCATGATCACCATACATGTGGCACCTGTGACAGCGCACCTGGAATTCATTCCGAGCGCAGAGACATCATCTTGAGAAACTGAAACTGAAACTCATGGTGGTTGCTTCCAGGACTGATAACGGCATTAATGAAGACTATTTCAGTATTTCACTGTCATGGTCTGCGACATTGTTGATAATGTTTACTGTGTGGACCAGGACCTCAAATTTGGCTGTGTAGTTTGTGCAACAAAGGCCAGTTGGTAATGCTTCAGCCTATCATTGTCCATTAATTTGGGAGCAGGATGTATATCCCAGCACCTCCTTCCTTGCTGCATCTTTGGCAGATCCACTTTGTAAGCCTGTACCCATGTTTCCTGAAGGTACCTTTCAGGCATGGCCAGGGTCAGAGCTGTCTTGCCCATGTCACTGTGCTGATCATTTGTAGTGTGGTGTAGATGGTAATGGTTTTTACTATAGCTTGTCTTCCCAGGATGGAGGACAGCTGTTGCCTGCAGAAGCTCTGTTGTTGTTGGAAACTGTTTTTGGAGACTTCTCTGAAGCACTTTGGTATAGCTCATGAAGTTTGAATTGTTATTTTTAGCCACCTTGAACAAAGTTCCTTTGCTCAAAACTTTTGTATCGAGTGATTTTCTAAGGCTTCGGCTTGGTGTACTGAAACAAGGTTTTGCATAAATTTCCATCTCTTCAGTCAGTAGAGGTATGTCTGTGGTATGTATTGCATGTTCTTATTTGGTGTGGGTCTTCATTGCACAGGTGCTGATGCATTGTGTTTGTTTCTGGACTCGGTCAAGGGACTGTTGGTGTAACTGAGCTGCTATTCATGTAATTCAATGATTCATGAACTGCAGCTGTATTGAAGGAGTGGCTGTATGGTATCATGACAGATGTTCTCGAGGATCTTATCATTGGCACTCCATTGTGTTCGCTTTAGTTTTCTTAGAGGATCAGCTTTCATCTAGTGTGCATGCATGCTTTTGTGGTATACTCCCTGTTTTTTTCTGCTGTGCACCACTCTAGTCTTATTTTTGGTTTTTGGAAGAACCATACTATAGTCTTATTGGAAGAGTTTCCAAGAACCAAGTCTTTCCAGGTATGATGTTACAGGTACTTTCTAAATATGATAAAGTTTAAAATGGATGTGCTGAAAGAGTTGCCCAAGTTCCAGGTCTGTTCTTCCCAATAGATATGATACTACACGTAATTTTACATGCGCATACTGAACTATATCAGGACTGATCCAAAAGTCTTGTCAGTTAGTCTACCATTTTTTATACAGTAAACATTGGTCACTTTACCAAGATATGATAAAGTAGCACGAAAGCGTTTCTCATGTATGTACATGTCCGTTTATTACTGAAGTACACTAGAGCATACATTGATTTAAAAAATTCTTAGTGCATAGTTCAGAGGTGTGTGCAAAATCAAGTGTTACAGCTCTTTTCAGTAATGATCCATAAGTGCAAACATACTCTTGACTGTAAATCTCTTTCTTTGAGTACTTTGTGCATGAGTACTATACTAACAGCCCATACAGCGTACACATGAGTGAGTTCATGCGTATGTTAGTTTTTATGTATCCTGGTGACTTTGTTGCTGATTCTGCAGTGAATATCCATTGTGCATATATATACATTTGCCCATTCTGTTTCTTCGGTTTGGAAGTGTCTACAGATAAGAAAAAGACCACGAGATTGTGAGATTGTTAGTCAGCTTGGGTAGTTGTGAAAACATTTTTAACAAGTGAAAAATCTGTCAATGATCAAGTGAATGCATTCAAACTTGCGTTTTTATTGTCCATAAAATCACAAAATTCCAAGTCTGTGAGTACTTGCTTTCCTTTTTTTAGGTTTTGTTTGTTTTGTAAGGTGTATGAATAGCCAGTATAGAGTATCATGATGGAAGCATTCACACGGTACAGAATGAGTTAACTTGTATTGCGCTGCACACAAAATTATAACACTTAACAGTGCCATAGATAGTGTAATACTATAGTATGACAACATTGCGAAAAATGGATCCTAGCATAAAAGAAATGCTATGTCTTCATATGGCTCAACCTTGGGGACAGTCCAATCAAGCTAAATGCCAGTTTGACAGTTCTTTTATTTGGCATGGTTGCACAGCTGCTATAGCATGATGATGGGGAATGTAGCCAGATAGGTACTTCATCTTCTGACAGACGAATGGAACACTGCCAGATGGGTACTTTATCTTCCGACAGAGGAGCAGAACAAACAGAATGTTAAGAGTTGTAAGTGTTTGTTTGAATTGCTTGAGCTACAAGGCCCCAAACAACTATGTGTGATCACAGTTGATGAAACAGTGATCACTTTCTGTGGTGTCCTGATGAAAGACCAGTTGTACAGAGACCTGGTTTTCAAAGCCAGAAGAGACTTTCCTTTATTTTCTTCATCTCTCAAGGCACAGTAGTGGTGGATTTTGTTTGAAAAGTCTATGGGTATTCCTAGGTGTTTTGTAGAAAGCATTTAGCCCAAGTTGAACAGTCCGTACATGAGCAGCATGTGGGTACAAGAGAACGCTTAGAACTACATGACATCTTGTGAGCTATCTCTACAAGAGCAATCTATTCAAGTTCTCCCTCACCCACACTGCTGTCCAGCCTTAATCCTTTGTGAGCCTTACGTGACTTTTGGGTGTTCCCCCCTTCTGAAACAAGGTAATAAGTTTTCAGAGACAGGCATTTTGAAAAAAAAACAAACAGTGATATCACAGCCTGCTACCAGGGAGAAAGGCAGCAAGATGGTTAAGATTTTCACCAGCTTGTAACGAAGCTCGAAGATTTGAGATTTGTTTCACATCAAGGCCTAGACTTTTCTTCTCTGTTTGACCAGAAAATCAAACTGAACATCTACTGATCTAGTCTTTCAGAAGGGGATGAAAAACATGTGGGATCTGTGTGCCTTCTGGCCTGCACTTGCTAAAAGATCCCACTGCAGTTGAAAATGGTGAAGAGCAGGGCGTTCGCTCGTAGCATAAAATATTGGAGCAATAGGTTTATTTCCCAGGTTCTCCCCCCCCCCCCTTGAAGGCCAGTTAGCCTTCTTGCCTTTTTGGAAATTTTGGTTAAACAAAAACAAAACAAAACAAAAAAAGTGGTGCCGAGGCAAAGAGAAGAGCAGCCTCAGTTTTCACATGGTAAAATCCATTGTGACAACAACAAAAAAAAGAAAAAGAAAAAAGTCTCAGTCAGGCGCTTAGCTGAGGAGGCCGAAACTGTAAACAGACCTGCCAACCCATACGATTTTGGCGTATTTAGTACGCCAGTTTACTCCAAATACGACCAATACGCCGACTTAATAAAAAATACGACGAAAAAAAAATTAAAGATAAAAAAATCAAGTACCATTAGAAAGTGAATTTTTGGGCTCAGAATGCTCTAGATTGCACAGATTTGCACCAATTCTTTAAAAATTTTCCGGGGGGCATGCCCCCGGACCCCCCTAGTTAGCTTGCGCCTTCGGCGCTGCGCACTCAGAATACACCAATATTTTAAAAAATACTCCATTTTTCCTGGACAAATACTCCAACTTAAAAGTCAGGGTTGGCAGGTCTGTGTAAACTGTGTGGAAACATTTGAAGTGAATGACAAAACTTAAGGATCAGCCTTCTGTTTATAAACAGACAAGTTAACTAATTGTGTAATGTTCGTTTTATGAAGTGAATGACAAAACTTGAAGATCAGCCTTCATATAAACAGACATGGTAACTAATTGTATAATTTTTATTTTCTGAAATTAATGGCAAAACTTAAGGGTCAGCCTTCATATAAACAGACTTGTTAACTAATTGTATAATTTTTATTTTCTGAAGTTAATGGCAAAACTTAAGGGTCATCCTTCATATAAACAGACATGTTAACTATTTTAACTAATTGTACAGCCTTCATATAAACAGACTTATTATCTAATTGTTATTGCATATTGAAAGTGAGCTGCAATATTTCCAGACTGTTTCCTGAATGCATGCATATTATGCACACATGCAGTCACACACTTATAATTACATGCATCTGTACACACACACGCATGTGCACACACACGCACGCACACACACACACACACACACACACACACACACACACACACACACACACACACACACACACACACACACACACACACACACACACACACACACACACACACACACACACACACACACACACACACACACACACAATGCGTTCATACATGCACACACACTCATGCAGAAGGTGTTTCGTTCTTCCTACAGCCAACTCTGAAGATAGGGCAATGCTTGTACGTCTTTACTCCTCGCTCTCCGATTCTCAACTAACTACAGTATATATACATATCACAGTGAACAGCATTCAGTTATCATTTAAACGAATATCATGCCGTGCTGCTATCCGCACGCTGTTTACTGTTAACACACGTGCCAAAACCCGTTTTTCGCGTCCAGGTGTTTGAAAGAAAGCAGCAAAAATGACAGAATAGCCATGCAGTTGTTTAAAGAAGAACAATCTGTCAAAACAGTCTCTCCCCAAATCTTCAAATTGATATTATATATATAGACTAAAAAAATATTGCTAGTATTTTAAGACAGTTATTTAGTAATCATACAGCATTCCCTGCACTATTTCAGTATAATAATGGATGATATCAATAAGCTGCTGGTAGTTGTTTGGTGTGTGTGTTGTCTTTGTGATGTAAGTATGATACTGAATGTAGTATGTATGTGTATGTTGCAGTATTCCACTGGCAGGCAACAATAATGGGTCCGGTAAGTAAAACTGTTAAAATATGTTTTAATAGCACAGAACTTAACCATATCTTACAAGTGCAGTAGTTCATCTGATGTGAAGATTATATTAAATGCAAAATTCTTGACAGGGTGAGCAAGAAATTGGTAAAAAAAACATCCGGATCTTTGCTCCCTCAGAGCCCAATTCCCTGCTTCAGTCTCCTAAAGTCCAGCATTGGTTTCCACTCCACACACCCAGGAAGAGTGGGGTCATGATGCCTGTACCCTCTAGTGCCACCCCAGCCAGAGAGCACCACTCAGGCCGAGGCATTAGTCCTACACTAGGGCTCCACGATCTTTCCAGACCAGGCATTGACCATCTCTCCAGGGACCTTCCCCCCTTCAGGCCACTAAGCGACAGCAAACCGGTCTGGTTCCCCTTTAAGGCTTGCAAAAAGCAGGTCAGACTACAAAAGAGGTCTTGCCTAGGCTGACAGTAACTGTGAGAATTGCATCCCTCCCCCACCTACCCAAGCCATAGACTGCTCCATTTCCCCCAAAATCAAGGAAGAGGAAGTGGGTGTTGGGCTTCCAGCTACCTTGGGCACTAGAGAGAGCCCCATTGCCCAAAGCCTCCCTGCAGTCTTGGCTCCCTCGGTCAACAGTTCAACTCGCTTCAGGCAGAAATCACCTCCATGTTCCAAAAAGGCGTTATAGAACCCATGGCAGAATCTTCCTTGTCCCCAAGTCCACTGGGGAATGGTGTCCCATCATCGATCTCTCGCCCCCGCAACGCCCTTCTCAGGGCCATAAAATTCAGGCTGGAAACAGTGAATTCCATCCAGGAGGCCATGCACCAGGAGATTGAACAGTGTCCCTGGATCTGTTAGTTGTTCATTTTCTTATCCTATGCACCCACAGGACAGGAAATGGCTCCGCTTCAGTGTGGACTGTAAAGGTCTACCAGTTCTAAAATAGCCCCTTCGGCCTCTCCCTCACAATGTGGGTTTTCACCTGCGTCATGTGGAAGATTGCAGTTGTCGTTCTCCACCTAGGCATTTGCTTATGCCTTAACATAGACAACTGGTTCATCCTGTATTCCATTTGTCAGTTATGTGCCTCTCACCTTTCCACTCAGGAGAAGCTGTGCAAGAAGCCGAGTTTCAGAAACAACACTTCCAAGTCCGATCTGATCCAGCCTAACAGTTCCTATTTGTAGGAATGATTTTTGACTCTACAGTGGTCAGTACACCTGTCTGATACCAGGGTCAAGCACCTTCAAGCTTCCCTGAAGACCACTTTATAAAAGGGACATGTTCTTAGTTTTTCTGGACCAAATGGAATTGATGACACCCGTAGCACTTTCTGGTCACCTCCACAAACGCCCTCTCCAAGATCTTGACAATTCTGGCCCAAACCTCCCAGTCTTGAGACATTGATTGACCTTCGACTTTGGCTTTAGATGGCTGTCAACCAGTTGCTGGACATTCCCTGAATCAGTCAGGGAGTCCCCATTGTTCCTCTTCCACTGGCGGCAGAACTTTTTAGGGATGCCTTGCTGGAGGGCTGGGGAGCAGACGTGGCACACCTTGGCATGTTGGGCTCCTGGGCCTTGCAACAAAAGCACCTCCACATCAACAAACTGGAAATGGAAGCTGTCATCCTGGCACTCTTCCAGTTCCTCCCCTTCCTCAGTTGGAAGCCTTAGTGGGTTTCGTAACTCGATAAAGTCCTGATGAGTTGATCTACTTGTCATTGACATCATCAGTTTCAGTCTTGACGGATAAATTTACTAGTTAAATACAACCTTTTCCCTTGTAAAATAGTAGGTACTTCCAAGGGAGATAATCACTGACTCATAAAGCCAAACAGTGCAGCAGTCAATTCCTTCCCGTAGAATGTGTTACAAGACTATTAATGTATTATTCGAGACCAGCGCTTGTTGGACACCGTGCTGACTGACTTTTGTCGAGATTTTGTAATGGCGCCCAGTAAGCCACACCAGCTTGATCTGTTATATCAAGTGATTATAATGAAGAGGATATTATGAACACATATTCTGAAGAAGAACGAGGTGAAGATGCGATGGGTTCAGGAGACGAGTTCATCTTGAATGATGATGATATGTGCATGATGGAGAGTGTGGCAGGAGTAAAGATGTTAGTTTGAGCATTTTGGATACGGTTTTTGGACCAGAGTAGGAATATGACTGTCGTAGACAAGAGACCTGCATACAGTCTGATCTTTCTGTACAGGTTTTTTATTGCATAGTTGATTTTTGGCATTTGTTTATGTGTTGCATAGTTGATTTTTGGTGTGTTTTTGTAATCATCAAAAATGCTCTGATTTGAGGGGATTCCAGCTCCAGACTTCATCCGATTCCAGGGTTGAGGACATTACCAAAAAACATGATGGCTTCTTTGCCCTCCATTTCTCTACTGGAATCCCTAGACAGACATCAGCAACTGGGGATACCCTCCCCCTTGATTCACATTGAGACCCTCTCCCCCTTGTAGATGACAACCTTTGCCCTGGCCCTGTCATAGTGCTCCGCCAGTACTTTCAGCACTCCATTCCTGTAAGGCCTCCTCAGCAGCATGGCCTTTTCATCTCCTTTAACCCTGATTACTATCAGTATGAGATACCCTGTCTGTCCTGCCGGATCTTGGGCATCATTAGCGAGGTTTACAGGGCCCAGGACAGCACTCGATTCTATCAGGCCCAGCGCCCACAAACTACGAGCCACGGCTGCCACTGCAGCCTTCACCGCTTCTCCCAACCAGTACCAGACATCTTGGACTCCATTTTCTGGCGCTTCATGGGAATCTTTATCTGCCTCGGGGACATCTTATGGATACACAAAGATGGGTTCAGCAGCATCACTTCTGCTGTCTATGCCCAGCATGTCATCTCTATTTCTGACCTTAACAAGTATCATCACCACCTTCCAGGTCGTGCCACTCTGTACTTGTGAGATATGGTTAAGTTACGTGCTATTAAACGGGAGATTTTAATTCAAGTCCCCTTATAATAAGCATGAAAATGTTAACAATATGTAACGCCACAGGAGAAAATCTGGCTAAATTGTAGCCAGCTAGCCATAGCTGTTGCTGAAAATTGCTGGATAGGGTCAACTGAGATTGTTTCTTGTTTTGATTCATGATTTTTAATCTTTAAAATTTCCCAAACTTTTGTGGCTGGAAACACCCTATAAAGCAAAATTTAAAACAATATTTGTTTTAATTTAGAAAAAAAATTGTATGAGCTTATTACTTCCCTTGTCAAAATTGCCCTTCACACAGTATGTGTCTGAAAAGAAAACCACAATAGATGGAAAAATAACTTTTGAAATTCTAAAATGAGTTGGGACTCTCAAATGAAAATTTTGCACTTTAATTTTAAATCAAAATGACTACACTTTAGGATGGTTTTCCTTTGTTGCATCACATATATGCTTGCTAATGTTCTTTTCTGTGGGAAAATTTTGCTGCTTCAAACTAAAAAGTTGACAAGCTTAATTCCAAAAGAGAAGGAAAATTATGATTGATTTATCTGCCATAAACATTTTGACTGAAAATTAAAAAAATAATGGAGGTGAGCATAAGCATAAGGAAAAACTAACAGATTGTTGAAGAGCTGTCAGGAAACCTGTAAAATTTGTTTGATTTCGATTGATATATTTTCAAAAAAATTAATCTTTCATTCTTTTACAGCAAGACAGTCCATACCAGGGTGGTGTGTTCTTCCTAACTATACAGTTTCCAACAGACTATCCCTTCAAACCACCCAAAGTAAGTATGGCATCTACATTACTTTTTTGTGTGGATTCAAAACCATGTTGTTTTTCATGAGTGCATGTATGCATTGTTTTGCCTGTACTGTGCTGGCATGAAGTTGCTTCATAGTCTGCATACTCTGGCTGTGGTTTGCACTTTGTTGTAATAATTGTTGTACACATATCTATAAGTGTGAAATTAAAGAAAATTGAAGTCTTGGTCTTTTTGGAGTATGTGTGTATTTATACTGGATGTATAATGAATTAAGCATGCATTCTGGAACAACCTTTTATTAAATAATAAAAACAAAAGTTTATTAGAGTTTTGCTTCTGGCATTTTGTGGAGTCAAAGCAAAGTGTATAGTTTTGTCATTTAAAATGATGATCAGTTTACCTTAATAGCTGCAAAGAATGAAAAGTGAATGCTTTTTTTTAACAGCTACTGTGGCAATGCAAAATTCACAGACACTGCTATGTGATTCTGCAATCTGAGCATTAACTGTAAATTTGTTTAGACAGGTTCAATGCTTAGTAGTCAACTGACACAGTACTTGTTTTTCGATGTCAGTGTTCAGCTTACCACTCTTGTCATATGGTTGGTCACATTGCAAGTTACATATTGTGGACAAATGAAGTGGACTTTCTTTGATTTTACATGTATATTGACTTCTTGGAAGACATCCTGCACAGGAAAAAATGAAAAGAGATAGGCGCATTAATAAAGGAGATGCATGTCTGGAGCAAATGGTGCAAGAAAGATTTTGTGAAATTGATGGTGCATGATTGAGTTTTTTGTGGTTGCAAAGTTGTCAGTTAAGAAGCAGCATTATCAGTTTTGTGGATGTGTGTGTGTTGCTTTATGTTATAATTAGCAGATTTTTGTGAGTACTTTCAGAACTTTAGGCTTCTTGTCTTACAACAACATGTACAGTAACATGCCAGTGTTGATTTTGATGTGTTTAAAGTATTCAATTCCTCAGTAGTTTGCCATGGATTTATCAGCATTTTAACTCATTCCGCCCTGTGCCAGACAATTACCGATCGCCTCTTGTCGGGCGCACACACCCACTCACTTTCAGTTTCATTTGTATGAATATTCAGTAACTCACTCGCTACGTACACTAAAGCCCCTTGCTTTTCCCCTGATACGCACCATTTGTACAGGTATTGAGAAAACTTCTCATGCAAACAAGTGAAAACAGAGAGCTTTGAAATTTGGCAAGTCATATTTTAAGAGATTGGTGTACAACATGCTGAAATTTCAAGTGTCCAACCATCATGGTTCCTGAGTAATTGTACAAGTAAAATTAGAGAAGTTTTCTGGGTGAAAAATTCTTGGAAAATACACAGGTCAATACATCAGTTCCTACTGTCACATTTTGAATGAAATCTCATAAAATCCAACGTGCACATACTCCAAGTGCACTGAAGGAAGAGATCGTTTTGAAGAGCGCTGAGATGTTGAGTATTGTTCAGCCATTTGCTTTTCCGTTGGCTGCTCTTGCTGCAGAGCTAGTGGGTTGTGAACTTAGCACTGTCTACACACCAGCTGCAGAGTACATTGACCTAATGGCCTGAAACAAGGCTAAGAATGACAGAAGAATCTATTTTTGGCCGCTAGTTTTGGTTAACGGAAGTACTGAAAGCCCGCGAATTTTCAAAACCCTAGTTGGATTTCTCCGATGCTCATACACAAACATTATTGAGATACGATCGGGAAATCCCAACGCTCGTAGTGAGAGTTAAGAAAGGGACATTACTCAGTCACTCTTCCCTTCTGATAACTTCCAAGATTCCGCCAAGTCATTTTGAAGCAATTTTACGCAGTTTTTTGTTGTTTTTTGACGTCAAGATGATTAAACGAGCTTGCTACACAGTGCAACAAATTTTAGGTGAAATCCACCTTGATAAAGGCAGTGATTTTGAGCCTGAAACAAAAGAAACAGCCTCTGAATCGAGTGTATCTTCGTCAATCGGCATGTCACTCGACAAAGAGCCCTCACAAAGACAGAAAATTGATGAAATTGATGAAATGGAGGTGGAAAATCAGCCATCAACATCAAGTGGGTGTGTTCATATTGATGCTTCTAGAATTCTCCGACATACTGTATGGCAAGAAAGCGACTGTGACAGTGATAATGAGAATGAAGGCTCCTTTTATCACTTTCTTGCTGTACAGTATGTCGGAGCAATCTCTGGCCCCACCACCACCACCACCACCATCCTCAACTCATGATAGGCCTCTGAATCAAGTGTATCCCACATTTGCAGAAAAAGTGTTTATTTTCCCTTGATTTTTTCGACCTTGTGGATATTATGGGATTTAACACAATTTCAAAGTAATAATACCCATTTTGTAATATTTCCTTTTGTGTTCATTTGTGTGCATTGTGATTTTGGTGTGCCTCTTTAATTGTGAATATGAATGAATGATAAAAATAAGATTTTTTGTAGTTTTGTAAATTTTCATAAAATTTTAAATAAGACTGAAAACATGAAATGATCTGAAAATTACATATGAGACAGAACATTTATATGTTAGCAAGCATACAAAATTTCAGTGAATTTCATCAAGTAGTTTTTGAGATATAGGTGTTTTATTGGGGTACCTGTTGATTGTGCAGTTCCCTCCCAAAACCCCCATCCTGGGGAGTGCATTTCTCTTGTAAAACAGACAGGGCTGAAAGAGTTACGGAATGTTTATGTTATCGTAACAGCTGGTCTTAATCCTGTTATCCCTGCCAGGCCTGCAAAGGAACAGCTGTGCAACCTCTTCACTCTGGCTGTTCTGCCTAAATGGGAAACGGTGCTTCACATCGACTCGGTATCTTCAAAACTGTCCAACCTAGAGATGTGAACATTTCATACATGGATTTAAATGGGATTGTTATACAATACAGGCAATTTTCAGCACATTTCCTGACTTTTATGTATGTTTATTTTTACTTTCATTGTACAGCTTCACCATTGTCATGTTTATCGGCATCCAATCCAAGGCATTTTGTAATGAAATCTTGAACAAAGTCTTAATTTTCTGGATTGAAATTACTTCCAGATTACAGTAGGAATTTGTCAAGAACTTGCTGTGCAGTCAGCCTTCAATGTTTGGCCATATCTAGTGGGGAAAACCCAAAATGCCCCGATAAAAACCTTTATTGATAGTTCAAAATTGCATAGCAAAACTAGTTTCTGTTGATGCTGAAGGAAGTTGTGTAAGAATTAATTCCGTAATATGTGAGCTCAGAAAGATGTTTGATGAAAAAAGGTTTGATATTCATGCATTGTACAGGCATAGGTTTGTAAGATCGTATAATGGCACACAGGGCACAGGGTTGAATGTATTAAAATTTAAATATGTCTACATTTTATTTTGATTTTGTTATTTCTTATGACAGGTGTCATTCACGACCAGAATATATCACCCCAACATTAACAGTAATGGCAGCATCTGTCTGGACATACTGAGGTCACAGTGGTCACCTGCCCTCACCATCTCTAAAGGTAAAGCGCTGGTGTTGAAATGATTGTATGTGTGGTACTATGTGTGTGTATGTGTGGTACTATGTGTGACACTGCGTGTGTCCCTGTAATGAAATAGAGTTAGTTTAAATCTTCTCTTAATTTGTTTGCTTGCTGTCTTAATTATTGATCCTTGATATCTGTGTGAGTAGGTGCAGTTTTAATTTGTTATGACTTCAATAAATTCTGATTGGATTTAAATACGACTAACTGTTGTGTCATACACATTTTCCTATATATTAAAAGTTTTGAGTTATCTGTTCTGGTAGGATCTGTAGGTGTATAGTGCACTCTGATGCTCACCCATTCTCCCTGCCTTGGGGAATAGTTTTAAGGCCAGATTCTGTTGTGGGTTGCCTTCACTGAGGAAGTTCAGGATGTGCGGCATGCATCTCTTGATTTTCATTTTCTGCATTAGGCATATGAGTATTGGTACTGGGCAAGTAGCTGAGCGCTGCTGGCTATTGCATCTGTAAGACATGATGAGTATATTCATTAACATGATTTTTAAAATAAGTTAACTTCCATATCCTGACAAAGCTTTATTTACTTTTCTATTAATTTTCTTTTCTATTAAGAACAATAATTGAGTACATATAGGCCTGTAATTGCATTTTCAGCTCTAAGGATGTGAACAGCGCAGTGACAGGTTTAGATAGATAGACAGCTGTTATGTATGTTTTTATGTATTTGCTTATAAATGCATTTGTATTCAGGTTTTTCCCCACCCTGATGATAAATTCAGCTGAGTGGCCATTGCCAGGGACATATCTTATTTACATGGAATGCAATAATGATATTTGTACATAATTTTCTTTTTCGTTTTTTTTCCCAGGGTCATCAGTGTGTTTAGATGTATATTTTGTTTGAGATGATTATAGTCCTCTGAGCAGTCAGCTGAGTTTGAAGCAGTAATAATAATAATAATATTAAGAAGAAGAAGAATGTGGATATTTGATGTTCTGAATGTGTATGTGTACAAGTAAAGGGGATTTAGGCACTAACAGATCTGTGCTCATGTTGACCTGGTAGATCAGCGTAATCTCTACCCTTTACCCACCAGGTGGAAAATACCCAGGCAGGGCTGAGCCCCAGACCTTTAATTTTACAAATTTGACGGCATTTAATCACTGTATCAGCTATATGAGGACAAAAGTATGGATGGACAGATATTCTTTTATGTGTCTTCTAGCTCGTGCAACCCAATCAACAAATGCGTTTTTTGTGATTACAGTTCTTCTCTCCATCTCTTCACTGCTGACAGACCCAAATCCAGATGATCCACTGGTTCCTGAAATTGCGAGAATCTACAAAACAGACAGAATGAAGTACAATCAACTTGGGAGAGAGTGGACAAAGAAATACGCTATGTGACACAATTTTCCCCCTGTCTTGTGCTTATACGGCAATGATCGAGTACTGTCCAATTTCTGTATCTGACTGAATGCAGTGTTTGTGATGGGGAGAAATGGGTAAGAAATGTGTGAATGCAAGTGGATAAGTGTATAGTGTCTGTAAGCTGGTTGGGTTCTCAAGGTTTAAGTTCTTTTTTTCTCCCCTCCAGTTTTAATTTTCAGAGGTGAAAATGTTGGGAAGAAGTATTTGCTGTTTGATTATTTAGCTGGGTATTCCTGTAATCCCTTGAAGAAGGTGGCAGAGATTGTTTTTTATTCTTGTTTATCTTTAGTTCGTACATGGTGCCCAGAGTGCTGGATTTGATAAAGGATGAGGGATGGCAACAATTTTCAAATAGCGAATGAGTCTTGTCTACAGTAATGTATCTAGACAACTAAACACTTCTGTAGTCAGCTTGATCTTCAGTGAATGAGCGTTAAACATTTTTGCAGGAGGAGGGTCATTTCTGTTTGGGAACTTGTCTGTGCATAGTCTAGATCATTGAGCAGTTCACATGTAGTCTGATCACACACAGCAAATATAATTAGCACAGATCATTGAGACTAATAGTTGAATATCAGCCATGGTTAAATATTGTTACTAGACTTCCTTATTGAAACTACTGTTTACTTGCACATGCTTTATCTCACAAATCACAAATTAGTTTAGTAAATGGCTGTCATGTGAGGTGAGCTCTTCACCCAGCGTGATTGATAAACTGCAGTAAACTGTGTATTTTTAAACCCAAGAAACTGGTGATAGCTGTTCATGTGAACATAAGCTTGTAATAGTATCTACGATGAAAGTATTCCCTTGTATAAATACCTTTCCTATCTTATTCCAAAGGTATTTTTCATGTTGTAGAAATAAACAGTTTGGTCTTGCTTGGTTATATTTTTCTGTTTGAAGGTTAAAGGAGTTTTGCAGTTGCCAGTTGAATAGTTGAGGTGTTTAGATGGCAGAGTTAAATGCATAATCAGAATAAACTGCTTGTTCAGTAGTTGAAGTAGCTGAATGACAGTATTACTTGTATGGTCAAAGTAAATCTGGAGAGTTTTAAACTTTCCTCACAATGATGGTTGCCTTTTCCTTTTCTTTTTTTGTTTTTTTTGTTTTTTTTGTTTTTGTTCCAGAGAAATAGCATGAACTGTGGAGGCAAATGTATAAGCAAACATGTAACGCCACAGGTTTTCAATTATTGAAAAAACGAGTGATCTTATAAGCACTTGCCCATAAGACTAACCATAGGATTTTCTTGCAGTTTATGAGCACTGCACGGGAATGAGAGACGTGGCGAGTGTTTTCAGCCGTGAATGCAGTTACTTGCTGGTATAGTGTCTCTTAAATTCTTCATGAACAAATAGAAAATTGAGAAAAATGTTTTTTTTTTTCTATTTTCACTGTCGATTTAAGTGAATGTTTTGACCATTGAATTGTGAAAAATGTTTGAGTGTACGGTCCTAGCCATTTATCATTTTATGATTTCTGATTGCAGTATAAATGCAAGTCATGTATAAAAGAAGACAGTTCATGTAATGTTTCTTTGCCTGGAAGACAGAATCATATGTGAATATAAATTTGTAACAGTGTCTACAGTAAGGGTATTCCCTGTACGAATACCTTGCACAATGTGATCTTTCGAACCACACACAAGGACCAAATGGAAAAGAGCTCTAAACTGTGTGTACAATAGATGAATGCTACTGGGTGAATTGGGTGTGTATATGGAAATGAATCACACCATTTATCAAGTAAGTCTATCAGAAATGATTACAGATTTTTAACTAGAAGAACTTTGTACTGAGCATCGTGTCAAGTTTGCTTTGATGGAGTGAAAGCATGCATTTTGGTGTTTTTGTATATTTGATTTTTTCTTAAAATGCTGCTAGCATGCATATTTGATGTTGGGTCTGATCCAAGGGACCTTAGGGCTTTCATTATTCAGAACTGAAGGAATCAGCCAACTAAAAAAAGACTTCTTCAGGATGAACTATAAGCATAGTAATTGGTCAATATTCAGGTTGACTAATGTAAATGTATATTTTATCTATTTATTTGTTTATTTATTATATGAAATACATATCTGAAGCCCACCCTGTTCGTACAGCTGTGATGACCTTGAATCTGTGCACTAACTTCAGGGTAATGGTGCTTACAAAATATGTGAAGGTCAAAGTAGATCGGTCTACTGCATTGGGGATATTTGATTTTGTCAGCAGATTTTGTTTTCTTTTATTGTTAAGTTATGATCTTATAGTAGTATTTTGCAGTGAATACTCAACGCGATACGAAGAGTAATCTTTCATTAGAACTGTCATCAAAGCACATGAAAAAGAAATGGCCTTCTGAAACTTGGGATGTGTGTTGATGAATGAAAAATTGCTTGCTTTATTCACGTGTATTGTTTCAGAAGAATGGATTTTTTTTTTCCCCTTTTTGTCAGATAATAAAAATCCATCTTACTTGCAAGTGTTGTGTGGAATTTTTAACAGTCATGTGTACACGAAGTAGTTGTTAACTTAAAAAACTTATTCCCAAGTGGGAATTATTATGTGACAAAAATCGTATAAAAATGAAACCTGAACAAGCATTTATTCAGTAAGATTAATTCCAGTATAAACTCTGTCAGCAACATTCTTGTAAAGTGTGTTCCACTACAAGATCATTTGAGCTAAATAAACTTAAGTTATCATGACCTGTAAATGCTGCAGATTAATCAAATTTGACTGAGTCCATATTTCACAAAACTTTAAAGGTGTTGAATTCTTGATCCAACCAAAATGTGAAAACTAAATCAAACTAAATCAAATTAAAAGCACATAAACAAAAAACAATCAACAAGGAAGCAGAAAGGAAACTTCCAACAGGTCAACATGTGAGCAGATCTGCCTCTGCCTTAAACACCTTTTGTCTCAGTCTGTCTATATGTGCAGAATAACAGATCTGCACATTATAGATCCTGTAAATTGTGTCAGTGGCTGGCTTGTGGAAACATGGAAACATACAGCATACATGCCTATTGAAGACAGACTGTGCAGATAGTGCAGTTACATACTGATCGCACAATGAGGATGAAACAACATGCATGCACTCCTCTGAGAAAAATTAGAATGATAAAGAAAAAGCACACACACACACGCACGCACACACACACACACACACACACACACACACACACACATACATACATGAAAACAGCTTGCATGCATACAACAGGACTCCCAATTTTCTGATTTTTCTTGGAAGTCCAAGAAAATCTAGTTAATTTTTCTTCTTCTGCAAAACGCTCGGCTGTTTGTCAGTCTGCTGATCTCTTGTAGCAGACGAAGAAACTTCGGGAAGGGGGATAAATCCAGTATTTTCTGCTGAAGTCGCTTCCAGTGGTTTTTGTTGAGCACACCTCATTTTCAGAACTGATTGCAAAAACTTTTAAAGAGTGTGACCATGTCTCGAGTCGATATTCTGGAGAGAGGTTCTGCCACAGGAAAAACGTTTGATAAAGACTGCAAAAATGAGCGGTTTTGGAAATGTATTTCACGAAAAATTGATGTCATGGAAATGAGCACATGGCTTTCAAAAATAGCAGTAGCTGGTATTGCCTATAGTATCTTGCACCGCTGTGAAGTTAGTTTAAAGAGTCGAGCAGGCATCCACAAACTTTCAGACCATTTCAAGTTAAAGAAGCACCAGATGAGGCAGAATACTGCAAAGAACATTGAAGCTGTTCGGTCTAGGTTGTTTAATGTTTGTTGGAGCATGCATAAGAAAAAACAAAATTATTTTTCTTGAAATCTGTTCATAACCACGCCTGAAGTTGTGCTAGATAATGTCAGATTGCATTATTTTGCATCTATATTCAAAAAATTTTCCATGGGAACATGACCCCAGACCCCCCAAGATTTTCAGATTTTTATCATTTGGTAATGGGAGGCCTGATGAAAACTGCAGCAACATACAAGCTAGCTAGTGTAGAAAGAAGAACATTTATATATGCACCAGAGAAAAATTGGATAAGTTGAGAGAATAAAAACACAAACAAAAAAACAAACAAAAGAAACTTCTGCTTTTCTGATGATTTGCACTCAAGTTGATAACATGCATTTTGAAATGTGTGTATTGCTGAAAATGATATCCAACTGGGTGTGCAGCCACTCTTTTTTTTTTTACAAAGTGAATAATAACTAAACAGCCACCCATATTTGTAAAACAATAATTATATTAAAAACAGTCTATGGATGCAGTCACCAAAAGCTATCAACGGTGATAAATTATGCTTCGTGTAGCCCCCAAATTTACAAAATATTTACATCAGAATGGAAAGGTATCAGATCTGCTGTCTCCCTGCATGAAACTTGCATGGTGTTGTAAACCTCATGTCAAGGCAGGCATTGAACCTTTTCATATGGAATACATTCCACATCTGTGGGTCTCACTTCCTTTCTCTTCAACTTCGAAAAACAAACTGAAGATGAACAGCGAGGCAAGTTTGTATTTGGCATAGGAGAATTTACAGCGGTAAATCTGCTTTTGACAAAAAAACAACAACCAAAGTTGCTTCCCTTCATCATTTTCAGTTTCTGGGAATAAAAATAGCTGATGCCCAAGCATTGGCGTGTCGGGAGTTTTCCAAACGTGGATACTCTTGACCATTTCTTGTGATGATGAGCTGGATTGTTTCTTACAGTGGTGTTTGCTTCCCTGAAACTTGTCAACATGTAAGAAGCGGCACATTTTCATCTATTGCAACACATGTTATCACTGAGGCTGTTCCTTGCATTTAGACACATGGCCCAATAACTGAATCAGGAAAGCTCCATCTATAAGCAGCCAAAAACATTTTCTGATAACTTTTGGTTATAGACATATGTGACCTTCCAGCACGAAATCAGTCTTAACTGGCATTTTGGGTATTTTAAGATATAGGTATCACTGGAAAATGTACATTCTGCTGAATATTTTGTTACTTGAATGAAGCTTGTACTCAAAAAAATGTAGATGTTATGTATGTTTAAAGTCATTAAGTTGTATGACGGCCATTTTGAGAAAACTGCCTCTAAAGTTTTATGTCCTCTCCCACACATTTTCCTTAAATTTCTTGATTTGGTGGCTTTGACCTGTTTGTTTCTAATTTTAGCTGTCATTATCCGAAAGGTGCACCAAAGAGCTTTCTGTCAATATATTACATGTGGGGTTCTGTACAGGTTACGGTTCACAATAAGAGACAAAAAGAGGTTTTTTTGGTAAGAAATATCGTTCTTTCTGCTATAATCAATGCATTAAAATACCATTTTAAATTGATTTATGATATTTTTTCAAGAAAAAAAATTCTGTAGGGGATTGATTTCTATTTTGAGAAAAAGTCAAAACACCCCAGATAGACCTTCAGTCACCTTTTCAGCTCCTAGTGCTGCTTGACTGTGAGTTAAGACTGAATTGGTGATGGGAGGTCACATATACAAATGCTGCATGCTGACTTGACCTTAAAAAAACTTGGAGAGAGAGATGACCAAAAAACAAAAACAAAAAACTTGGATCAAGAATCTGAACATAACATCCATCTGTTTCTTTCTGTTCTTTTCACTTATAAGAACCACATATTGGCTACCATGTTGCACCAATACTTAACAACAAAAAGAAAAAAATTGATAAACTTTTAAAGACAATGATTGCTGGTAATCAATGTGACCTCAATATGTCCAGACAAATACTGCCATTACTGTTGCTGATGGGACGGATAGATCTTAGTTCTCAGTGAACCTGTCAAATTTCACAATTTATGTTAGATGAATTAAAACATTGCCAAAACAAAAACATTATCAAATTAATAAGAGGAGAAGGGACAGAGAAAGAGAGAGAAACCCCTCATTTACTAAAATCAAAGAAGAAATTCAAAGCAATAATGCATTGTGTTGAACTAGACAATTTCTTATTTATTTTACTTCTCATCTCTTGGCATTTCCCCTGTGGGGATGCCGGGGACTCTTTCAGCATTAAAATAGTATTCCCACCTTCTGGAAATTCTGTGCTAGAAATTTTCTCTTTTCTGTCACTCTCTTTGTTTTTCTTCCTCCTTTGCTTTCTGTCGTTTCTTCCTGTCATTTTCTGCCTTGCTGGTCCATTCACCTGTATGTGTTCAATAAAGTCTTAAGCACTTACTCTTAAGATTGATAATTGGGTACATGTAGTAAGTGCATTTTTGGTTCTGGGGAAGCGAGATATGTGAAAGCAATTCTAGTTAATTTAGGCCGTTTTTATATATGTTTTAATGTCTTTAGTTATGTTCAAATTCATATTCAGGAATGTTTTTTACCTCCCCTGTACGATAAATTACATGGACTGGTCAACACCAGGGGTATCTCTTTAGATATGTGCGCGAATGCATTGGTATGTGCGCTTAATTTTCTGTTTCATTTTTCCTGTTGAAGTATTGTGTGTTTTGAAGTGGTTATAGCCCTGATATGGCTCTATGCAGTCAGCTTGGCTTTTAAACAAAAATAACTTAACAGAAAGTAACAGTAAGTAGTGTCACTCCACATTTCTGTTTTCTCTACCTATTTGTCTGTTGTCTTCGAAAATTATTTTTTCCTTGATTTGATATTTTGTTCTATTTCTGTAAAATAATTCAACAAGTCCGAATATTGAATGGTTCAATAAACGTTCAATTACAGTCACACACACACACACACACACCCCACAGAGAAGAGAGAGAGTGTGTATGAGTGAGGAATCTTTTATAGGTACACACACTCCACATACGTGTGCATGTGCGCTACTGACTGAAAACATAGGGACAGACAAGAGAAATCCATCTATTATAGGTGCGCGCAACACACTACAACACACACCACACACACACGCGCGCGCGCGCGCGCAGAGATGTGCATGTGCAACAGACTGAAAACATGGCCGCTCTGTTTATCAGTTTTATTCTTCTCCATTTCAGCTAATGACAAGAACACATTCCTTGTTATACATGTATTCTGTAAATACAAAATTGTAAAGACAAAACTATAAATTGCACTTCAGTTACAGAAGTACAAATACTGTTAAAAGTGATTTCAACAGCTAAATGCTGCTTTAAAGTATGCTGCACTTCTGTTACATATACAATCCTATAAAGTCAAAAGTAAAAGTTTGTCCCCTAACTCTGTGGTCGTAGGGGAATGAAGCTGTCAGGGACCTCAATTTTTCACGGGGCCAGCATTATGGAAGTGGGGGGGTGAGGGTGGTACCCAACTCTTTCCTCACAATCGGTACACAGAGAGTCTACAATCATATACAGGCTCTGATACATAATTAGCTTTAATAAATAGTAAAACGAGTATACTGTCAAACAGAATACAAGTGCGAAGAGATTGACATTTGGCCAGCAAAGTACCTCTTCTTGTCTTTCCATGTGTGCATTTGTCACAGGAGAAACTGAATCAGAAAGAATCTGACATGTTCATGATATAAACTAGAATTGCAGTTTGTCGTATGAAAAACTGGAATATTCTCTTACACAAACTGGAATGTGTGACTATACTTTTCCCTGTTAAAAAATAACATAATCCTTCTTCAACAGTGCAGTTAGTGTTCTTTGGCTTGTGAAAGATAAAATATTTTAAAGATGAAATAATGTTGACATCAAGTGTGAGTGCTGAATGAACATACATATATTGGAAGTTTATCCAAACTTCAGCAATATGTATTTTCTCAGCAAAAAAAAAATTCTCTGACATAGGCAAAGTAACACTACACACTACCTATATTATCAAAGAAAAATGACTAAATCTTTCTAGAACAAAGAGGAATCTGATCCCAGTATGTCCTAGGCAAAGCTAAGATTTTAGTTTAAGCAATTCTCAGATTTTCCAGAATCCAGTGTCTCCTGTGACACACTTATTTCACACAAAATGAGTTTGTTCTACATTGCAAAATGAACTTTATCTCATTTCAAAGCATCAGCAACATATGGCAGCTTGGAAATGTCTGAATACTGTAGTTGTTTTCCAATTACCAAACACATGTATGTGCTATAAACCAGTAGATAAATAAAAAAAAACCACACACACACACACACACACAGGGACAAACCCCAAAACAAATGAACATGTGAAGGACAAACAAACAAGAAAATGGAAAAAAGGAGTGACTGAATGACTCAAATCAATATGTAACTTATATACGTTCTTTAAAAAATTCCCACACTGTTCACTGAAATATTTCAACACATTGCCAACAACAATGAACATAACCACAACCGTTTAACATCGTTGTCAACAACACTATATGTAGTCACAGCAGATCTTGTTCTGACTACAGATTTCAAATTCTGAGTCAATAACAATTTTTGGTTCAATCACAGCATTAGCTCTGTCTATGTTCAATTTAACAAAATCTGGATCCAATGACCTCAGAAAAAGGAATACATATGGTCAGGCAATCTAGTAGGTGGACGCTCGTCATCTTTGCGTGGAGCAGCATCAAACTGGATGCTGAAAAAAGAAGACATAATTTGTATTTACAGCATTCAAGAGAGTAACATTCTTTACAAATGTGAAAAAAAGGGCAACACACTATGAAAAATGGGGAAACAAGATATTTATGCTAAAAGCACAGATTTATACAGCTGATACAAAACTGATTGTTTTTTCAACATGAGCTGAAACAATTAAAGCAAGCAGCTGATGTACACATACACCACCTGTTGAGCTTTGTGTTACTGAAAAATTCTGTTTAATAATTAAGAAACCATTTCTATCCCTCAGTGTTTGGGCTTATGAATTTTCTTATGCTTTAATGCTTTCTTACTTAAAAAACAAAAACAAAAGAAAAGAAAAAAAACATGCAAGACAGAGAAAGAGAGGAAGGGATGGACAGACAGACATGTGCAAAGACAGAAAGAGGCATGGACAGAGGCAGACTGAAAGGAAACACAAAGAGAGAGAGAGGGGGGGGAGGGAGAGAGGGAGAGAGAGAGAGAGAGAAATAGAGTCAACAAACACTGAGAAAACATGAAGAAGCAAAACAGACCAGTGTAATTCTTGTCCTTACATGCATGCACATATGCGCACACACACACATTGAGCACAGAGACATTTAAATATTAACTCACAATGTGGAATTCATGGACTCATCGAGCTGCAGAATGGCGGCACGGTTACCTAGACGGTACATGTAGTTGGGAGCACTGAAGGTTGTTACCACCTTACGACCATGGCACCACTGGTAACCCTGAAAAAAAAAAGGTCAAAATTAGTCATAAGTTGATTTGCTTAGTCCAAACACTGGTAGCTAGTTTCAGGTTCAGGGCATACGAAAATGTCCTAGTATGAAAAGTCATTGAACAAATCTTAAATTCAGATTGGTGAGACCTGAGAAGTAGTCATTGTACCACTATGCAGTAGCCAAGAACTACAGAACATGACCTGATAATCCCTGTTATATAATACTATAATAATGATAACAATAATAATAATAATAATATTAATAATATATTTAGAAACCCCTTTAGCATCTAAATAGCTGCTCAGAACTCTAATATAATGAAAATATTATAGAAATATTTACATAAGTACTGCTTCATATCACATGCATGCACATCCACACATACGGCTACATAATTCTGAATTTACAGAGCACAGTCATATTTCTATGTTTTCCTTTAGCTTTGAGTAATTGCATGAAGACAGCTGGCTGAAAAAAGTGTGTCTTTAATTGGGTTCTGGAAACAGGAAGATAAGGAGTAGGCTATTACACACTGTTGTGTGACTAGAGAAAGCACCAGGTAGACCCAGGGAAAAAATATTGGACGGACTTGCAGGGTGGTTGAGGACAGAGAGGGTGGAAGATGTGCTTGCGGCAACAAGGGATAGATGTATATGGAGGTCCATGATCGCCAACACCATGTGGCAGGGCACTTGATGATGATGATGATGAGTGAATAGAACACTAGATGACTGCAGAGAAGCAATAAGATATCCATAAATCTTTATAACTATATACAGGGTGGACTGTGGTCTTGGTAAGGGGCTGGTTTTGGTGAGGAGTCAAAGGGGTTCAGTTTTTGCAGTTGGTGCATAGGGTGCACGTGTCAAAGGATAAAACAGAGGCTAAGAACACAAGCCTTGTGGTACACTCTACTGATAAAACCATGATTTCCTTAAACTTAAAAACACTTGTCATTTACTTCAGTTATCTCCAGAAAGAGGATGAAAGACGAGTGGAAGCAGCAGAGCTGTGGTTTTACCGAAGACTGCTGAGGGTCAAATGGACGGATAGGCGCTCAAATGAAAGCATACTGAATGAGTTGGGTACTACACGCAAGCTTCTAGTACTCATACAACGGAGGAAACTGAAATATGTTGGACACGCAATCCGTAATGAGAGAACAGACTTGATGTCCACTGTCCTCCAAGGTAAAGTGGAAGGAAAGAGAAACAGAGGACGGCCACCTGCATCACTTGCTAGAAACATCACAAACATCAGTGGCAAGAAACTCCAGGAGGTGGTCAGACTTAGCCAAGATCGAGAGTGCTGGAGGCAACTTGTGAGGACATCATGTGCAGCGGCCAACACTGTTCCCGGTGACGCCGACAGGTGAGACAGGTGAGATCTCCTCCTTACTAGTAAAGTAAAAGGATAAATGCTACTAAAAGTGTTTGCCTGTTGTTTTCTGTTGTTTTGTGCGTGTTTTTTGTTGTTGTTTTTTTGTGTGTTTTTTTTTTTGTGGTGGTGGTGGTATTTTCTTTAAGTGGGTCCAAATATGGATATTCACTTGCTTTACAGACACTGAAAACTGAACGGACATTTCAGATTACATTTTCTTTGGATGGCTTAAGGTGGATTTTCAGGAGCTCTGTAACCCACCTCCATTCACTATTGATTATATAAATACATACACACATACATACATGCATACGTACCTATATATATATATAAAGAGAGAGAGAGGCGGGGAGGGGGGGGGGGGCGCAAGAACACATGTTTATCATCAAGAGTAGTACAACACGCACATTAATGCTGTTTTTACAGCAAGCTCTAGTCTATGGATCTACAGTAAAAGAGGCACAGAGATGAAGAAAGAAAGAGAGAGGGGAGAGAGAGAGAGACAGGGAGAGAGAGAAGGAGAGAGAGAGATTGTCATGTTCAAAAATGTTATGGGACAAAACCAGAAATACATAAAAGGAGAACATAACTGACAAAGCAAGACAGTGCACATTTTTAGCTGAATAGTCAATGGCTGTTTGTTTTCAAGGGTAGATATCTACAACAAAGACAACCACAAGTGAGAATGACAATAAGGAATCAAAATCAAATTT
This sequence comes from Monoplex corrugatus, assembly GCA_030674185.1. Lineage (NCBI taxonomy): Eukaryota > Metazoa > Mollusca > Gastropoda > Littorinimorpha > Ranellidae > Monoplex > Monoplex corrugatus. The sequence goes on along the minus strand of CM060306.1, from coordinate 15,819,187 downwards.
GAGAAGAAACCTCCCAAAACAAAACAAAACAAACAAAATGACAAAAGAATAAAAACAAACAAACAAAAACCAAAAGCAAATGAAAGGCTACTGTACTGAATTGATTGGGCTGGGTGAAAAACACAAATAAAAACCGAAAGTGAACGAAAGTCTACTTTACTGAACCAACTGAGCTAGGTGAAAAACACAAATAAAAACCGAAAGTGAACGAAAGTCTACTTTACTGAACCAACTGAGCCAGGTGAAAAACACAAATAAAAACCGAAAGTGAAGGAAAGTCTACTTTACTGAACCAATTGAGCCAGGTGAAAAACACAAATAAAAACCGAAAGCGAATGAAAGTCTACTTTACTGAACCGATTGAGCCAGGTGAAAAACACAAATAAAAACTGAAAGCGAATGAAATTCCACTTTACTGAATCGACTGAGCCAGGTGAGACAACAGTAGAAACAGTGTCACTTACATCATGAACAGCTTGATGCGCCCTGGAAACCATGGATAGGTTGTTGGTGTACAAGAAAGTCTCTGAGATGTCTGGACCGAACACATGACCAGCCCCACGTGGTGACCTGCCCCACCCTTCAGAGTCTTCCGGGTCAGACCACAGCAAGTCGTTGATTGGTCCCTGAAAATGATGAACAGAGGTTATGACTTTTGATTGGCTGGTTTTGGTGAGGTCACCATTCAGCACCTGTTTAGACTGCAATGACTTGGGGAGTTTCACCATTACAGACGTTATAAACAGAAATTTCTGCATTTCTCACGTAATCACTCACAAACTATAGTATACTTTCATACTTCATATTGCAGCAGAATGTACAGATATAGAGATGTTAAGTTCTTATAACTGAAAAGGCATCAAAAATAGGTAGGCTATTATTCCTTGGTGATATACAGAAATGAATGTATTCGCTCTTATACTTAAATGTTTGTCAATTATTTCCAAGCGATATGTAAGATTTGATATGCTATGCACATTATCTTCATGCGGGCTGGTTGGCTTTGTTGATAGAGCCGTGGACTCCAGATCTCACGTCTCGAGTTCAAACCTACCCTGAGCCAGCAACATAAAAAGACTTGCCAATTCACTGCCCATCTTAATGCTTCAAGAATTCTGTCAGCTTGGTGTTTTAGAGGTCTCGCAACCCCCTCCCCACTTTTCTTCTGTATTTTAAAACCTTTCCAGCGCATAGGGTTTTGTGCAGACTGAAGAAGCCTGCCAGATGATTGCTGGCAGATCTGAGAGGAGCACATATGGAGTTGTCCGAGTGCAATAATTCATCTTGAACAAACCCCAAATCATATGCCAGTGTAAATAAAATTCTCATGCCAGACCACCAATTTCAACAAAGTTATCATGCCATTTCAAAGCATCAATAACATACGCACACATGTACTTCTGTACATCTAACTCTAACAGAATGATATGGAAATCGTTTTTTTTGGATAAACACATGTGGGCCCAGAGATGTCCTAGGGAACAATTTTAAGGCACTTCATATCCTTTTCTTTTTTACATGAATCAAATGACGTTTGACACAATCTAACAGCAGGGCTGTATCTACCTCATATGGGGCTTCTTGTATCCTGTCCAGTGCTCGGATGTGATCTAACGTATCAATGGAAGGAGACAAGCCACCATGCATGCAAAACACCTGCAACACAAAATCAATATTTTGTAAAAAAAAATGTTGAAAAAAATAAAATATGTATAATATTACTATAACCTATGTTCTAACCTAAAGTTGTTCAACATGCTATTGAGAATAATAAATCGTTGCTTTGTATAAAGCGAACGAGAATAAAGTCACAAGTACTGTAGCATAAATATAACCTCTGTTCCATCCTAAAGAAATTGTCCCTTTTAATTTGCTATTGAAATAGACACAATCATCCGGGACTAAACACTTGTAAACCTACACTGTTTTGTAATGAAAACACATATACAAGTCTGATTTATAATTGTGTTAAGAATGCTTTTTTCTTCGGAAAATAAAGTAAGTTTACAAAATAATGCTATTTGTACTATGCCTCATCAATCTATCAAAAACAGAGACATAAAAACAGAGAAAGATAGACAGGGGGGAAGGAGCGAGGGAGAGACAGAGAGCACAAGAACACATCTGTTTTTAAGACACACAGAGAGACCCGGAGAGAAAGATACAGAGAGAGAGAGAGAGAAAGACAGAGAGAGAGTGAGTGAGAGAGAGACAGAGACAGAGACAGAGACTGAGACACAGAGACAGAGAGAGGAAAGTTTAACAGCATTAACAATTACCTTTCCGCCCACTAGTGCTGTGACAGGCATATAGTCACAGACTTCCATGAACAGATTCCAGACCGTAGGTGTGCCGTATTTGGCCATGACTTCGTCATAGAACCCATACACTTGTGAAGTCATGCGGGTCTCATGGTTACCACGGAGTATGTTGACTCTGTCTGGGTACCGAACCTGGAATCATACAGATGATTTTTATTCTCTGTCAGTGAAGCAATGATTAGATGATTGTGTAGGACAGTCATACATTTGCACATTCCGTCTGCAAATTTGATATTTTCTAAGAAATGTCAACTTTCAAAACAAACTGTAATGACGACGTTTAGGTCTATATGTTTGCAGCATTTGTATGTCAAAATGGGGTCAAAGTCTGGTTCCATTCACACACTCACTCTCAACAATGACGATTCCTCCGCTGGTTGGTCCTCGTCCTTGATACGTGGACTTTAGTCTCGTTCCTTTGGCTCCTGATCCCATGCGGTTCTCCAGCAAACCCCGAAGGATTTCAGTTCTGCTACTCACAGACAGACCTTCCACAGCAGGTGTCTCCACTGTCCAAGACTCACTTCATGGGAGTCTGAATCTATTTATTTTCGTCTTCTAAACCACGAAGTAAACAGACATCAAAATCATTTTGACTAAAGCGAAATTACAGTTTCTCTGCTTTTCTGACATGTCAGTATTAAACGGAAACCCTTCATAAGTAAATATGGAAATAGTTTATATACACTTACCAATTTCAAGATAACTATGGAAATAGTACAGACTTAACAATTTTATGATAAGCCTTAATCACAATCTCCATACCATTTAAGGTGTTAACCACACAATCAAATGGTATCTACTGTTCACTACCATGAAAAAATACATATATATATATTATAATACATATATGTATACATACATAACCGAAACAAAGGAACAAACAATGTCGGATCAGTTTTTCAAAATCTAGATATCCCTTCCCCAACAAGAAATGAACAAATAAAATAATCATTGTCCCCAACAAGGGCAAGAAAATGCTAACCTCACGTTAACATTCTGTTGCTTTTTGATAATGAACAATATTCTCATGAAGCCAAAATAATCTACAAAGTTTGCGTTGGTAATAGTCAGTCAACAGATTCCTCGAATTACACTCAAACTGATACACCCATTAACCGTTTCTTCCCTCTTACAATCGTTCTTTCGAGTGTCTTTATAATGCTTCAGTCAAAGAAAAAGAGCAATGGATAGACATAATGAGCAAAACAGACACTGTTAAGATATTTGTGTGTGTGTGTGTGTGTGTGTGTGTGTGTGTGTGTGTGTGTGTGTGTGTGTGTGTGTGTGTGTGTGTGTGTGTGTGTGTGTGTGTGTGTGTGTGTGTGTATGTGTGTGTGCATGCGCGCGCACGCGCGCGTGCATGCATGCTTGCGTGTGTGTGTGATGAAACAAACTGGATATCTAAACATTAGAGCTAAACAAAACAAGTAAATTATAAAGCAGTAATCAAATATCACAAGCAAAATAGACACTGCAGAAATGTTTAATGCTATTAAAGCAACAAACAAACACGCCACTAACAATAACAATTTTGATACAAACAACCAAATGATCAACCCTTTGACTCCCGCATCAAATAACCAAGTAAAAAAAAAAAATTAACCCTTTAACTCCCTCACCCTGTCCACCAGCTTCCTGCAGGAAGGTAATAATAAAGGCAATTTATATAGCGCTTTCCAGAGCACAAAGCGCTTCACATAAAATCAGTATATAACTAAATACAAATAGATACACCAACATAAAATTTAAACATACCGCTGCTAACACTATATAACATAAAACATAAAATTTACGTTCAACAAGACATATTAACATAGTAAATTCAAATATTACTAAAAATAGTGACAATCATACAAAAATATTTTCTCTCTCTTTCTCTTCCACACACACACACACACACACACACACACACACACACACACACACACACACACACACACACACACAGACCCAAACACACTCCCTCTCTCAACCACTCAGTTTCTCTACTATCAAATTCTATCACGCTTACACATACTCTTACTCATACTCTCTTGCCCCACCCCAACCATACTCTCGCTCTCTACCGTGCTCCCGATATTCCTTGCTCACTCTCTCTCTCTCCCGCACAGCCTCTCTCTCTCTCTCTTTTCCTCTCTCCCTCTCTCTTGCTCGCATAAACATGCTTCACACACACACACACACACACACACACACACACACACACACACACACACACACACACACACAAACACACACACACACACACACTATATGTAGGAACGATGATCAGGGCTGAGAGAGAAGAGAAAGAGAAGATCAATGAAAGTATTGAGTGAAAAGATAGGTCTTCAGACTAGACTTGAAAGAAGGAAGACATTGCTTATGGCGAATATGATAGGGAAGGGAGTTCCAGGTCATGGCAGCAGAGTGGGAGAAAGCTCTCTGACCATGCAGTTTCCGGTTGAAACGGGGAACACAGAAAGTTCTTGTGTCGGTAGAGGATCGGAGCGTTCTGGATGGTACATACACTTGAAGAAGTTCAGACAGATAAGAGGGAGCGGAGCAAGTAAGAATTTTGTAACAGAGACAGCAACATTTGTATTTGATTCTTTGTTCAACTGGAAGCCAATGCAACTTTTTCAGAAGAGGAGAACATGACTGGGATCTAGGGGCTTTACAAACAAGCCTAGCTGCTGAATTCTGAACACGTTGGAGAGGTTGAATGACAACTGAAGGGCAGCCGATTAGAATAGAATTACAGTAGTCCAAGCGTGAAAGAATATAAGAGGAAATAAGAGTTTTAGTGGCTTCCTCAGTAAGAAAGGGGCGGATAGAAGCAATACGTCTTAGTTCCATATAAGAAAGCTGGCATATCTTAGTGACATGTTTTTGCATAGAAAGATCATGATCTAAAAGAACTCCTAAATCCCGGACACAGTCAGAAAATTCAATGGAACTAGAACCTATAGGGAGAGAAGAAGAAAGTGTGTTGATATCATGATGTGAGAAACGTATAGCCTCCGTCTTGTCACAGTTAAGTTTCAGTTTATTTGATGACATCCAGAGATCAATGTCAGAGGTACAGTTTTGGAGAGAAGAAATTGCATCAGGATAGTCATCAACAGAAGCTGAATGAAGGAGCTGAGTGTCATCCGCAAACATTTCATGCGAAATGGAATGGCCGCGGATGACATCAGAAAGAGGGGTAGTATACAGAATGAATAAAACAGGACCGAGCACGGAGCCCTGAGGCACACCAAAATCGAGGGAGGTTTCATTTGAACGGTGACTATCCACTAGCACAAACTGTTTCCTGTCTGAAAGATAAGAGTGAAACCAATTAAGAGCTAAGTCTCTAATGGATAGGGTGAGGGAATCAAAGGGTTAATTTTTTTGCTTTGCTAGCATAGTTGACAATGCAAAATGATGGTGGACAGGGAGAGGAAGTCAAAAGGTTAAACCAATCAAGCCACCAAGCAGCAATCAAATAACAACCAATTGGCCAACCATCAAAACTACTGCAACCTGAAGACAGGCTGGTAAAGACTCACCTTAAGCGCCACAAGAAGAGATATGACCTCTACTGAGTAATACCCTCTGTCCACGTAGTCACCCATAAACAGGTAGTTGGTGTCCGGCGGGTGGCCCCCGATGCGGAAGAGTTCAAGAAGGTCGTACATCTGACCGTGAATGTCGCCACACACTGTCACTGGGCACTGCACCTCTCTCACGTTGCTCTCTCCAGATAACACCTCTTTTGCCTAAATGTGAACGAAACATCTGCATAAATCTCTTGATTCACATCCATACACAAACTCATCACACTCATTCATCTCTGCAGAATCATTGCAAACACACAGTTTCATTTTCAGTTTCTCAAGATGACGTTTATGTGCTCAGAATGAATTCCATATGCACTAACGTCACGGGTGCCACATATATGGTGACTGTGGCACATGCCTTAAGCCAGCACATAAACCCACGAGCTGGCCAGGTCTTGAGGCCCTACCTAGACTATGTTTTACCTAGTCTATATTTTATACTGGTATTCTATCAGCCTACCACTGGAATAATCTTGATTATATGTAAATGACGTGTTAATTGTAGGCCCATTAGCTCAGTTGGTTAGATAGCAAACATACAGGTGTACTCATCGCATACCATTTGCAATTATCATTATAACCTAACTGATATGTACAATATCAATATGTACTATTTGTAATTATTATAACCTAACTGATATGTACAATATCAATATCATTACATATAGACTATTTGTAATAATATACCATAACATACAACTGAATATGTACTATATCATACTAACTGATATGTACAATATCAATAGTATATTGTAATTATTATACCTAACATAATGATAGTACAATATCAATATCATTACATACTATTTGTAATTAATATCATAACCTAACTGATATGTACAATATCAATATCATTACATACTGTTGTAATTATTATCATAACCTAACTACAATAGAAATATTCGTACTATTAATATTATCAAACTAACTGATATGTACAATACAATATCATTACATGCTGTTGTAATTATTATCAAGCCTAACTGATACACATTTGTATTATTATTATAATGATTGACAATACAATTCAACAACAAATATATATATACAGAGTAAGCTTACTAGAATGCTAAGTTTTAGTTTCAGTTTCACAAGATGGTGTCCCTGCACTCAGAATAAAATCCAAATGCACTGACGCCAGAGAGCCTGTCTGATGGACTCTAAGGGTTTACTGGTTTGTTTGTCATGAATATATATAGTAATTCCCTGATGCGTTATGATATTATAAACTGGTGAAACTTTGTTTAACATGCAGCATGAACTCTGTAAATATGTCAGTTTCAGCATGCATTAAGCTTTATGAATGCGTCAGAACAAAGCAGGCATACAGTTACTAAGTTAGCAAATGTCACATGATGAACTGTGAGTTCAAACAGTTGTGAGTATGTAAAGCCCTGTTAAGCAACTGGCCTCATCCATGTTTTATATCAATGCTTTACTCAAAACTTCTGTATGTTTGTGAGTGTAAATGGATGTGGGTGTGTGTCTGCATGCGCACGTGCGTGTGTGGTGTATATATGACGTATACATATGTGTAAGGTGTATGTGTGTGTATGTGTGCATGTTTGCATGTGTGTGTGTGTGTTGTGTGGTGTGTGTGTGTGTGTGTGTGTGTGTGTGTGTGTGTGTGTATATATATTGTGTGTGTGTGTGTGTGTGTGTGTGTTGGCGAGTGCATGCATGCATGTGCATGTTGCATCTGTTTGTGGAGAGGAGGGTGGGGTGGGGTGTGCCCTTGGACAGACACATACACAGATTAGTACATTGAAGGTGAATGTGTACTGTCACATGTGCCTAAGCTAGCATGTATTTACAAACGTGCACACATGCTCAATAACCACTGACCTTATCACAGAGTCTTTTGACTTGTTCCTCAGTCAGCTTCTGACATTTAAGCAGCTGTTCTATCCACGCTTCTAACTCTCCGCAGGCTGTTTTTTCCAACGGTCCTGGTGTCATGATGTGTTTGGAATGCAGCACATTTGATGTCATCATCGGATCCATGATGAAGCCTTCACACGGACTCCAAAAATGGCTGTATCTTCAGTTGTGGTTGTTCAACCTGGAAATATAAAAACAGTTTAATATGACGATTTCATGACATTATTAGGAATGCTCGTTGTTAGTTTCACCTAGTTAGTAAAAAAAAAACAAAAAAAAAATTGTTTTGTAGACTGCTGCTGTTGAATAGGTGAGGGAGTGAAAGAATTAAGGGTTCATTCAGACAGCATAAACGATAAGCCTGGCAGTGGCAGTGAATACAAGTGTCTGACTTCAAAGTTCTATTCAGAACGTTCTGGGTATGGTCCCCCTGAACATTTCTGCCAGATAGGTAAAGGGTGGATGCTTTTCAGCATGTGTGCAGACCTGCTAGTGTCTAAATCCCCTTCACATTATATGCATACAGAATATCAAATATGCACGTTAAAGAACCTGTAACAGTGTAAGCCATTCAGTGGCTGGCTTTGAAGAAACATATAGCATGCACACCCACCAAAGACTGGTGGAGGTTGTAGACTGTGCACTAAAATAGTAGACTACCTGCTCAGTGTAGGCACATCAACATGCATACACACATCCCAGTAAAACCAGAAGTCTAAAATTAAAAAAACAAATAAACAAACAAAACCAAAATCCACACACATACAAAAACCAAAAAAAGACAAGAAAACAAAAACACACACACACACACACACACACACACACATACACACACACACACACATACACACACAAAACCCAAACAAACAACCTAAGCAATACCAGCAGGCTTCAGAGCTCTCCTTTACATCATCGATGATATTGCAGTGGCTGTGGGTTGCACCCCACCAGTTAACTAGGCCAAACTGTAAGTGTAACGCACTATACATGTATACCTACTTACCTATTTCCCCAGGTGGTAAGTGGTACCTTGATAATACCTTTTATCTATTTGACTGTGACCTCATTCACTGTCCGTCCCAAGTGATAATTTATGGCGTTTGTTGAATCTGCTGCATACTGATTTTATCACTCTTCAAGGGGTTCAAGGACTGGGCAATGCGTGATAAGAGATAAATCACATCAGTGGATACAGTAGGCACAATAACACTGGGAATCAGTTACACAGTATTATGTCAGACCCAAGATGCAGGTTTTTTATTTATTTATTTTTTTTACATTATTGACAAGCCTACTGGATTATGGCCAGTTTCTGTTAACCTCAATTTCCCAGCAGATCATCATCACCGGTTATTATATGACCTTGGTGTCCAATCAACTGAGCAGAATAAGTTTACCCCCCTCCTTCCCCCCTGTGGGATGCTGGGGGCTCTTTCAGTATAAATAGTATCCCCACCTTCTGGAAATTCTGTGCTAGAAATTTCCTCTTTTCTATCACTCTCTTTGTTTCTTCCTTCCTCCTTTGCTTTCTGTCATTTCTTTCTATCATTTTCTGCAGTCCTGGTCCATTCACCTGTGCGTGTTTGATAACGTCTTACGTATTTTCTCTTAGGATTGATAATTGGGTACATGTATTAGGTGCATTTCTGGCTCCAAGGAGGTGAGATATGCAGAAGCAATTTTAGGTAATTTAAGGCCATTTTTTTAATATGATTTGGTGTCCTTATGTATGCTTAAATTTGTATTCAGGTGTGTTTTTTAAAATCCCCTGTGTGATAAATTGGATGGAGTGGTCAACACCAGGGACATGTCCTTAGATTATGTCTGTGAATGCATTGATATACTTTGTGTACTTAATTTTCTGTACTTAATTTTCTTTTCTTTTCTTTTTCTGTTAAAGGTTTGTATGTTTCTGAGCAGTCAGGTGGGCTTTAAACAACTGAACAATACCATAAGAGTAAGTCTGGAATATTTTGAACACATGCAATATTTCAAACACTATCAGTTTCTTGCTTCTCTTTGTTTTCATGTCTTGTCCCGTACTCATTAGATACCTTGCACTATCGAAGGAAGGTTGACTCTAAGTATACTAGTGAATATAGGGCAGGAAACGAAAACAAAGAGAAACTGACAGTGTTTGAAATATTGCGCAAGCTCTTATACTTACAGGGCCTATTTTAATGGGTGCAATACTCAGGCTAGTTGAGTAGGTAAGATGTCAGATTTCCAATCGGAAGACCTGGGTTCGATCCTGTCCTGATACCTCCTGCCCACAGGAGGGGAAAATGGGGTGGAAGTTGATTTTCCAATCTTCTTGGTCAACATGTGTGCAGACCTGCTAGTGACTAAACTGCCCCCCTCTTCATGCGTATACGCACACAGAACATCGAGTATACACGTGTGGAGATCTTACACAGTGCAGGCAAAATAATGTGCATACATTCTTCCTAGGAAACCAGAACGATATTAACCCTTTGACTCCTGCACCCTGTCCACCAGCACCCAGCATTGTCAACCATGGCAGCAAAGCAAACTCACTTTATCCGCCAGCGTCCTGCAGCAAGATGATGGATAGGATGAGGGAGTCAAAGAGTTAAGTGTTATGCAGTTGACGGATACGGGGCGGTAGTCAAAGGGTTAATTAAAAATGTATTGCACACTCTAATTCTTATATAGAACTAAACTAGTCAGCTAGAAAGGCTGATTCCTGTTTACGCAAATCAAAACAAATTCACGAACTGGCAACTGTGCTATCATAATCATAGCATTAAGCATTAATTAACATTAATTAACAATCAGTCAAATAATATACTATGACTATGAACTATCATTTACTATGGAGGCTGATTTTCCGATCCCCTTGGTTAATTAACATGCGTGCAGATCTATTAGTGACTAAACTGACCCCCCTTCATGTGTAGGCTATATGCACACATAACATCAAGTATGCACACGTAAAGATCTGTGCAGCAACTTACCGTCTGCATTGTGCAGGCAAAATAATCATCTCATACGGTGGACTCAAAGACAACACAGAGTGACAGACTCAGTATGAACATTGTAACTTACGATTTCAGCAGAACTTGTAACAACACGTTTTTTTGTCAGTCAGAAACCTACAGTCATTGCAATGCTTGACATATGTCTTCGATATTTTTTTTTCACATAGCTGCGCTGCCTGAAATATTATTTTACGCACGCATAAAAATGATAAAAAGAGAAGGTGGGAAAAACACTTCAACTTACAAGACAGCGCTAGCAGTAGCCTATAGGCACTCCGACAGTGATAAATCCAGGCACACTCGGTTGAAGTTGTGTCAACACTAAACACTCTCCCAGTCAGCATCAGACTTAACAACGGTTTGACATACTCACATAGCTGTCGCGCGTTGACATCGAACCAAGTAATATATACCTGGTTTGACGTCACGATGACTCAGAAATTACCAGACTTCGGGAAGATCCTGACCTTCGTTAGCATACAGAGGAGTGGCCTGCCGAACAGCACGTAAAGGCTGAGTGACGCTATCTTTGATCAAAGGGTGTTGTTTTCATTACTTTGTTTGTGAAGGATAGTATAGGCCTCGAGATAACGTTTCGTTCTATATCCCCGAGATTGTAGGGATAGAAGACACCAATTTCTGTCGAGACCAGCATTAGTAAGGCAGAGCCCATCACTTCCTCTTAACCGCTGCGTTAAACTCCAACAAACCCAGAGTTGAAGTACTGTATCATCATCAGGTGCCTTGCCACATGGCGTTGGCGATCATGGCTTTCCATCTGTTTCTATCACTTTTTGCTTCAACCATCTCCTCTACCCTTCTTGCCCTCAGCCACTCTGCAAGTCCGTCCAATATCTTCTCCCTGGGTCTACTTGGTGCTCTCTTTCCCTCCAGCCTTCCTGTTGTGACCAGTGCTCCAATTCCCTTTCCTCATAAAATGGCCTACAGATGTTGCCTGTCTTTTCCTAATCTTCCTTATTAGGCCGAATGATCTTCTTGTGTCTGCCTCCATCAAGACTGTCTTGTTTGTTTTCTTTGTTGTTCATGGAACTCTCAACATTCTTCTTAGAAACCACATCTCGGCTGCCTCAATCTTGTTCTGGCTTTGCTTGTTGACTGTCCACGCCTCACAACCGTATAACAGTATTGGTTCTATATAACATTCAAGAACTCTCTTCCTGATGTTAATTGATAGGCATTTGTTGGTAAGAATGCTTGTAATCTTCTTGAATGCTGTTTTGGCTTGGCCGATTCTGCAATTATAAGTATCGTAGGCCTGTAAGTACATCAAAATACATGGACCTCATGGCAACCATCATTCAAGGAAAAACAGTGGCAAAAAAAAGAAAGGCAGACTCCAATCTCATACATCGAGAACGTAACCAACATCAGTGGCTTAAACATTAAAAAAATTGTCCACAAAAGTCAAGATAGAGCGGCCTGGAGGGAGATGGTGGTGTCTATGTGTGCAGCGGCCAACATCAAACTGGTGACGCCAGTAGGTGGGACAGGTGAGATACGTAAAATGTTTTTATGCTTAGAATTAGGGCAGCAAGGTGCCAGAATGGATGAGGCGTTCACCTACCTGCGTTAAAAACATGAGGTTTGCCCATCTCTTACTCCTGGGTCTGGCCAGGGAACCACAGGGGCTGAGCACTTAGTCTTTCTGACTGATGGAAGACGAAAAGGTGACGTTTTTTAGTGTCAGTAGTAATAACACACAATACAACACCGTTTGGATCGTATAAAGATCACAAGTCAAAATAATGATAGCATCTTCTTTTCTTTTTTCTTCTTTCTCTCGGGTGTGTGTGTGTGTGTGTGTGTGTGTGTGTGTGTGTGTGTGTGTGTGTGTGTGTGTGTGTGTGTGTGTGTGTGTGTGTGTGTGTGTGGTGTGTGTGTGTGTGAGGAGAGGGGAGACGTATGCGAGAATTTTAAATTAGCACGCAAATATTATGCAAACTTATTGGCAGAACACCGCCCTTACAACTTCAAAATGTTCACTAACCGATAACGTTATCATTTTCTTGCTGAACAGAATGATTAGCATGTGACCAAGTTACTACTTTTAGAAGGCCATTCTGGTTAGTTTTGTGTTCGTCGAGTACACGCTTACCCTGTTCAGTTGTCGGTACAAACGTACGCGATTTATTTTGGGATGTGCAATGTGGTGTTGCTAGTTAAAATCATTACCAGCTCACTAACTTGGTGGGTAAAACCAGTTTACATTAACCGTTTCACTCCCGCAGCCTGTCCACCAGCATCCTGTACAACCATGCTAGCAAACAAAAACTTAACCCTTTGACTCCCTCATCTTTTCCACCAGCTTCCTGCAGGGAGTCAAAGGGTTAATTCTTTGACTCCCGCATCCTGTCACCAGCATCCTGCATTGGCAAGCATGCTAGCAAAGTAAAAACTTAACCCTTTGACTCCCTGAACCCTATCCACCAGCTTCCTGTAGGAAGCTGGTGGATAGATTGAGAGAGTCAAAGGTTACGTTTTTGCAGTTAATGGATAGAGTGCGGGAGTCAAAGGGTTATATCATCTGTGCAATAAGAGTAACTACGAATGCACGATGTATTCGTAAATTCATATTAATGACATAGTGGTGTGTGTGTGTGTGTGTGTGTGGTGTGTTGTGTGTGGTTGTGTGTGTGTGTGGGGTGATGTGTGTAGTGTGGTGTGTATGTGTGTGTGTGTGTGTGTGTTGTTTGTAAGGACTTCGTTGAGTGTATGTGTGTGGTGTGTATTGTGTGTGTGTGTGTGGTGTGTGTGTGGTGTTGTGTGTGCGTGGTGATGTGTTGTGATGCGTGTATGTGTGTGCGTGTGTGTGTGTATGCGTGTGTGTGTATGCGTGTGTGTGTTGTGTGTTGGTGCGTGTGTGTGTGTATGTGTGTGTGTGTTGTGTGCTGTGTGTGTGATTGTGTGTGTGTGTGTCGTGTGTGTGTGTGTGCGTGTGTGTTTGTGCATCGTGTAGCGTGTGTGTGTATCGTGTGTGTGTGTGTGGTGTGTTGTGAGTTATTGGACTTCACTGGCATCGCTCTTACATCAAGTTTCATATTACATGAGTTAATAGAGTAACTACTAATGCACGATGTATTCGTAAGTTCATATTAATGATATAGGCTATAGTGTGTGTGTGTGTGTGTGTGTGTGTGTGTGTGTGTGTGTGTGTGTGTGTTGTGTGTGTGTGTGTGTGTATGTGTTGTGTATATATTGTGTGTATTGTGTGTATATATATGTGTATATATGTGTGTATATATATGTTGTTGTATGTGTGTGTATGTGCGTGTGTCCGCGTTGTGTGTCGTGTGTGTGTGGCGCGCGTGTGTGGTGTGTGTGTGTGTGTGTGTGTGTTAAGTTCTTGGTCAGTTATTGACTGAAAATGACCGAAGTTCAGCCACATACCTAGCTAGTTCAATCCTATATCAATAAGCTACGAGGGACACTCATTAAATTTTGCGATCTGGCTTTCCATGAATGCTTACAGCTAATCTGACTACTCCATTTTCTTACGTATCCTCCATCAGCCTGCACATGTTTTGTCATCCTCTCAAAGTGTTCATGACAGCCGACCACTTTGACTGGGGTACCGGTAGGACTAAAATGATGCCATTGAAGAATGCTCAAGCATCTACGGTGCTTTGAAACGGCTGCTTGACAAAGGCAACAAAAACTAGTCCATGAGGACTAAGTCAGAGGGAATATGGTGGAAGGGTGACCAGCTGAACATTACTTTCACCAATAAAATCCAGACTTGCAGCTGATGTGTGTGCTGGCATTCTCATGTTGGAGCTGTGGCCCCCATAAACCTGTTTGGGGATGTTGTTTGCATCATGCCTTAAGACTTCAGACAAGTGGTTGATGTACTAGTTAGCCATAACCCCTCTTTCTGTCATATGGTAAAGTGCGATCGTGGCCAGATTTTGCAAAGAAACGTGGATTAACTTGTTTGGAAGCACTTTAAAAAAAAATTCACAAGTGGGTTTTCATCTGGGTCGATTCACACTGCTACTATTGCTTTGTCTCACGGTCACACTGCAATATCCTTGTTTTGTCTTCCATTACTATATCTAAGATTCGAGATGATCTCCCGTTGTGAAATTTTAAGCACATGGGAGACCAGGCCACCAAAACATTTCAATATGTAATCTGTGGTCCAAATTTGGAGGGCAGCCTGCATCACTAAGGTTTCAGTTGTTATGGATGAATTTTGATGTAGCAACTTTGTTAAAGAGTTAAACTAAGATATGAATCTGTCAAGTTTCACATTTATTTACCTCATGATTAGGGCCAAGTCCAAATATCTACTAAACAGCATAATTTGTTTCTGAAAATCAAAGGGCATAGTCAAATATCTAAATGTCAAGACTTTTATGGCCTAAAATCATTGCATTATTTCAGTCTTGCAAATTGTTGCATCAGTAAAGAATTTTCTGCTGCTTACAAATAAATCTTAAACCATTTCTGACAATTTATCTTTCCAAAAATAGATCAAACAAGAAATTAACTCCATAGCAATAGTAGGCAAGCATCCATCTTGGTCTTGCAGATCTTTGCAATCAATGTGTTGATGGAAAAAGGAGAAACAAATATATCTCAGCCACTGCAAAGATATCATCTAGTTCATATTGCTTATAGCCCAGCCAACTACTAGAGCCACATCAGGGCAAAAAAATACCATCTGACATCAGTTTTGGTCACAGACCTTGCTTACAATGCCTTCTAGTTTTTCCTACTGGGCATATATATTTCAGTTTACTTACTTTTTAAATCTACAGTCCTGGCAATCAGTTTCTAATTTTTCTGTTTTCTATGTCCAACAGTTCACTTCGTTAGTTGAAGGATTATCCCCAAAGACAGAAAAAAAATCTTGAAGCATTCTGTTTTTTGGTGTAAAGGCTGAGCATTGCCTAAATGTAGTATAGATCCGTCCATACAAAGTCTTCAACGGAGAACACTTACCCTTTTAAATGACCACTACCCTTTTAAATGACCACAGCATTCTCATTATCAAGTAAATTATCCAAACACTTCCCCCCCCCCCAATTACACACATCACGGCTATTCCAACCCAACTCTTTAGTTGCAGAAGCCCCTAGCTGTGACCTGATCTTATTTCAGCCAGAGAGGCCTGACCATGCATATTACGCCTGCTGATAGCGGTAGTGCAGTGGAAGGAAGAAAAATGAGTTAGTTGCTAAATAGTCTTAGATTTTACAGTACCGTTTAGTTTTAACAGTCTATCTGATATATAAATGACCGTGTTGCTGATACAAACAACTTTAAAATGATACCAAACATGACCTGATTAGTCTAGTTGGCTACGCTACCACATCCTGTACAAAACAGGCTTAATTTCACAGAGCAGAGCGAATTTGTCAAGATGTTTTTTTTAAAAAAACTTTTAACCCCTCTAGCCAAGCTTTTGAGGTTTTCACACACATATAAAGCTATGTCGCACAAACTTCAACAATTCAGAAGGGCCTCCACTCAATTAAAAACTTTCCACCTCGGCAGGGAAGGAGGGAGATGCGATATAATTACCCAACCTTACGGCAACTTAACCGACAGTGTCTCACACCTAGTACAGATCACTTCCAATTTAGACGCACAACCATGATGAGAGGGAGAGAGAGAGGAATGAAAGAGGAGAGAGAAACGCACACAAAAGAACACGAGAGAAAGCAGAGAGAGAGAGAGAGAGAGAGAGAGAGAGAGAGAGAGAGAGAGAGAGAGAGAGAGAGAGATGCTACAATCTTCAACACAGTGTCATACGTATTGATGATCGCTAACAGAATAAGTGGTTTCCGGCTTAATTCGAGTGAGGAGAGTGACGCAACTTAAGTACCTCCACTTTCACGAAGTCAGCCACTTGACTTGGCTAACACGGCATGGGCACATTAAACACCGCTCATCACTTGTAGTGTTGATTTGTCTTTTATTATCATTATCATTGTTATTATTACTATTATTATCATTTTGGTCTGCTCGAGTCGCACAATACTTGTACATCAGATTGGGGCACTCAGACACGATCGGTTCTGTTCACCTTCGGTGCCTTTCTAATGTTACATTAATATTGATGAACAGAAACAACAGGTTTATCACTCAAAATAGTAGATCTTATATTTAATTCAAGATGTTTTGCTGCAGCCAAATATAACTGACGTTATGTATTATGCTCCGTTGTGTTTGTTGATGAATAAAGAATACAATGTTGGCAGTTTGGACCCAGTCTGTGAGAATACTGGTAACAGACAGATGTAAGAAAGGTAAATTCACACATTTTAGAAGGCAAAGAATATATACATGTACAACGTCCAAGCTGTGGGAGCCACAATAAAGATAGGCCTCTGTACTAACAAAGAGATGTCCTCCAGATGTATTCCATGCTACAGAATATGTCTGTCATCATTCTTACATCACTACACTCAATTGATCCTGGTAAGCATTTTAAAAATTTGCTAAATAAAGTGGGATAAGAATGACACATATGTTGTCACTATAAAATATTTGCAAATGTATTCTTGTTCTGGTTAAAGGAAACGATACACATGAGTCTGTGCACTATATTACACATGGCATTTCGCTGGTTCTGTGTTTGGGGATCATGAAGTTGACACGAGAGTGGCATTTTGTCCCATAGTTCTTATCCGACTGTCTTTGTCTCTCTCTCTCTCTTTCTCTCTTCACATGTGAGTATACTTTCCAGGAGTCTGTAATGGTTTCTAATTACTGACATGATGTCACGCAGATGTTTTATTCAACACTATCCATGGCATAATCTGAGACTGTTCCACTTCCTTTCATTAACAGTACCAGGGTCCTATCTTGGACAGTGCTGCTTCCTTTTGTAAATAGTACCATGGTCCAGTCAAGGATAAAACGACATGTGAATAAACAGATGTGACCATGGTAACTAATCAGACACGAATGGATTTTCTGTTAGCATGGCTGGCATCCCTGCTGTAGGAAACTATGGGCAGGAAGAGAAAGAGAAAGGAAAATATTTTCGTGGGCCAATTTTACATAATATGGAACTGTCGGAAATTGTATCACTATCTGAAATATCAGACTGCTGGAAACAATGACATGATTACAAGTTCACTGCGAAACACATCTATTGTTTCTTTCGTACAGGAACAAAGGCAATGCAACAAAAAAGCCTGTTTCATATTGACAAGTTCGTATCACAAACAGAGTGAACAACTGTCCCTTGTGTTCAGCTATTGTGATTTTCAGCTTTCTCAGTGTGAAGAGAGAGAGAGAGAGGAGAGAGAGAGAGAGAGAGAGAGAGAGAGAGAGAGGAGAGAGAGAGAGAGAGAGAGAGAGAGAGAGAGAGAGAGAGAGAAGAGAGAGAGAGAGAGCAGTCATTTCAACAGTCACAGCCAAATAATAACTCACTTAATTCCACTTCACTTCAGTACTCAATGTGCCCCACTCTCAACATCGTCTACTTCATGTTAATTTCATTGAGCAATGCTGGTGGTATCTTCAAATTAAAGGCAAATAAATCACAAATGATTAGGGTGGAATTTTTCAATTTTCATCCAGAGTCAAGAGACAGAACTTTTACTTGACAAAACATGGATGCTGACAAAACCTTGACTTATTTGTAAATCGCTTTCAAAAAGAGCAAACAATCACCATTTTTTAACAGATGTAAAGAAGGGAAAGGCCCGAATCAGTTGCTTGCTGACACAGCGTGTGATCAGGGGGGTCAAGGGCCAGGCTAGGTGCCACGCCTCTTGAGCAACTAAAGATGCCATTTCTGGTCATTTTACACACTGTGACACCCCTACTCAACATACACAACCCCTGTTCATTTCCACTGACAGAATCCTGATTGTTAACATTCACTATTTAACCCATTAACTGAAACCACTTTCCTTCTCTTTTCACACATACACTCTTCAATCATACTAACACATCAAATTCATTATTGTTCACTGTTTACTGTACAAAGTAACATTCAGTGTCAAGTTCATCAGACAACATATAGGATTTGATGTGAGCAAAATAAACAAAACAGACCAACCAAGGCACGAAAAAAAGAAAAAAGAAAAAAAAAGAAACCCAGTTAATTAAGCTATGAGAATCAACTCAAATCTCTTACAGAAAAAAGTACAAATATTCAAAATCATACAAAAAAACACATACAGCAAACAAGCGAATCACAAATCATCCAAAATACTTGCACAAAAAAAAAAAAAAAAAAAAAGGCTTCCTAGCACAAAACTGACAAAACCACTAACTGCCAGCAGGCTTTTTTCACAGCTGAATAGTGGGGGTTCAAGTCTGCACACAGACTTATTTGCCATGTGGATGTGTGTCAAGAGTTCAACACTTTGGTGACTAGACACACATCGCACACACTGAATTAATATTATACTTTCAAAACTTTCATGGTGGATGAGAAGGGAACCCATTTGCAGGGAAAAAGCATGCACAACAGCAACAAAAACAATCACAATAAACTCTCCCTAGCAGGGTATTATTCTGTACAGGGAAGGCCAGGCTAATCGTTGCCAATCAGCATCGGTGAGACATAGTCAATTATGTGCAATTAAAACTATTTTCAGAACTTTCAAAGAAGATGAGAAAAGAGTCTATTTGCTGAGGAAAAGCATGCACAAAGGCAACAAAAACAATCACAATGATCTGTAAACAGTAGTTAATTACTTCAACTATTGTTCCAAGTTCTACCCAAAGAAATGTAAACTTTATTGCCAATGGTCTTTGCAACACTTCCAACCATCATATTCACACATCAGGAGTCCAATCTTTCAATATCTTCATTCAAACCAGTTCCCATTTTAGATTCACTTGTTTTCTCAATCTGATTTTCATCTGAATAACAATAAAAGGTAAGCCTCAACTCAATGGAGACAAGGGAGGGGTGGAGGGGAGGTGGAGATTGAGAGGGGAACACTGTACATCCAAAATACTTAGATGAAGCTGCAGACATTGAGAGAGAGAGAGAGAGAGAGAGAGAGAGAGAGAGAGAGAGAGAGAGAGAGAGAGAGGAGAGAAAGAGGTGTGTGTGTGTGCAAATTTATAATTGCCTGTACAAACAATACTTTAACAGTACTAATGTAATGATGATGCTTCTTACTCAGATGAACAAAAAGCACTGTACAAACTACACCATAATAAGAAACGTAAAAATATACATCCTAAAACTTTAAGCAGATTGTTCAAATCTGCAGATTACTATAAATTAAAGAGATCTGGGCTTTGTGTGTGTGAACTGTTCAACGGACACAAATGGAGCAAGCATGACCAAAAGTTTGTCCTTTTCTGGGTTTGTTTTTGTTTTCAAATAGTTTTATGTTGTCATCATCATTAATAGAATGGTCAAATAGTTATGAACAGACTGCAAAATCTTACATGCAATTAAACGAGTTTTTATTTTGCTGGAGGGACATAATGAATATTACTTATTCAAATTAGCACAAGTTGCATTTAAACCCAACCCACCGCATATCTATGAGTAGAGTCTGATCACACATATATTGAACTGTAGACTTTGAAACTAAAAGAATAATTGGTATAAACACAATAAAGACAGAAAGCCATTCATGAAAACAGGCAGAATAAGGTGTTTTTTTTGTCAATGAATACGAATCTAAATTTTCAATGACTGCTAACACAATCCTGTGGAAAACTTTTTACATTCAAGCAGATCTGCCACAATTTCTGACATAAAAGACAGAATACCTGCTAAATGATAAATACTAATAAGAGTGTCTTTGCAAAAGTTCACATTTTTATCATCATATGGCAGCACTTTACCTGTGAAGTTCTAACCAGATCTGAAAAATTCTTTGGTATGTTTAATTTCATACTTCTGCTGTTGTTTTTCTTTTGTATAACAAGACTGCTGTTGTTTTTCTTTCGTAAAACACAAGAGATTCAAATACTATTATTTTTTCAATCAACCATAGCTCATATATTAGACCTTATGAGCAAAAACAAATTTTGTGAACTTGTACAACCGTTGTTTGTTCCCCAGTACAGGTTTGCTTTTTGAAAGACAATACACTGGATAAAACTGTCAATGATAGCTGTTGGTGAGGAAACCATTAACATGCACAAAAACACCAGGGTTCAATAAAATGATTCCAGCTAGTGGGTGTTGTTCCTCCGCTTCCAGTACAAGTATCACACAGATGCCAACTCCCACATAATTCCCATGGCATGGTGGAGTATTTTGCACCATGCAGGAGTCAAGAGCTCTGGCTGCTTGGACCTACAGGAAGTAATCTGGTGTCCTCCTAGTAACGTGAGGTTCTCCTCGCCTTGGGGCTGGATCAAATTGAAGGCTGAGAACAAAACATGTGCATGGTTATTCAGAGAGACAGAGAGAGAAAGGAAAGGGGATGGAGAGAGGGGGGAAGAGAGTGAGAGGAGAAAGAGAGAGAGGAGAGAGACAGAGACACACACACACAATCCAAACAGCACGTGTACAGAAAAGAATATATATACACACACACAACTATACACACACATACAGGTGAATGAACCAGCAAGGTAGAAAATAATAGCAGGAAATGACAAAAAACAAAGGAGCAAGGAAGAGACAAAGAAAGTGAAAGAAAAGCCGAAATTTCTAGCACAGAATTTTCAGAAGGTGGGGACACTATACTGAAAGAGCCCCCAGCATCCCTATGGGGGAACTACATCAGATTAAGTTAGTCCCTTGGTATCTGCTGCAGGGAACTTTTTTTTTCCAAACAATAATCAACAGATAATACAGCGAGTGCATTCAGACTTTGTCATTTATTAGTTCATTCTGTTGTATATATTACCATGAAATAACAAGTCTATATATGCTCCTATTATTTTTTTCTTTTCTTTTTTCTGGTTTTTAAATTTTTTTTTTAACTTATACAAATAACCAATACAAAGAGTACAATGAAGAGCAGTTGGCCAGTAAGGAATAAGTTAATGTTACTTACATAATGTTTTTCTGTACATCTTTTCTAGATTTTTTACAAAAGCACAATCCACTGAAAATTCTCCTAGGATCAAACTGATAGCAACAGCAGCACTAAAATGTAGCAAGTGTGCTGACAAGACTGACTATTACATATTAGATTACAGGAGCTCTGAAGTTTCTGCTTGACAGTAATGTCAACAGTAATGTCTATCTTCACAACTTTTCCTTTTTCTTGGATTACAGACACACAGACACAGACACACAAATTACACACAACAAGGGTGAGCCAAAATTAAGTATACCGTTTTTATCTTACAAAGTTATTTTCAAAAGCAGGTATACAGTTTTTATTTTGCAGTATTGATCAAGTCATATTTAGTCTCTTCAAGGTTTTGAAAACTGTCCACCATACATGTTGATACATTTCTGGAGCCTGTATTTGACGCTGTGGCACACTTTATCACACAGATCCCAGTTAGCATCAATGTTCATAAATACTTGCAATACAGTTCCTGTCAAAAACCTCCTTTACTACACCGCCCCCCTCCCCCCTTCAAAAACAAAAAATAAAAAAAATAAAATAAAATAAAAGTTGACAGGTGTCAGATTGGGTGAACATGCTTGCAAGTCAAAGCTGCAATGTCGCCCAATCCAACGCCCTGGAAAAGTGTTGTGAAGGTAGCTGTACTGTAAAAGCAAAATGAACAAGGACCCTATTTCATTTAAAGAACAGTTTGTTGTAGTCAGCCCTGGTGGCAAGTTGTGGCAATATATCTAAGTGATTTATCAATGTTGATGAAGGACATTTTGAATGCTTAGGTGGCTACACATGATCTGCTCAGTATTTACAACAAAACTGTACACCTACTTATTTTTTTTTATAAAATAAAAAAATTATACACCTTCTTTTGGTCCATGTATATCAACTGTACAACTGATTTACACAACAGACACAAAAATGTCAATTCATGACTGTGAACTTACAAAGAATATTTCAAGGCATCGTCCAATTCCATGATGGCTGCTTGGTTCCCACAACGGTAACAGTAGTTAGGAGCACTGAAGATTGTCACAACATTGCGATCATGGCACCAGTTGTAACCCTGCATTAAAACCCCCCCCCAAAAAACGAATTGATTAGCACATCAACAGGCAGTCAAAACTACACCAAAACTGCTTATTTCATATAGTGATTCTACAAAATAAACCATGAAAATATCATATACAGTGGTCCTAGAAAAGCCATAAAAATATCAGACACTACCATTCAATCACAATCATAAGAATAATTAATCAGCGCAAAAACATGTATGCTTTTGAATCCCATTATCAACAGATGCATTTCTTTAAGGAATCTGAAGTTCATATAGTCACTTTCTGGGAAATGATGGAAATATGAAACTAGAACATGAATTGAAGACCAGCTACTTTTAAAATTTCTGAAGCCCACTTCCCTTATTCTTAGAAATTTTTTTTTTTTTTTTGGTAATTTGCTAGAATATTCTCTGGGTAGTCTTGAATTTACAGAAATGTAAGAAAATTTGATATTTACTTATGATCCAATGTTACAACTGAATGCAAAGGTGCAAGTAGGCAGGGGTCCTATAGCCGAAAGTCAAGTTTTAGAAATTGCCCTATGCCTGAAATGCTGTCTACAGAGCAGGGCTGCCAGCCAAAAAGTATGCTGAGCAGAGGCAAGGGAGGGTTGGCATCATACACTGATAATACATGTATGTGTGTGTGTGTGTGTGCGTGCGTGTGTGTGGTGCGTGTGTGAGAGAGAGAGAGCATGTGCATGCACGCATGTATGTGTGCATATATTTATATACATTACATAAATAAACTTATTTGTATATTCATGTTATTGTTCTTGTTGCTTATGTCCAGCTGACAACGCAGTCATATAAAGACCATAACCACACACCATTTCTCACTGGAGGGGAGAAAAAAAATTGGAAAAGAAAATTCAGTACACATATCAATTCATTCAAGCATATAATCTAAGGATATGCTCCTGACGTTGACCACCTGGTCCAATTTATCACCAGGGGATTAAAAAAAACAAACATAAATGTAAACATAACTAAAGACCCTATTATATACATATAAAAACAGGCCTAATTACCTAAAATTGCTTCTGCACAAGATGATGCTTCTGCACAAGACATTTCCTTAGAGTCAAAAATGCACTTACTACATGTAGCCAATTATCAATCCAAACAGAAATTACGTAAGGCTTTATCTAGCAAGCAGACAGAAGTTAACGGACCAGCAAGGCAAAAATCTGGTTATCTATATATAAAAATGAATGTGTGTGTGTGTGTGTGTGTGTGTGTGTGTGGGGTGTGTGGTGTGTGGTGTGTGGTGTGGTGTGTGTGTGTGGGCGCTCCTTTTTTGAGGAGTGTTCTGAGCTTACGGTTTTTGTGCTTTGTATCTGCTTCAATGCTAGCTGAATGGGTAGCACAAACTGTGTTGGATTTGAGAAGTTCTGCAATACGGAAGATAATTCCTACGTGACTCTCAAGAGTTATGTCCTACCAAATAAAATTTGCTGAGCCAGAAAAGTAAACAATAAATGTTTTCTGACCCGGAATACCAGCCTAGGCTGGAAAACTTGCACCTTTATGATTGCAATGCAGCCTCAAACGGATAGATCATGTTATAATTATACTGATTCAAAATAAAATACAAATGTGTCTCAGCTTTAAGAAACAATCAATCAAAACAACGCAACAGTACTGTTCAGTTACAAAGTTTATCAACATTTTCCACCAGACATCACATAGCAAATGTTACCTCCATGACAAGCTGGTGAGCACGTGAAATCAGGGTCAGGCCATTGCTATGATTGAAGGTTTCAGAGATGTCTTGACCAAAGGTATACCCAGCACCACGTGGAGAGATGCCCCAGCCCCCACGGTCATCAGGATCAGACCACAGCAGGTCACACATTGGGCCCTGGGAGCAGGAACAGGAGAACAATATAGGTTTATTGATTCAAAAGGTTTATCAAGTTACCTTTCAAAGTAAACTTAAATTCAAATTTGTTCAAATGGGTTATAGTACTCCAAGATTTTCATTTGAAAACACACACAAACACCATACACAAACACAGGCTGAAGATTTTGAACATTAAGAAAGGCCTACTGCTGCCCATCTTAATTCTCAATCATCCTGTTAGTGTAAACTAAATGCTGCATACATCCTTCTTTCCCATTTTCAAGACAATATCAGCCCACAAGGTTTTAAACAGTATCAGGGAGTCTTACTTCACGCTAGTTTCTGTTAACTTTCACACTAACAGTAACCTCTATGCACTTTTACCAATGCATAGATCTACAGATTTTTGCTAATCTGTATTAGTCTGAACAACAAGCAGACAACCAACAAAGAAAACAGAAATATCAACACTAAATAAAAACTAAAGAAAGACCTGTCAGTGTTACCATTTTCGTTAAATGTCTGTCTTGTCTGGTTTTTATTAAATAACCGTACCGACTCTATTTTTGTTTTTTCTGGGATCTGTCAATGTTACCTTTTTCATGATACGCTGACTAGACTATCGACCCTTTGATTTTTTTTTTTATTCCAACATTATCACCAAGATGAAATCTGGTCAAAATGCAGGAATTCTACCCCTCACAATCCAGGTCTGTTTTAGATACCGAGTTGAATGGGGTGAGAACATGGTGAACGGGCAGGAACGCTGCAATTTAATCATCATAAAATCTATGAAAGGTTTCTAAGTTTTAAAAAAAAACTTAATCCCTACCTCATGAGGCACCTCTTGTATCCTGTCCAATGCTCTGATGTGGTCAAGTGTGTCTATGGAAGGTGACAGTCCTCCGTGCAAACAGAATATCTGAAATGACCATAAAATCCAGTAGATTATTTTAGAACTGTACAATCTCAAAAGAATTTAAAAATACACACAAGACACAGACAGACAGACACAGACAGACACACATACAAGGAAAGCAACAAAAAATTAAGTAGGTAATAATGAATTAACTTAATTGCATAGTGCCATAACCTGAAGTGTGTCACTTCTGTGAAGTACTGAAGCTGTAACACATCACAGTTTACTTCTAAGTACTCCTAGTTCATTTATGGGAAAGAACTGTATCAAAAATGAAAGCTTAGACTCTCTGCAGGTTGCTTTCCTTAGACGGTACTGCCGATCTGTACCTACAAAGTTCTGAGTTTTGTAAATGATGTAGGTGCATGTGACCTGAGTTTCAAAACAGCAGCATAAAAATCAACAAGCATCTTCAAGCCCCGTTAACCTCTTCCCTGCTTACACTGTGTCTACTATGTGGCTGTTTTGACATGTCTGTATGCCTGTAACCGTGTCTGCCATGGGGGATTTTCGTCACTGAAATTTTCGGGTACAAAATGGGTGATAACACTAGAACTTTGGCCAATCTTTTGTGAAGATGTCAAAGTGCAGTTTTTTCCCTTCGACCGTTCAGAGAATTAACATCAGAAAGTAACGAACCCGATAATGTGATTCAAGATGGCCGAACAACTGCCTATTCTGTCTCTTCCTCCACTGTACTACACCCGAGAACTTACTGATTGTTGCATAGAAAAACGTTAACAGAGAGTACCATAATAATAGTAAAACTTTTTTTCATTTGATGTTTATCATATACAAAAACTAAATTTTGCTCTGTTTTGTGTGGTTTTATGTGCTACCATGTGTGTATGTTCCGAATGCACTTTTTTTTTTTTGAGAAAAAGGCTCATTATATCGGCTCTAATCATACTACTTTTCAAATGAAGAAGCTCATTATATCAGCTCTAATCATACTATTCTTCAAATGTAGAATATGTACCCAATTATCAATCTTAATAGAAAAACAAAAAAGTATGCAAGGCTTTATGGAACACACATGGTGAATGGACCAGCAAGGAAAGATGATAAACAAACCAATGAGATCAGGAGAAAATTATAAAATGCCCCCCCCCACCCCCCAAAAAAATTACCTTCCATGTAAATTAATCAAACAAAACCAAAACTAATGAGCTTAATGAAGTTTCAACAACATACCTGACCATCCACAAGGGCTGTGAGTGGCAAGTAGTCAAACAAGTCTGTGAAATATTTCCATACATTTGCGTTGCCATATTTTCGTAAACATTCATCATAGAAACCATACACCTGGGTGATTTGCCGACTCTCATGGTTGCCTCTGAGGATGGTGATTCTGTCCTTGAACCTCACCTGTACATTTTAAGAAATAACACACAATTCATTTTTCAACAGCAGTAAAAAAACAAAAAATATTTTGGGGATAATCACTTTGAATCTAGACTATACATACAGTTTTTCCTTAAGTGTACACACACTTGGCCAAAAAAAAAAAAAGGAGCAAGAAGACAGTCCTGTTTGATATGGTGCTCAGAAATTTCTCCTTACTTATGGTTTATTCTTCGTTTAAAAACAATGAAACAATCACAATGATGGCAACAGTCAAACGTCAGTTAACAAACTGATTAGGGTTACAGAGACTCAAAATGCTTTTCTGTTATCTTTGCCAAACATACATTCAGAACAGTCTAAACCAATTTCTTTTTCAATTTTTACCAAATTTTGTTTTCGAATATACTAGACACTTGATGAAATGGTAAGCACAAAAAAAACGGAAGGTTGTGATTTTGAGCCCAGTTCAATTATTGTGAGATTTTTAGGCAATATTGTGAGATTTTTTAGGTCTCTACTAGCTCCTATCCACAGCTGAGTGTACTATAGTATAGGCTTACTGGGGGGAATGGAACTACATAAATGAAACTCATCTCTTCACAGATGTGTTCTGATGGTATTGCTCACATTTCCTGACCAATACTCTAGGTGTCTGTATCTCTCAAGCCTGGTTGACACCTGTGTGTGTGTGTGTATAGTGCTATCATGTAACCTGAATATATAAAATATGCACAGACTACAGTGCTATCATGCAAACCTTAACTTCAAATGGAATTCCATGGTATCAACATATGTAATAGTATTATCCCCACTCTCATCATGGCATATAGTAAAAAATTGTCTCAAAAGTCTGTGGACCTTCACCAAGACCTGCTTTTAAGGTGACCTCAGTTTTAATGGATTTAGATGTATGTTAGACAGCCAAAATAAGCGGTACAGCAACAGTGACACAAAAGCAGTGCAAAAGAAAGGGGGGAAGGGACATACACCTCTCTTGACACCAGCCACAGACTAGATCTGAACCATTATGTTTAACACAACTTAATTCCATATTATTTTAATAAGAAAAAAAGTGGCTTCATCATTTTAAACTAAGCTTCAAACATGACATAATAGTTAAATTTAACTTAAATACTGTAAAAAAGAGACTTTTTCCCTTATAAGAGACTGAGAAAGAGGCCACATGGGACAAATGAATTATGTCTTTATGATCATCAGGACTTGCCTTAAGAGCAACCAACAAGGAGACTGTTTCAACTGAGTAATAACCCCGGTCAACATAATCTCCCATGAAGAGGTAGTTTGTGTCAGGGGACCTGCCACCAATGCGAAACAGCTCCATCAGGTCATGAAACTGACCATGTACATCTCCACAGACTGTCACTGGACATTTCACTTCTTGCACGTTGGACTCCTTGGACAAGAGTTCTTTAGCCTGAATGAACACATTGATTAGTAATATAATTTCACAACATACACAAAGAAGCCTGGACTTGTCTGCAAAAAAAAACACAACACACACACACCACACACACACACACACACACACACACAAAACCCTGAAAACATAATGCTAACTGAGCAGGCATAGTACGTGTGAAATAGTTCAGAATCATTTTGATAGTCATACTCGTTTCACCTGTTCGCTGCTGATGCTTTGGCTATAGACATAGTACATGCTGAAAAAATTTCCAGGAAAACAGCAAAATGACACCCTTCACTCGTATCTCTTGCCTTTCAAATTAAGTGTCCTCCTCCTCAAAACTGTGTACCAAAAATGTGCCAGAATGTAATTCAGTTGCTTTCACATATTATTCCCAATTTCACAAAAATTCAATGCGACAACTACTTTGCAGTTCTCAGCAATGTAAAACAAAAGAAATGCCAGAAATGAAGAGATCAAAGCAAGATTTACACTATGTGCTTACAGTATAAAAGATATCACAAGTCTCCACTCCTCCACTCTAATTTTCATAATTTCATGATACAAATATCAACAAATCAATCTGTAGTAACTAGTATCATCCAGCAATATCACATTTTCTTTGTGTTAACTTCATGACCAAACCAACTGAATTATGCCCCTGTTCCATTTTTATTACAAAAATGACCAAGTGCTAGAGAACTGGAAAGCAAGCTGGGCATTTGTGTTTTTTTTGTTTTTTTCTGTAGTCCACAAAACACTGATCAAAAATAAGATTTAGAAATAACAGCTAACACACTACAGTGACTTGTAACAGGCAGACATGAATTTGGCTAGCTGTACGTTGCTGTACTTCTTGTCTGCTCCTTGTCCAGCTCTGGCTTTGATGATCATTAAGGCAATCAAGTGTATGTGATGTATATATGTCCTCTAATCAGTCTTACTGTCTGAACACAAGAGAAAATTTTTTGGCACAAGCAGTACTATGTGGAATTGTGATCACCACCAAATACTGTTTATTATACTACTTGTTGCGTCTGTCAATTAAAACCAAAAAAAGTCCAGAAAAAATTTTCTGCTTCGTTCTTAATGTCACCAGCCATGCATTTTAAAACTGCACTCGCCTTACTTTTACAGCATGAACAGTCTGTGCTACTTGCAAACCTGAGAATGCAGATTTCATTGCTCATGTTGTGATGTAAGATTTGTTCTCCGAATGATTTCTGTCAGCATATCTTCTCTAATTACAGGTTCCTCCTCCATCCTGACAGTCCGTGATGACATGAATCTGGTAATAGAAGAACATTTTGCATTTGCCTCATGCAATTTATGATTTTTTTTCACCATGACACTAAATGCAGCAGATTCCAGAATGGGAAATGAATTGATTTGCTAAAGAAACAATTTCCAAAGGTGGTGGCTTCAATTTCTGAAATTTTCTTGTATATGTCCAGGAAAACATGCTTCTTCTTCTTCTTAACAGAAAGGCAAGCATCCAACGATG
Organism: Monoplex corrugatus; assembly: GCA_030674185.1. NCBI lineage: Eukaryota > Metazoa > Mollusca > Gastropoda > Littorinimorpha > Ranellidae > Monoplex > Monoplex corrugatus. The sequence continues at coordinate 15,789,318 of CM060306.1, read as the reverse complement.
AATTATTGCCAGCCACAGATGATGTAGAGAAACACTTCGCCACAACTGCAGACACAGTCAAGATGAAGCAACATTTATGACTGCTGAGAAAAAGTTGGAATCTGAATTAGTAGTGAATATTTTCTGTGTACTTTCTGCAATCAAAATATTTCTGTCCAGTCTTTCCTTAACTTCTCAGACTTCATGCGTTGTTGGAACAGAACATTTCCATGTAAATCAGACTGAATTTCTTGACTTGTCAAAACTAGTGAATTTTTTTTCTCTTTTTAAATGGAAGCTGTTTTTGTTTGTTTTGGGCTTATTTCTTTGTACGCGTTTTTGCTGTGAACGTATTGAAATATTCTTTTGCATACTGGCATGTGTCATAACTGTATACAAAATACGTAAAATTTGTCCTTTTAAAAAGTCTATAAACAGCATAAAACTATTAAAGATACATAAAAAATAAAAAATGGATCAGAAATGAACAAAGATTACTAACAATATAATTTGGTAATACTGATCCAGATTTTGAAACTGTTAGTGTTACACAAACTTTCTGAAATGCAATGAAGACAAAAAGCTTCCATCTCTCCAAACACACACACACACACGTAGTAGTAGTACCTGATAAAGTCTGGCAAGTTCCAACTCACCAACTTCCCATGAAAAAATCTTCTTCAGGCCATTCCAACTAACATGTTACATGGACGGAGGTCAACTGTAACTTTTCTTTAGATTTCGTTCATTATTATTAATATTGTAAATGATAAAGAATTGGCTGAAATAATGAAAAAAACAACAACAACAAAAACCCGCCCTTGGCAACATGATTTGATCAAGCAGATGTCTTTAAATTCTTACAGAATTCAAACAACACACACGTTCTCACATTAATTGTGCTGTGTAGTGCGTGTTCTGCTGTCTCCATATATCAAACAGGTTTCCACTGGTAAGTAGTTCTGATTGCATTCCTTAATGAATATGTAAATGTTATATTAATGCCCAAATTACTTTTTTCGTCTTCTAATGTTCTATCAAACTTCAAAGACTTGTACAGTGATATTTTGGTACAAAATTTTATTCTATCAACTACTTTTTGAAGGGAAAGTTTTCATTACACCAAGTTCTTTGACACCATTATGATCATACATAGCATTCTGCATTATCACATTACAGCTGTTCACACAGTGGTGAACAGTACATGAACAAAAACATTTTCCTTTTGTTTCATAAATATAACGATGACTGACAAGACAATAACTGACAGGATATGTACTAGTAGTAACTGACAGGACAAGACAAATTTTGCCTTTTTTTTTTCTTCATTCACCAATCATCCACCACCATCACCAAACTATTGTAACCAATTTTTGCTTTTTGTCTCAACAGTCCACACCCCATCCTGACTGTCAAGTCTCCTGAGACAAAGATGAAGGAGTATCGAGCAAGAATCTGACAGGAAAGAAGGACAACTACAAGGTTGAAAAACAGGCAGCAGCAAAAGAAATGTCATGAAAGGTGGACCAAAGAAAGGAGAAAAGAGCAGCAAATTAAAAGCACTTAAAGAAAAAAGTCATGCTAAAGCAAAAGAAAACTGCCCAGCTGACACTAGGGGAATGACAGGTTCAGTATTTTCTTTTTGTCAGTCAGAAGGAAAAGCTTTGAGAAAGGCACAAACAGCTCCACCCAAATTTTCCTGCTGAAAACAAGGTGTACTTCATAAACTTGTTTGAGAGACCTGCCTTCCTATGCAAAGGTGGCTCTGTAAAGCCTGACCATCACCGTGTGCAATATCAACCTGATCTACAAATCTGAATGAAAACAATGCTAAAACACATCTGTCTCAAGCGACATACACATCAGTTTAATAATTCATTAGGTCTGGGTCAACGTTCCATTCAACAATAAAACTGTCACCCAGTGACCTAGTCACCACAATCACATCTTCTGCCTGTGGTATCCAGTTGCTAGCACCAAAATAGCCTTGTTTACAGTACTTATTAGAAATCAGTTACCAAACAGCTTTCATGTACCCTGGTTTTTGATATGGCAAATCTCAAGCTGCACTGATGTAAATTCTAACCTAGTGCCACCTAAAATCTAGTAAATAATTTGCATGAATGAGGGTAAAGTGAACACTACGCCCTGTTCAAGACATCATTACCTGCAATATGTGCAACTACTATTTTGTGACTCTTAGTAAGTAGGCCTATATGACTAGAAGTAGGCCTATGCTGTGTAACAAAACTGAAAGTAGGTATGAATGAAAAATGGATCTACTCTTCACAGTGAAGTCCACTTTGCTCACCTTCTCGCACAGTGTTTTAACTTGGTTTTCGGTCAGTTGCTTGCAGTCATTGAGCTGTTCGATCCACTGATCGAGCTCTTTCGCGCAAGCTCTGTCATCCAGCGCCATTTTAGAAGTTTACAGTAACGTCAAAAGGCTGTAAACAAAATAATGGATACCGTTAAGAGTTGCTCAAACAAACAGATTACCTGCCGATAAACCAAAACAAAATGGCTGCCCAATTTGGAACCATACAGCGTTACAACTTGTCGTTCAAATAGTTATGCATTGAAGGTTTCTCATCAAAGAACAAGTCAATAAATCATACTGTCAATTATCAATTTCTTCAAGCGAAGGTCTGTCTCTGCTGTTCAAACCTACCTTCGGTTTCCTGGTCAAGATGTCATGCGTCGACACGACCAGCAAACTCAAGGTTGCGCCACCTACCGGTGTTTTCTGACGTCATAGGCCTATCTCAAGAAGTGGAACAAAGTAGGCCTACATCTGGGCGATCACATTGAAAAATACTATTTATTTTTTTATGGTACGACGTGGTTCCAGTATATGTGTGGTTGAACTAAGGGGAAGGAAGAGTACTCGAAACGAGAGTGTGTGTGTATATATATGTGTGTGTGTGTGTGAGTGAGTCAGTGTGTGTGTGTGTGTGTGTGTGTGTGTGTGTGTGCGCGCGCGCGCGCGCGTGTGTGTGTCCCGTCTCACCCATCTGTGAACTTTAACAAAATTTGTCCGGCAAAGATTAAAAAAAACAACCTTTTTGTTATGTTTTAAAAAGTATTTTTATATCCTAGTCAGGGTCGCCGCTAACACACGTTGACCCAGTCGTATGGTTCACAGTTATGGCCAGAAAATATTTCATGTTAATGGCATCAGGTCCAGAACTGGATCTTGTCAGATCTGTAAGGAAGTTTTTCCCCTCTGTCTTGACCTATGTGGATGGATTTGACTGGACTGGGGCCGATGTATGAAAATTTGTAGTAATAATAATAGAAACCAAATAAAGAATCTTTGTAGATCTTGCGGTCTGTCTACATCCATTGTAGTGGTCACGGAAGTAACACCATCATCATCATCATCAGGTGCCCTGCCGCATGGCGTTGGCGACCATGGACTTCCAACCATCTCTATCTCTCGTTGCCCCCAGCATCTCCACCACCTTCCTCATCCCCAGCCACTCTGCAAGTCCGTCCAGCATTCTCTCCCTGGGACTACCTGGTGCTCTCTTTCCCTCCAGCTTTCCCGTTGTGACCAGGTGCTCCAAATCCCCCTTCCTCATAAAATGGCCTATAAATGTTGCTTGTCTTTTCCTAATCTTCCTTATGAGTGATCTACTTGTGTCTGCCTCCATCAAGACTGTCTCGTTTGTTTTCTTTGCTGTCCATGGAACTCTCAACATTCTTCTGAGAAACCACATCTCGGCTGCCTCGATCCTGTCTGGCTTTGCTTGCTGACTGTCCACGCCTCGCATCCGTACAACAGTATTGGTTCTATATAACATTCAAGGACTCTCTTTCTGATGTTAATTGATAGGCATTCGTTGGTAAGAATGCTTGTCATCTTCTTGAATGCTGTTTTGGCTTGGCCGATTCTGCCAGCTATTTCCGATGTGCATCTGCCGTCTGATGAAATGACCTGTTCCCAGGTATTTGAACTTATTAACCTGTGTCAAGGTTGTGCCATTTGCTGTTATTTTGCATGAGGGGATTTCATGTTTTTTACTGATCATCATGACTTCAGTCTTCCTGCTGTTTAGTTCCAACCCCTTACCTTTGCTTTCTGTTTCTAGTATATTCACAAGGTTTTGTAGGTCCCTTTCATTTTCTGCAATTAGCACGGTGTCATCTGCGTACCGAATGTTGTTTATCATTTTCCCTCCAACCTTTAATCCAGAATCTTCTTCTAGGTTTCTCATGATGTTTTCGCTATATAGTGAAAACAGATCTAGTGACAAAACACAACCCTGTCTGACTCCTCTTTTGATGTTTTGAAAAGAGCTTATATTGTTTTCTATTCTCATTGCAGCTATTTGTTCCCAGTACATATTCCTGATTATTCGTAGATCTTTTCCATCGACATTGAGTCTCTCCAGTTGGTTGATCAAGTCATCATGTCGTACCCGATCGAAAGCCTTGGTATAGTCAACAAAACATAAATAGAAATCCTTATTCATCTCAATTGACTCTCTATATAGTTCTTAGGGTGTATATGGCATTAATAGTTCCTTTCCCCTCCACAAATCCACACTGTTCTTCTGCTATTTCTCTTTTGATTCTATTCCTTGTCCTCATCATGATTATTCTTAACAGGATTTTTGTTACATGACTCATCAAACTGATTGTGCGATGGAGTTCGCATTCTATAGCCCCTGTCTTCTTTGGAAGTGCAATGAAAATTGATTTTGACATATCTCTGGGGATTTTTCCAGTGTCATAAATTTCATTTAGGAGGACTGTTATTTTTTCTATGCCAAATTCCTCCAGGGCTTCAATCATCTCTGTAGTAATGTTGTCTGGTCCTGGGGCTTTTCCTGGTTTCATCTTTTTCAGTGCTGCTCTAACTTCATCTTTCATTATGGGTGGTCCTTCAAAGTTCTTTTTTATAATGTGTTCTTCATTTCTGTCATCCTCAAAAAGGTCTTTAATGTACTCTCCCCATCTGTCTAATATTTCGTCTTTTTCCATGATAAACGTGCCATCTTTCGATTTTAAGCAACCAGTTGATGTGCATGTATTTTTCCTGTGGACAATTTCTTCAATTCGTCTGTACATACCCTGAGGATCCATTTTGTGTCGTTCTTCTATCTCTTTGCATTTTGTGTTCAGCCAAGCTTCCTTAGCTTCATTGCACCTATACCTGATTTCTTTGTTTATCTTCCTGTATATCTCCTCGTTTCTCTTTGCCTTCCTCCTTTCCTCCATCAGGCCCAAAATTTCATTAGTCATCCAGCTCTTTTTTGCTTTTCTATTCGCCTTAGGGATTTCTTCACAAGCTTCATTTATAGAACTTCTCAACTTTGTCCATTCTTCCTCACTGTCACCAACGTCTTCCAGAGCACTGAATTTGTTTTGAACATGTACATTAATTTTTTTATGTATCATTTCATCTGACTTTAAGAGTCCAAGGTTTAGTTTGATGTTGTTTTGGTCTGTTTCCTTTTCCTCAATTTCAGCCTAAACCTTCCCACTACAGGATTGTGGTCACTGTTGCAGTCTGCGCCTGGTAGTGTTTTTGCTGACAGTAAAGAATTTCTAAATCTTTTGTTGATCAGGATGTAGTCAATTTGATTTTGGTATTATCTCCTGGACTCATCCAAGTTCATTTTCTTCTGTTAGGCTGCTCAAACCAGGTGTTTCCTACTATGAACTCAGTCATCTGCGCCCATTCCACAAGCTTCCCCCTCTTTCATTTTGTGTACCAAGGCCATGAGGTCCAACTATATCCTCCACCCTATCCTGTCCCACTTTAGCATTAAAATCTCCCATTATGACTGTAACTTCTTGTGATTTACATTGGACCTTGGCCATCTCTAAAACTTCTAAGAAGTTGTCGATGTCTTCCTGAGTACTTGTGGATGTTGGTGCATACACCTGTATGATGTTGATATCAAAAGGTTTGCCTCCGAATTTGAACAGTAAAACTGTCGGACACTGCCCAGTATCCCTTAACTGCTTTTGATTTGTCTTTGTCCATTATGATGCCTACTCCTCTTTCATGTGAATTACCACCAGAATATATCACTGTATATTCCCCTGATGTTATCATGCCTGCCCCCTTCCATCTCACTTCCCCCAGTCCTAAAATACTGATGTTAAGCCTTTCCATCTCCATTTTGATGTTGTCTAATTTACCTTTCTGCAAATTGTTCTGATGTTCTATGTTTCTATTTTGGGGTTGAATTTAATTTTGGTCGCAGTAGCTGGCTGACGGTCTGGTGTCACCTGCGCCGCTTGACAGTCCCTACCCGACGAAGGTGCTCCGCAGGAGCACCTATTGACGTCGTTAACTTTCTTCTTTCTCTTTCTCCTGCCCATGGTTTTCCTTGGGAAAACTACGATGGTGGTTTCCCCTTGCCTTCCATCGTTTTTTTTTTTTAGGGTTAACTCCCTTAGCCTTACTCTCTCCCGAGATGTCCACAAGGCAGTGGAGCTATTTACCCATAGCTTGGGGATCTGGTTCGTGGGCACCAGGGCGTGTCCACACGCCGGTGGGCCTGCATGCCTCACGTCTGGGGTCCAGACCTCCTCCGAGTCCTACGAGATTCAGCCTGAGTCCGTGAGGTGCTCAGTTACCGCCTGTCGCCACGAGGAGGCACAGCGTAGGGCTTGCTGATGGAGAGGCTATGTACTGACAGGAAGAGACTTATGCCTTGCTCTTCTTTTCGCACAGCAGTGCTAGCCAGCGGTGCAGGCCGAAGCCGACACACTAGACACATCACATCTGCCAATATGACAAGCCACGGAAGTAACAGGGACCAAAAAATTGAAGTCGTCTGGCTTTTATGCACCTTTTCTTTTTCTTGTACTACTTGGTACTTTTTTTTAATCTTTTTTTCATTTTTTGTTGTTGTTTTTTTGTTTTTGTTTTGTTTTTTGTTTTTGCAGTCACGTTTCCGCATTTAAACAAAAAAGTGCTGCCTTATTCATCAACTCTCTGATTTTGTGAAGCAAATTGAGAAGACTTTTGGAAGTGCATCATTGATACAATCAGTGCGTTTTAGAGCTGTATGATGGGCGCAGTAAATCAAGTCAAATGTCTTGCGTTTCCGCATTTAAACAGAAAAAGTGCTGCCGTATTCACCAGCTATCTGATTTGGTGAAGCAAACTGAGATGACATTTGGAAGTGCATATCTGATACAATCAGTGCATTTTAGAGCTGTATAATGGGCACTGCAAATCAAGTCAAACGTCAAACTTCCAATCTGAGGATCCTGGGCTTGATTCTCACTATGGTAGGCAAAAGGTGGTGAGTTTTCCAAACTCCCAGGTCAACACGTGTGTAGACCGCCAGTGCCTAAACACGTTCTGTGTGTGTGTGTGCGTGCGTGTGCACAATATCAACTAGGCACTTTAAAGGTCTTGTAAGTCATATCAGTAGTCCTTTTCGCTGCCCCACGTTCTACTCCTGGCGATGACACACCACTTTCACCCCTGATCTTGCATCAGACGAAAGGCTGCTTCCAACTTCGCAGTGGGACAACCATCGGCAACCTAGTCATAGAGAATCCAAAACAAGTGTGATTGCCCGCGTTCAAGCAAACAGGAACCAGGAAAAAAAAAACACGAAAAAAAGAATAAGAACGCGTATTTAATACAACAAGACAAGACAGGCGGAAAATTTCGGCCAACTGCCTTTGTCAAGCGTAAGATCACGAACAAACAAACACCAGATACAAATATGAGGAGAAAAAGACTAAGATTTCTATGATCTTACGCTTGACAAAGGCCAGTTGGCCGAAAATTTGCGCCTGTCTTGTCTTGTTGTATTAGATACGCGTTCATATTCTTTTTTCGTGTTTTTTTTTTCTGGTTCCTGTTAGCTCGAACGTGGGCAGTCACACTTGTTTTCGATCTAGTCATAAGAGTTCATATGTAAAAAGCCAGTATATGGACAAATGAACATTAGACTGCTGCATTGGTTTCTATCAGTATGGAGCAGGCCCACTCTATCGTATGGCTGGCAGGAAGTCTCTATCAATATGGGCAGGACACTCTATCAGTATGGGCAGGACATCTCTATCAATATGGGGCAGGACAGCTCTATCAGTATGGGGCAGGACATCTCTATCAGTATGGGGCAGGACATCTCTATCTATGGGGCAGGACATCTCTATCAGTATGGGGCAGAAGCTCTCTATCAGCATGGGGCAGGACAGCCCTATCAGTATGGGGCAGGACAGCTCTATCATGGGGCAGGACAGCCTATCAACAGGGCAGGACAGCTCTATCAGTATGGGGCAGGACAGCTCTATCAGCATGGGGCAGGACAGCCCTATCACGTCATGAGGCAGGACAGCCCTATCAGCATGGGGCAGGACAGCTCTATCGGTATGGGGCAGGACAGCTCTATCAGTACAGGGCAGGACAGCTCTATCGGTATGGGGCAGGACAGCTCTATCAGTATGGGGCAGGACAGCTCTATCAGTATGGGGCAGGACAGCTCTATCAGTATGGGGCAGGACAGCTCTATCGTATGGGGCAGGACAGCTCTATCAGTATGGGGCAGGACAGCTCTATTGGTATGGGGCAGGACAGCTTTATCAGTATGGGGCAGGACAGCTGTAGGCAAGGCCACACCTACAAAATGCCGTATGTGTCCCATGAAGGAGTCATCAGGGTAGGGTCTTTGGCCATCAGTTAAGGGTGGCATATCCCTACAGAAAACCTACAGGGCTGAAGTCAGAAGCAACAGGTCTGCAGGCACCTTCTAACCAACCATGAAGTAATGGTTCCGTGCAATATACCGCAAATGTCAATCTCCCTCCACCCACACTTTACTTCAAAAGAGTCAAGTTCGCTGGACTGGCCATGTGTACCGGATGTCTGACACCAGAATTCCGTAGCAACTCCTCTATGGGGAACTAGCGTCTGGCAAGAGAACAGTTGGAGGCCAGAGAAAACGGTTTAAAGACAGCTTGAAGGCATCGCTAAAGTCCCTCAACATAGACTGGGAGAATTGGGAAAACCTTGCCCTCGACCGTACACTCTGGCGTAAAAGAATCGAAACCGGATGTACCACTTCAGAAGGGTCTCGTATCCAATCTGCACAAGAAAAACGAGCTGCACGGAAAGCTAGGGCTGTAAACCCTTCAACCACAGTAACCGACCACAGATGTCCAACCTGTGGACGTTACTTCCGTGCCCGGATCGGATTGATCAGTCACCTCCGGACACACTGACTCAAATCAACTTCATGAAGCCGTGTTCATTGTCGACGACGACAGACGAACACCACCGCAAATGTCTACACAATCATCCAACGAGAATGGCACTCGCCTATTGAGGTTCCTTTGGGTAGCAGTGCTGTTTCCTGCACATCAACAGGATCCATCCTCAGCTATTGTAAGTCTGTCCCGTCAGGCCGTGTTACTGTCCCAAGGGACATCAGACGAAAACCACTGACAATTCCTGACCACCAAGCTCCATGGCAGCAGACAGAAACTTAAAAAGAAAGAACGAAAGAAACAAAGAAACAAACGACAAAAACAAAACAAAACAAATACACAAAAACAACAACAAAAGACAACAAACAAACAAACAAAACAAAAGACAAAACAAAACAAAAAGCCACGATATCCATTGCCAGATTTGACCTGACCATGTTGAACGGAACGAAGAAAAAGTATAAGAACCACCAAAGACATGAACAAGGATGTCATCAGAGAGGTGGGGTAACAACTGGGAGGAAGTGACCATCATTCAGTTTTCCTGACCCCCGGTGTGGAATCCCGTTCAGAAGCTGCTTCCCATGGTGAAGACTATCAGAAGGCAAACTGGACCCTCTATGTTGTCTATGGCCCTCGTGAAGGCTTGACAGCACAGCATAACCTCAGAGTCTCAAATCGTGGTGAGACTATCAGAAGGCGAACTCGACCCTCCTTGCTGTCTGTGGCCCTCGTGAAGGCGTCACATCATAACCTCAGAGTGTCAAATCGTGATGAGACTGTCAGAAGGCAAACTGGACCTCCTTGCTGTCTACGGCCCTCGTGAAGGCTTGACAGCACAGCATAACCTCAGGAGTCTCAAATCGTGGCGAGACTGTCAGAAGGCAAACTGGACCCTCCTTGCTGTCTATGGCCCTCGTGAAGGCTTGACAGCACAGCATAACCTCAGGAGTCTCAAATCGTGGCGAGACTGTCAGAAGGCAAACTGGACCCTCCTTGCTGTCTACGGCCCTCGTGAAGGCTTGACAGCATAACCCCAGGAGTCTCAAATCCTGTTCTCAAACACTGTTTCTTCAAATGAGGAACAGAAAGACTTCAGTTTCAGTTTCTCAAGATGACGTCTCCGCGCTCGGAACGAATTCCATATGCATTAATAACAGAAAGAAGTTGCATGTGGACAGGTAAGGAGAATAAATTGGATGACAGGACAAAGGCATTCTTGTTGCAAAGACGGTATTCACAGATCCATCATGAATCTATGACGATCTGTGTTCAGACAGCGTCTGTGCCTAGTATAGCAAGAAGGAGTTTGGGTGTTGTCATCTATAACAGGTAGATGAATTGGGGATGTTTATAGAGGAGTTGTTTCTCTACTTAGAAGTCACACGCACCACAAGGAGGAAGGAGAGAGAGAAGTAGAAACGCACTAAGCATACTAGCAATAAGTTTCAAAAGCAGTCCACACATAGCATTACAACTCAATATACTTTCTTTAATTAAACATATTCAACTGAAAGCATAATCATGCATCCTCTTATTCTTATTTGCCTACGTCCTAAAGCAATCCTACTTCTTTGCCTATCAGCCCTAAACCCTACATTGAAATAAAATATCAACGTACCTTCACTACATGTTTCTGGCAAAGGCTCAACACCTCTGCCAAGTTGAGTGGCCCATCTCCTAACACAACCGTGACTGACTGACCGTTCTGTCTCTCTGTGTCTGTCTTCTCTGTGGATATGTATTCTCCCCTGTGCTATTTTCCCTTTTCATTTATAGAGCGTGGATCAGAACACGCTGGGGCTCTTGACCCCACCTATCTTAAGACGACTTTCGAGAACATTCTCTACTTGATAATGCATGAAGGAGGGGTTGACGTGGACAAGCACAGACCAGACGCTGTCCACTGAAACAATGGACTGCTCTCTTCCACTGGGGGATTACCCAAACACATCCCCAGCAGTGCTGTATGTACAGCTGGCTCTATTGTTCAACTGTGTCGTTTACAGTCTAACATAAGTGTTGACCTGCTGTGCTGCCTTGACGTTGTTTAATCCTAAGCCATCAGTTTCACACTGAAGTACTGGTAAGGGCCTGTTTCTATTTGAGGGGTTGTACGTTGGTTAATCCTAAGTTTTCACTACAGGCTATTTCGTCTGCTTGCCAGACATTGTCAACATCTCAGCTCAGACTGAAATACATGTATGGGCCTGTTTCTACATGGGTCCTTTCTGCGATAATAGCTTAGAACACTTGAGCAAATGGTGATGGACACACCAATCAGATGTGACTGTAGGTTTGTCGACTGATGGTGGCTACATACCCTTATCTGGTGATCAAAGATGCCACCATTTCCTTAGCTTTTCCTGTGCTTCGTGTTCTTTTTGAATTTGGCGGCAAGAAGAAGGGAGATCACCTGAAAACATCCAGACCAACCACTTCTACGGATTCAAAATGGTAAATGATATGTCTGTGTGTGTGTGTGTGTGTGTGTGTGTGTGTGGTGTGTGTGTTTTTGTGGTGTGTGTGTGTGCGTGCGTGTGTGTGTGGTATGTGCGCGCGCGTGTGTGTGTGTGTGCGTGTGTGTGTGGGGTGTGTGTGTGTGTGTGTGTGTGTGTGTGTGTGTGATATGATACGAATGAGTAAATGCAGTCCAAATTGTCTTCGTCAACACGGTGACGAAGCGAGATGTCTCGACCTGGCACCGATTGGCTACACAGCTCTCTCCTCTCCCCGTGCGTCCCGCGGAGGAGGCATCGCCGTCGTCCATAAAGACTGCCTAGCCAAACGACTGACCACCGCCACTACCTTCCCCTTCCAGCACCCATCTTTCGAAGCCGTCCGCCTTTCCCTCTCGTTGCCAATGAACTGTTTGCATTTTGTCTGTGTTTACAGACCCCCGCCTAGCCGAAAAAACAAATTGACTGTTGCAATGTTTTTGAATGACTTTCCTTTATTGCTTGATTTTTGTAATACCTTGTCAGGCAGTTCTTTTATCATTGGTGATGTCAATGTTCATTTTGATTCTGATTCTGATCCAACCATTGTACAAATCAAAAGTTGTCTTGACATGTTTAGTTTCTCTCAAGCCGTCTCTGAGCCAACACAAAAGCATGGCCACATTCTTGATTGGGTAGTGTTTCGGCCTACCGACAACATTTTACGCTCCACGCACGTCACCCATTCACTGTCGTCCGATCACTACTGTGTTGTGGCTGAACTGTCTGTCACTGTGCCGTCTGACCCCGTAGAGTACTCTGAGTCGCGCAACGTACGTGCGATCGACAGCGTTTCATTCAGTTCCGACCTTCGCATTCTCGTGACCCCTGACCTTTGCCCCTCTGTTGACCACTTGAGCTCTGCCCTCGTGTCTGTGTTTGACAAACACGCACCACTACGTCGTCGCAAGATGCGCACCAATCGCCTTGAGCCTTTGTTTGTCGCGGTTAAAGACGACTTTGAGGCAGCGAAAAAGCACAGACGCTGGGCTGAGCGCAGATGGCTCAAAAACCCTATTACGATCACTAAACATATTTTCAACACAGCAAAAAAGGCAGTTTCAAAAATTATTCTAAAGGCTAAATCTCTCTTCTATCTAACGAAATCGCCTCCGCTACAAGCCAAAGAAAATTGTTCAATGTCTGTGACAGATTGCTAGCCGCAGCAAAAAATCTCTACTTCCCAACACATAACCTTTAAATGACCTACCTTCAGTGTTTAATAAGTATTTCCTCGACAAAGTAAAAAACATCAGAAAAGAATTAGATCAGGCCACGTTGTCCTCTTTGGTAAAAAGACCTACCTCCACCACCCCCACTTCAACTTTCTGCATGTTTAACCCTGTTACTGAGTCTGAACTTAAAACTATCATTCTCAAATCAAAACCCACTTCATGTTCCCTCGATCCCATTCGTACCCCTCTGTTTCTCCAGTTTCTTGATGATCTGCTCCCAATTCTCACTGTAATCATCAACTCCTCTTTTTTTCCGGTATATTTCCATCAAGTCTTAAAAGAGCTGTTGTAAAACCTCTCCTCAAGAAACAATCCTTGGACCCAAACAACTTGAAAAATTACAGACCGGTTTCTAACCTATCATTCTTTTCCAAAATTCTTGAAAAAGTCGTTCTCCAACAATTACTTACATATCTTAATGACTATGACCTCTTCTCTCCTTCTCAGTCTGCTTATCGTCCTCATCACAGTACTGAAACTGCGCTCCTCAAAATTTCTAATGACATCCTTTTAGCTCTTGACTCTGGAAACGTCTCTCTACTAACTTTACTGGACCTCTCAGCTGCTTTTGATACAATAGACCATACCATTTTGCTTAACAGACTCCAATACAGTTACGGCATTTCTCACACCGCTCTTTCCTGGTTCCGTTCATACCTCACAGAAAGAACACAATCAGTCTTTGTCAATAACCTCAACTCTACATCTGAAGAACTATTGTACGGGGTCCCACAGGGATCTGTGTTGGGCCCCATGCTCTTTGTCCTCTATACACAACCACTTGCCGGCCTGATACAGTCTCACTCTCCTGAACATCAATCATTTGCAGATGACACTCAACTTGAACTCTCTACTCCTCCCGAGAACATAAACCCAGCCATTTCCTCTCTCGAACTTTGTATCATCGACATACGAATCTGGATGTTCGAAAACAAGCTAAAACTAAATGACGAGAAATCTGAAGCTGTCCTCTGTTCTTCCTCTTTTAAGTCTCTGCCGTCTACCACTCCTACATCTCTTACCGTTGGATCAACAGATATTCCCTTTTCCTCTACCGCACGAAATCTTGGCTTCCACTTCAGCAAAGACATGAGTATCTGAACACATGTACAGACAGTCTGCCGCAAAGCATACATTGACCTTAGACGCATTAGTTATATTCGCCACTTACTTTCAGAAGACGCTACCAAAACATTTCTTTCTGCCTTTGTTCTCTCCAAATTAGACTACTGTAACTCCCTCTTTTCTGGCTGTCCTCAAAATCAATTAGACAAACTTCAAAAAGTACAAAACTCTGCCGCTAAACTTGTTTCTCGTTCCCGCAAGCATGATCATGTCACACCTATTCTCAAATCCCTTCACTGGTTGCCTGTTCAAGCTCGCATTGACTATAAGCTTGCCTCACTATGCCACTCTTTTTTCTCTGATCTCTCTCCTCGCTACCTGGCTGATCTTCTCTCTGTGTACACTCCTTCTAGAAATCTCCGCTCCATTACTGATACCAGATTGCTCCGTGTTCCACGCGTTCGCACAAAAACATTTGGACATCGCTCTTTCTCCTTCGCAGCCCCCACTATCTGGAACTCTCTTCCCTTTGAAATCCGACACCTAAATTCGACTTCTTCTTTCAAAACAGCTATAAAAACTCACCTCTTTCAAAAATATTATCAGTAAGTTCAACCTCATTTCCCCCCAGCCTAATAGTAGAAAAGGTGTGTTAGTGTGTGTGTATGTTATAGTAGGTAGGTGGGGGGTGGGGGTGGGTGATTATAGAGCCCAATGTGCCTCACAGTACTTTGGGGTATAGCCGTGGGGGTTGTGGGGTGCATTTGGACTTGCGTGAGAATCCGTGTATGATTGTAGCGTATGTAGTATTTTTATGGATTTATTCTATTACTTTGTATTGTGTATTTAGTGTATGTACGTGAGGTCCGAGAGATTGAAATATTGTGAGTGAATGATTGTAAAGCGTCATAAGCTCCGCCGTAGGCAGAGATGTGCGCTTATAAATGGTCTCTTATTATTATTATATATTATTGTCTGCAGTAGTAAACTGAAAACAACCCGTGATGGGGAGAAGCGGGCAGATCCACCTCAGCAGCTATCAGCTGTTTAGCCTACACTTTCCCAGAAAGGTCAGTTAATAGTGCGGGCTCTCTCTGTGCTTTCTGATCTGTAAAGTCGCGTTTATGCCGGTCATGTATTCTGCGACGTACTCGGTTAGGAATTATATCAACATCAACAGCGCGCATCTCCAGTTCGACTGGGGGACATAATTAAGCACACGGTTGGGCGTAATTTAGCTTTCCGGAAACGATACGTGAACCAATGACATCGATGGCATTTTCGGTTCTTGGAGTCGGGGGTAATTTCCATAGAAGTGAGTGATGGAGTAGGCGTTAGTAGGCTTACTAGTAGAAATACAAAATCTGATAATAACAGAGCAGAACGTAAGTTGTGATGGTTTAGCAGTCATGTGAGGACTTTAACGTGAGAGCTGAACGCTGGCATTACCAGAATCGAGCGGCACCTCGCACAGATTGACCACTGAAGATTCGATCATCACATCGTATGGGTCGTTTGTCTTTCGATCGTCGTAACCAGAAATAAATGAGAAAACAGCGAAAGAAAGATGTCGACATTCGGTTTAGATATTAATAATCTTGTAATGTGACTCAGTCATTTACTTTGTCACTGTTGATCGTCATAGTATGTCGCAGAAACCACAAGTGGCATACACTCGACATGGTCGAAGGAGGATGGCTCGACGCGAAATGCACGACCTCAGCAACACACCGTCATCGTGTACAGACGACTACAGCGATGGTAAAAACCCATTTTTATATGTCTCCATTGAAAGAGGAAGTAGAGGCTCATTTCACCCTTTTATCGCCAGTACTATTCATACCGATGTAGTGATTTAGTCTATGGATGAGAATTGGACCTAATGTGCCTGTTGGTTCATTTAGGCAGAGTATAGGCCTATATATATATATATATATATATATATATATATATATATATATATATATATATATATATATATATAATATACATATATATGTATATAATATATATATATATATATGTATAATATATATATATAATATATATATGTATATAATATATATATATGTATGTATGCATATGTATATATTTATAGGCAATATGACATCTTGCATTGTGAGATCAGTAAAAAGAAAACTGGCCACTCAATGTCCATCACAACAGCGATCAGTATTATTTGTTTTGGCCTCCCCTCCCCATTTGTCTACTAACTGCTGTGGTAATGTCATATCATGTGAAATGTAAAATGCCATAAGATATTGATTACTTTTTGCTTGCTTGTACCAGGAGGTGGCATAAGTAGATGAAGGTGTAATCCTGCTTCAGACAGAAACTTTCTGAGAAAGACTGACATGGGTTCATGTTCTTGATGCAGAATGCTGCACTTTAATAACATTTATCAGTTTTCTTAAAATATCTTTCGGTTGAAGTACTTGAATTATTCCATGTGCACTGGCGCTATGAACAGTGTAGGTTACATTATTACATATAATTAATTCTTGATACAGTGGGCAAAAACTAAAAAAGAATATGCCAATGACTGAAAATCCAAAAAAGCAAGAACAAGTAAGTGTGCTAGTCAGTACACAAAAGCCTCATAAGATTACCTTATGCATAACAGAAAAAGGAACTGTCTTAGAAAGATTGAAAAGATCAAGCTTCATGAGAAATAAAAGATTGCTGCAGAAAAGTCTTCAAAAACAGATACCAATGAAAGTAGAGACCTTGCAAGCCAACAGTGGTCCTCCAGCCTGGGAAGACAAGCTGAAGAACATCACCATCTGCCTCTCAGTTCCTAGTTGTTAGTTTTTACAACAAAAGATGAGCACAGTGATAAGAGTAGGAGAGCCCTGACACTGGCCATGCTTCAAGTTCAAGAAATATCCCAAGGAAACGTGGCTTACACAGATAGGTTAGCCACAGATGCAGACAAAGGAGGTGCTAGGGTATACCTTCAGTTCTCAAATGGACAATGGCAGGCTTCAGCGGTACCAACTGGTCTTCACTGCACAAACTGTGGAGCCAAAATTAATGCCCAGGACCATGTAGCAAACATGGAAAATGTCACAGACCATGACATCCAAATAGTTTTCCTTATAGATGCAATGTCAGCCCTGGAAGCAATCACCATGAAGGGCACGTGCAGTAGATCTTTCACTGTGGTGTTCCAGAAAGTGAAGATACAGACAAAATGGCAAAGCAAGATAAAGAGCATGAACAGAAAGACAATAGTGTGAGATTCGAGAAATGAAAACTATAATCAGGTCTCTGTTCAATTACTACCAGCAGTGCTGGCAAAAATAAGCCATTATCCTCCGTCTGGGGACTGAGCACAACAGACTGAACCATCATATGAACAAGGACTTCCAACTTGTTACACCACCACTGCCACCACCGCCATCACCCCCCCCCCCCCCAGGGCCACTGTGGAGAAGGTGAACAGGCAGCAGAGCACATCCTCCTGGACTGCGAGAGCTATCGATCACTAACTGTATGGATCTGCGAATGTGCTACAGAAGATGACCTATTCATCTTCAATGCAAGACTGAGCTCAAAAGTCTGATGGCGAATGAGAAGAAAGAAGAAGTGAGCATACAGAGGGCCATTTTGAAAGTTGATGCTTATTGCAACCTGCGGTCGTTTATGTTGTTTGCAGAAATTTACTCATAACTTGCTGAGGGACTTGAGCAAGAAACTCCCAGTATCCCCAAAGTAATCTGCTGATCAACAGCATTGTCTAATTTCTGTCAAGTCATTAGAATTATAAAGTGTTCAAGAAAGATTCATTGCCCTTAGTTAGTTCCATATAGTTTCATACTCACTGAATGCAAAATCTGCTACTGATGATCTGGTAGTCTTCTTGAGTCTGTGCAAAACACTGTGTGCTGGCAAGCCTTGAAATGGGAGGTGGAGTCTTCTGAAACATTAAGCTGACATTACCAAAATGATTGAAACATTAAGATGATTGGCAGACTGGTCAGTTTTATATTGCATACTGTGACTGAACTCAAGATAACAAATCATGAGTATTAGGTGATACCTACTGAGCCAACCAACCTACTGAAAAAAACATGCAGGCATGTACAAAAAAAAAAAAAAAGAATAAAAGAAAAAAAAAAAAGGAAAAAAAAAGGCAACAGTTTATCGAGTCATATTCGTATCTGACTGTATAAGCAGTCACAAACTCATATTGGTTACCTGATCTTACACTGGCAGTCATGCTGTATTTAAACATGAAAGTCAGTGAGAGTACTATGTAGTTTGTTATCCACTAACTTTGTGAAACTGTGTTTGCATTTTCCTAAATGTTTTTAAGCATGCAGGGCTTTGAGTATCAGGAAATGTAGACCTGTATGTGTGTGTGTATGTGTGTGTGTGTGTGTGTGTGTGTGTGTGTGTGTGTGTGTGTGTGAGCGCGCATTCAAATGGACATGTTGAGGCTAACTGCATCATGATTGTTTTTTTCAGCAGGAAACTGGTGGCTAGGGTGAGGGAGTCACTGGGTTAAGGTTTTGCTTTGCTGGCATGTTTGAGAATGCAGGATGCTGGTAGACAGAGTGTGGGAGTCAAAGGGTTAATTAATGACATTTTATCAAATCATGAAAGAGTTAGGGGCTGAAATTCTTCTACTGGCAGTTATCTGGCAGACTCTATGAGCTTACACAAGATCCTATGTCCCGCCGGTGCTACCTTTGTCTTCTTCTTCTGTTCCATCGTTGCTGCCTTCGTCTTCTGCCCCGCTGGTGTCGCCTTCGTCTTTTGTCCCGTCGGTGCCGCCTTCTTCGCCACCTCGGCCGCCGCCATATGACTGTGATAAACTTAAACTATGCCTTTTTAACGCTCAATCAATATGCAAAGATGGCAAAGCCGAGGTCATTGCCGATTTTATCGCTGATGAGCACGTTGACATTGCTTTTATCACAGAGACATGGCTTAGCCCCCTTGGTCATGAACCTATACATGCTAGCCTCACTCCGAGTGGTTACAGGCTTGCTTCTTTCCATCGCTCATCTCGAGGTGGCGGTATCGCCATCCTCTACAACGACTCACTCCATTCCCGCCTATCTTTCTCGCAGTCTCTGCCTTTCTCCCATCCTTCTTTCGAGCACGTTGAAGTATCCTTCCAATCCACCCCTCACCCCATCACCTTCTCCTGTGTCTATCGACCTCCACCTAGCTCTGCCAACAAACTCACCACATCCACGTTTCTCTCTGACTTTGACCAACTGCTTGACCACTACTGCCTCTTACCTGGAAATCTCATCATTCTAGGTGACATCAATGTCCACTATGACAACACTCACCGTTATGACACAAGACATATCATCAACTCTCTGTCCAATCACAATATGACTCAACACATTTCTGAACCAACCCATCAAAAAGGTCACATTCTTGACTGGATCATTTCTCGTCACCACAATTCAGCTACTAACAACTGCTTAGTTCTTTCTACCCGTCTAACTTCAGCCCTTCCATCTGACCACTCTGCAATTCTCTGTTCTCTTGACATTTCTCCTTCCCGTACCACGCGCACAGTGACTCGACGCAATCTCAAATCTATCGACCTCTCTACATTTTCATCTGATGCCTCCCGTTTCCTTTCTGAAAAGTCACATAACCTTGCCGATGAATTCTATACTACTCTCCACCATCTTCTGGACACTCATGCTCCAGCCACAACCCGTCTTTTACCTGACCGCCCCCCTACCCCCTGGCTCACTCATGAGATAGCCTGTGCAAAACGTGCCCGCCGCAGAGCAGAGCGCCGCTGGCGCAAATCCAAACTCACTGTACACAGGCAACTTTTCCAAGCCTCTAAAACAAAAGTATCCACCCTCATTGCATCTGCAAAAACAAGCTATTTCCAAACCAAAATCCTGAATGCCTCTTCTTCAAAAGAACTCTTTACAACCATGAATCATCTCCTTGGCACACGAAAAGACTTACCTCTCCCAACAAAACATACAAATGAAGAACTCCCATCTGTATTCTCTAAGTATTTCACCACCAAAATACAAACTCTTCGTGACAGGCTTGACAGGACACCCTGTCAACCATGCCCACCTGACCCTTCCTTCTCTGGCACACCTCTCACTACTTTTACCCCAGTCTCACAAGAAGAAATTTTCAACACAATCAGATCCATGTCGTTCAAAACCTGCGAACTGGATCCTCTTCCAGGTTCTCTCTATTCCGATTGTCTCCCTACTCTCCTCCCATTCATCACTGACATCATCAACACTTCTTTTCAAACTGGAACTGTCCCAGATTCTTTCAAGTCTGCTATTGTTCACCCTCTCCTCAAGAAACACAATTTAGACCCAAATGAACTGAAAAATTACAGGCCTATCTCTAATCTCTCTTTCTTGTCAAAACTCCTTGAAAAGGTCGTCCTCAACCAGCTGAACTCTCACCTGTCTGCCAACAATCTCCTCAATCCTTTCCAGTCAGCCTACCGCCAGTGCCATAGCACTGAAACTGCCCTACTACACATTCTCAACAATCTCCTCCTTGCAACTGATACTGGCAAAGTCTCTCTCCTCACACTCCTTGATCTGTCTGCAGCCTTCGATACCATTGACCATGGTATTCTCCTTTCTAGACTTCATCATACTTTTGGCATCTCTGACATTGCTCTCTCCTTTTTCACTTCGTATTTATCAAACAGAAAACAAACTGTTCTCATCAATGGCACTTACTCTCAACCTGCATACCTGACCTGTGGTGTTCCACAAGGATCTGTCCTTGGCCCTGTTCTTTTCACTCTTTATACCTCCCCCCTGTCCACCATCATCAACTCCCACTCTATAAAACACCACTTCTATGCTGATGACACCCAACTTCAAGATAGTGACTCACCTGATAATATACAGCGCCTGTTGACTCGCACCACTGAGTGTTACTCGGACATTAAGAACTGGATGACACACAATAGACTTCAGCTTAATGACGACAAGACAGAAGCTATCCTCATTGGCACCCGTCAGAAACTTTCTCAGCTGCCTCCTCTTTCTCTCCCATTATGTAACACATCAGTCCCAATTGCCTCCTCTTTCTCTCCCATTATGTAACACATCAGTCCCAATTTCTGATTCAGCTAAAAACCTTGGTGTCTGCATTGACTCTACCCTGTCCATGAACAACTTTGTTTCTCAAACTGCCAGATCTTGCTACTATCATCTCCATCGTATAAGCCTGATCAGGAAGTATCTCTCTGTCGAAACAACTGCAAAACTCGTTCTCTCCTTCATAATGTCTCGCATTGACTATTGCAATTCACTCCTGTCTGGTCTTCCTGC
>CM060306.1:15698048-15763048 GCA_030674185.1 Monoplex corrugatus | reverse complement strand
ATGGGCATCAAGGGGAGAACTGTTAGTTCCTCAGATTCTTTTCAGCTTGTTCTCCTCAGTCTGGGCCAGCGTTATGACAGTTAATGAGTTATATGTTTGGTCACCTTCTTCAGGGACTCCACTTTCGCTGCTTCATTTTGATGTTTGGTGGGTCTGCAAGTGTCCGAGAGCTGAAATGAACACTGTGGGATGGGTAGTGACTTGGGAACAGTGCAGAATATGGGGTTGACAAAAACAAACACAAAAACAAAAAAAGCTTCATTACAGTGAATTTTCAAAGTGACAGTCACACAAAGCTGTGTGATTTGTAAAATAGGGGAGGTTGTACAGCTTCAGTATCTTGTTTAAAGCTTCTGCTACCAGTCTTCACTCTTCTTCGGATAATGGGCTGTTCAGAATGACTCATTACAGAGGCAGACTCATGCTTTCCAATCTTTCCCTCATTTTGGACTTTTTCTGTGGAATGATCTGCTCTTTTATCTGAGAAATGTGCTCCAATCTTTCCTTTTTTAAGACCCAACTGAAAGCCCATCTTTTCCGTAAACCCTTCCGTCTGAATTAACTTTGATATACTGATCCTATCCCATCCTGTTTTAGTGTGTTCTTGTAGTGTGTTATCTGTGGATGTTATGAGACTATGTGCATGATTTTAATGGATGCAAGTAGTGAATGTGCGTTACGTGTATATTTCATTTATATTTGTATTGTGCAATTGCAAACACCTAGAGCACTGTTAGGTGCGCTGTGAATGTACATTTTTATCTGGCCTTCAGGCGAGTGAGTGGATGAAGCTGCATTTAATATCACACACACATACATCACAGAAAACAGCTGCGCTCACCACCATTCAAATCTATGTTGGTTCAAAATGTTGTCATTGATATGTCATTGTATTTTCTATTGATACAGCTTTATGATAAGAGAGAAGTTAAAAAGGTAAAATTAGCCAGTATTCATTCAAATCTGAAGCTGTGTTACATCTTTAGTCTAAATTATCGGAGGAAACTTCACAGAGATACGATGAGTATTCTCAACACAGTTGCAAATAAATCCAACAATCACAGATATGGTATGTTCAGGTAGTCCTGCCAGGGCCTTAGTGGGGATTTGTTGTGGTGGTGGTAAGGTGAATTAAAACAATGCGAGCATGAAGACTGTTATAAAAAATGATCAGATCTTGTACGGAAAGAACAGCTTCTTTAAGTATGTTGCGTGATATATATTTTTCTGATCATTTATGGAGGTCTTGTCAGCTTGCTATGAATCAAAATATATCTATTCTTTATAATGACGTAATGCAGAATTCATCAGCATGCATTAAATTGAAATCTTTAATTATTTCTTTGTGATGAGTTTTTAAATATGTACTTTGTCAAATTTTGTGCCCTGTGGGAATGCCGGGGGTTCTTTCAGTGTAAATAGTATTCCTACCTTCTCAAAATTGTGTGCTAGAAATTTCCTCTTCTCTGTCATTCTCTTCAGTCTTTGTTTCTTCCTTCCTCAGTTGCTTTCTGCCATCTCTTCCTGTTCTGTAAAAGTTTACATTCTTTCTTTTAGGATTGATAATTGGGTTCATGTATTGACTGCACGATTAGCTCTAAGGAAGTGTAGTGTGCTGCAGCAGTTTTAGGAAATACAGACAGTTTTTTAATGTATGCTTTAGTGTCCTTTTGCTATGTTCACAGCAGTATTCAGGTTTGTTTTTTTGAAATCCTCTGTTGATAAATTGGACAGAGTGGTCAGCGCCAGAGGCATGTCCTTAGATTATGTGTGTGCATGCACTGATATGTGTATGTAATTTTCTTTCCAGCTTTTTTTCAGCCAACCTGATGTTGTGTATGTTTTGAAATGGTTATAGTCCTGATGTGGCTCTGAGTAGTTGGCTAGGCTTCAAAGAATAAGAATAAGAATGTTTTCATGTCAGATTTCTTGTTTTGTTGAACACTTCATTTGTTGTCTTTTTACTATTTTAATTGATTTGATGATCATGTGTGCAGGTTTTGAGTGAAGAAGAGCAACGGCTGCATGATGAATTTGACAATTCAGTACTCATTAATGATGATGGGTCATATAAAACAACAGAACCAGACACCATTGGAAACATTCGAATGCCAAAGCATAAGGTTTGTTGTAGATACAAAAAAAGTAATGGATGGTAACGCAAACATTTAAGTCCTCTTACAGGTAAAACAGAAAAACAAACACGTAAACAGATCAGAATCAAGCCAGATCCACTAATTTACCAAACAGCATAGAAAAAAATCCTGCCAGGCTGATTGCTTATACTTCAGTAATGGCATCAAATGTTTTCTTCCTTTAGGGACTGTGTGTGTGTGAATATGTGTGTGTGTGTGTGTGTTGTATGTATTCATGTGTGTGTTCATGTGTGTGTTTATGAATTTATGTGTGTGTACATTCTGTGGTGTGTGGTGTGTGTGTGTGTGTGTGTGTGTGTGTGTGTGTGTGTGTGTGTGTGTGTGTGTGTGTGTGTGTGTGTGAAAGAGAGAGAGAGAGAGAGAGAGAGAGAGAGAGAGAGAGAGAGTGTGTGTGTGTATGTGTGTGTGTGTGTATTGAAAATTGAAACTAAAGACCAAGATCTGTAATGAAACTTCTTTATCAGAACATGGCACACATGTTGTACCAAAGTTATATCAGTCAGCAGTATCAGAATTTCTGTACTCTTTCTTTCTTTCTTTCTTTTTTTTTTTTTTTTTTGCTTTGGCTTCTTCACTGGCTCCTTGGTAATATCGTCATACTGATCATTTTGACCCTCCACCATATCCTCAGATCCGCTGAAATTGAGGTAACCATGAGAGCAGAGCATGAAACATCACAGAATCTAGGATATCGTTTTTATCAATGTTGTGATGATAGACGATAGTGATTGAAGAACTGGTATTCATGATAGTGATGATGTCGTGGAGTTCTCTTTTGGACTGAGACTGCTTCGCAGGACTGCACTCTGCACTTAGTTTCATAACATATGCTAGTGTCCACCAAGCCCACGAGATACGAACGCATGAAGTTTATCGAGAAATTTGAGCAATGCCCACACTGATACAAGAATTTTGAGCAACACCGTCAGTGACACATCCCTAAAATGGATGACACTTGACTGTTTGGTCACAGTCTTCCCAGTGAGCCTCTAGCACACTTATGTCTTGTTAGAAGCTGGTTTGAGCTGGAAAATTCTTTAATAATGTTTTGGACTGATAGGAGTCGGAACCGCAGTACATCAGTCAAAAGTCTTGTCAACGTGCAAAACATTAATGGGGAGTCCGAGGTATGTGACATTTTTAGTCTTTTGAAGTACCCTCCTCCTGTCTCCACACAAAGCTTCAGCCTCTACAGCGAAGAGTTAAACGCTTTTTGATAGTCTGACTGAGATATGCTATCAAGCTGTGATTGAATAGCTTTCCCCAAGTCCTGGATTCTTGAAAACGTTTTGTCAGCCAGGTTTTGCTTCAGAAGGGGAAACGACTAGAAATTGCTTGGGGTCTGGTCAGGACTGCAGGCTGGGTGAGGGAGTACTTCAGTAGATTGTGAGGGAGTACTTCAATAGATATGGAGAGTACTTCAATAGACTGTGAGGGAGTACTTCAATAGATTGTGAGGGGGTACTTCAATAGATTGTGAGGGAGTACTTCAGTAGATTGTGAGGGAGTACTTCATAGATTGTGAGGGGGTACTTCAGTAGATTGTGAGGGAGTACTTCAATAGATTGTGAGTGAGTACTTCAGTAGATTGTGAGGGAGAATTTCAATAGATTGTGAGCGAGTACTTCAATAGATTGTTAGGGAGTACTTCAGTAGATTGTGAGAGAGTACTTCAATAGATTGTGAGGGAGTACTTCAGTAGATTGTGAGGGAGTATTTCAATAGATTGTGAGTGAGTACTTCAATAGATTGTGAGGGAGTACTTCAGTAGATTGTGAGGGAGTATTTCAATAGATTGTGAGCGAGTACTTCAATAGATTGTGAGGGAGTACTTCAGTAGATTGTGAGAGAGTACTTCAATAGATTGTGAGGGAGTACTTCAGTAGATTGTGAGGGAGTATTTCAATAGATTGTGAGTGAGTACTTCAATAGATTGTAGGGAGTACTTCAGTAGATTGTGAGAGAGTACTTCAGTAGATTGTGAGGGAGTACCTCAGTAGATTGTGATGGAGTACTTCAATAGATTGTGAGTGAGTAATTCAATAGATTGTGAGGAGTACTTCAATACTTCAATAGATTGTGAGGGAATACTTCGGTAGATTGTTCGTGTAGATATATCACACAGCTGGTCATGTAGTAGGGGTATTTTGCTGGTACCCATATTCGGATACTGTCTGTGGATGGGCTGCATAACTTTGGGAAGACATTTTATATACAATATGTAGCAGTAAGAGTAGACTTTTCAGGCAAAATGTCAACTGCTACAGAGCCTTGGGAGTTGATGAAAATGGAGGAATGTCTCTTCTGGCTTTGAAAACCAGGTCCAAATACAAGTGATCTTTTGTCATAAGTGCCCACCCACTTTTGATTGGACTGTTTGTTTGGGACGCTGTAGAAGATGTTTCACATTTTGTCACCTGTGATCATGTCACAGAGCTGTTTTGGTCGTCTGGCTCAAATAGTTCAAGCAGTCACTTAGAAGTCTGAACTGTCTGGTTTTTTCTTCTTCTCTGCTCCTCTGTCAGAAGATGAGGTATCCATCTGGCATTCTTTTTCCTCATCTCAAGATCATACCACGGGATTCATTCAATGGTGCCGTTTCTTTTATTTCACAAACTGAAATATGCGGATCCTCTTCAGTTACTCGCTTTATGAGGTGAAAAAGGTTTGCTCGTTCCAAGCCTCACTTGGATGCCCACATTGGTACTTGTCTTTCAAGACAGTTTTTACCTGATTTGAAATTATCAGGCCACTAGCAAGTTGTCCTGTATGACACACTCTTAAGTCAATACCTATGCGTCAAACTGGTGTGAAGTTTGATAAGACTGTCTTCAAGTTTGAGCCTTGTGAATAGCATCTGAGCTGCTGTATACTTTGATCCATCTATCAGATGCACAGTTATGATATTTTCAGTGATGCCATATTTTTAAGCTCAACATGCTGTCATTCTAATTTTGTGCATATTGATAGTGTGCAGGCTATATTTTTGTTATCTCAGTACAGGTTAATAGTATTGTTATAAACATTTCACGAAAGGCAGCTTCACTGATGACTTTTAGCTCTTGTATAGTATGTGCTGAAAGCGACACATGACCAAGTCAATACATGTGTATAGATGTACATTATGCATGCATATTTGTGTGCTTGCTGCTTACATTGTTATGTATGTATTCACATTTTCATGTATGAGAGAACTTCATACAAGATACTTTTCCACAGGAAGGGCCGACAGATGATTTTGAATATTTTCCATTCAACAAGGATGATGATGAGACTGCAGCAGCAGCAGCACCATTTGGCAGAACAGTGAGTGATGCTTCTTGTGCTCATTTTATTTTCCTGTCCTCTGTTCTTTGCCATGTTAATGGCCACAGAATCTGGAACAGTTTTTCACCATGTATGGTGATAATTATGATGGGGATGATAATCATGATGTTGTGAAGTTCTATCGAAGATTGAGACTGGGTGACAGGGATGTACTCTCTGATTACTGTCATACTGTATCTTGCTGTCAACCAGGCCTGAGAGATACAGACCCTGCAGTGTTGGTCAGTTGATTTTAGAGGATTGCAAAATGTGTGCAGACTGATGGTGGGTTCCATTGAACAACAGGAGCCTTCAGATTAGTTCTCTGTAAATCTGTCCTGTATAATGGTGATGTATAAGTATGTATGTATATGTTTATAATATATGTGTATGTGTGTGTGTGTGTATGTGATGAATATAGGTATGTGTGCATATATTGTGTATGATCCTTATATTTATATATCCCTCCAGCTCCCTTACAAAAGACGTTTTTATGGAAAGAATTCATGAAGTCCATATGCAAACATTTTAATTTCAGAATCAATGTATATATATTTATTTCAGAATATAAGTAAGTTGGGTTAAAAAAGAAATTAGAAAAAAAAAAAGTCATAGATAGTAAGTTTGATGGATGTGGTTCAGTATTTATAAGGAGATTCAGACAAAAATATTATGCACAGGGTTTGGAAACATGGCTGTAGGTTTTAATAGTCAGGGTAAAGGGATGTCAGAGTGTCCAACAACATGAAAAGAAATGGGAAAAACTACGGCTTCAGCATCATGCCAGGAGTGAATTTGCATGTGTAAGTCACTCAGAGAATTTTGTTTGTGAACCCTTTCACTCTCACCATATCCAGGAAGCTGGTGGATAGGGTGAGGCAGTGAAAGGGTTAGGGTTTGGCTTTACCATCAAGTATCATAGCTGATAATGTAGACAGCTTATTGGTAGGGTTAGGGATTTGGAGAGTTCATGTGTGCAAGGTCCCTAATTAAGATTAACCCTTTGACTCCCACACCTGTTCAGCAGCATCCTGCATTGTCAACCATGCTATCATAGCAAAAACTTACCCCTTTGACTCCCTCACCCTATCCACCAGCTTCCTACAGGAAGCTGAGGAATAGGGTGAGGGAGTCAATGGGGTAAGTTTTTGCAGTTTGTAGATGGGGTACGGGAGTCAAAGGGTTAAAAGAAAAGAAGAATTCATAGTTGAACTATGTCATGTGTTTATATTGTGCAAGTTTGTGCAATCCAAAGTACATTTTATCAACTGTTACAACTTCCGCACTGACATCCAGTCTGTGTTAAAAGTTGGTTGAAGGATACAATATGTACATGTACATAGACAGTTTGTGTGTGGTTGTGAGCATACCTGTTTGTAATCCAAATTAATGCTGCAATGTCTTTGAATGTGACAAGTTATTTTCTCATAAGGAATATTTCAATTATCTAGATTCGAAGTAGGAGTGCTGATGAAGCCCATGGAGCAAGGTTGCCGAATGAACATGACGATAGTACCAATCGGTACTATCATGGCGGAGTGTATAAAACGACACAGCCACAGAAGTATGCTGGAAACATCAGGGTTGCACAGCAGCAGACGTCAGAGAACAAGTCTGTCTTTCAGGTAAGGAGGAAAAGAATCTCTTCAGTATGTATTGTCTTAAAATCTGTTTTTGATAATGAGGTCTTTAGCTCTTCATGTGTGAAGAAATATATCAACCACTTTGTCTTTTTCTTTTTTTTTTCTTCAAAAATGCGGACAAAAAAATCTGCTTAGAAAGCATCCCATGTTATGCAGAAAAGTGTGTGTCCTGCAGTTATTATTATTATCATTGCATACTACATATATTTACATTTTTTTGTGGAACACAGAGAACTCAGGTTGTGAGTAGTCTGACCATACTCTGAAACAAAACCGAATCATAATAACCCAAAACATGGAAAGCATGTTTGACAACAACGAAAGAATGTGCAACACTGCTGAAAGGGGACCCATCACCCTTACCCAGACAATTCTGTCATATGGAACAGAAATAGTTCTGTGGAAACTAGTGAATTTTTTTGTCCTAAGTATTACAAACTGGTCTTGATACAGGTAAAGTACAAAGTCATGGCATCATTAGTTTTTCCAGGTTGGGAAATTTAGTGAGTGCCCCTTGTTGAATGGTTAGAATATAGTGGATTTTTGTTGTTGATATAGATGCGTAACCAGGATGACCCAGGGAGAAAATATTGGACGGACTTGCAGAGTGGCTTAAGATAGAGAGGGTGGGAGATGTGCTTGCAGTGACAAGGTGGAGGGCCATGATTGCTAACGCCATGTGGCAGGGCACATGATGATGATGATAGATGTGTATTTAATGGAAATAGTGAAAGCATAGAATAGACAATGGTCTCATAGTAGTGCATTGATGTTGGCTGTGTTGATGGTTTTGAATGTTATTTCGAAACAAATGTAACATGGATTTAAAAAAGGTGACAGATACAAAACATTTTTTAATAAAAGTTATTTTAAGATTTGATGTCGTAATCCTGTGATGTGATTTGTATGTTACGTAATCATTGTTGTGACTGATGTCAGCTATGTGTAAACTAATTTTAGTTAGAAGCAAAGAAAGAAAGAAAGAAAGGAAAAAAAAAAACCACCCTAACAACTAATCACACAACAAAATACAAAGAGTGAGTTCTCTTGGCAATAATGTGAAGGAGGTTTTCAACCATTCACATGGCAAAGTGATCAGTGTGAGGTTGACAGCTGGATAATTGTGTGGGATCAGTATTCTTCTTCAGTCTGAAATTATAATGTTGGTATATTTCAACCTTTTCTGGCTCCTGCTCAGAGCTGAATATGCTATGTTCTCATTCTAGTTTTTCGTTCCTGGTTCGTATTAGATTTATAATTCCAATCTTCTCAATTGACTGACTGAGTGTATAGTATGCAGCATGGTCTACTCTGGTAGGAGCCATTTTAGCCTAAAATCCTGAAATTACATTTTTAGAAATTTGAAAATGTAAGGGGTTGAACCTGCAGCTTTTTATCGTTAATCAGACCAAAGCAGTGGTCCACTGTGCCATTGTTAATTGCAACTGTTAATGTGACTTCTTTTTGTTTGATATGATGTCTTTTTGTTTTCTATGATCATACTGAAATGACAAGTACAGTTGCTTGTTATGCTTTGTAAAAGCAAATTCTTAAGAGTCACAATTGTTTGTTGTTAACCCTTTAACTCCCACACCCTATCCACTAGCTGCAAAAACTTAACCCTTTGACTCCCTTACCCTATCCTCCAGCTTCCTGCTCCTGGAAGCTTTAGGATGGGGTGAGGGAGTCGAAAGGTTAAGTTTTTGCTTTGCTAGTGAGGTCGACAAAGCAGGATGCTGGTGGATAGGGTGTGGGAGTCAAAGAGTTAAAGCAAGTTCTTAAGATGTCTTTTTCTCCCCACAGACGTCGCTGTCATTTCCACCATCTGACGACACCCGTCCAAGGAGAGTTAACCTCACAGGGAGAACTCGCACCAGCTCCCCATCAAAGGCTATTTCTTTAATGAAATGTAAAGTACATATTTGCCATTATGATCCATCAGATCGACGTATTAAAACTGCTGAAAAATGTTTTCTCAAAGGACTTGAAATCAATCCATGTAACCTTTCCATTATGTTTGACATTGGCGTTATGTATGAATGCATGGGAAATGAAAAGAAAGCTGTGGACCACTATCAGAAGATGATCATGAACTATGAAGAGGGTTCAACCCGTATTGATCTTGTCAACGCCTACAATCGAAGTGGCCTGTGTTATATGGAAATGAGTAAAACGTATCAGGATGGTTCTGAACAAGAGAGGCTGAAGGCTCGAGCAGAAGATATGTTTATGCAATCATTGATAGTGTGCCGTAAAGCAGTTGCTCATCTGCCTCAAGTCAGAGATAACAGAGCGCATCTGTGGAATTCTTACCCACAGCTTTTGGAAATCCTGCGAGAATCCGGTCCAGATGCAAAACAACTGCAGAAAGAGGCTCGTGTTCATGAACTAGTGGGGAAACATTTGGAGGCCGTTGATGTCTGCAAGAAAATGATGATGCTGGCTAACAATGAAAGGGACAGAACCAAAGCCCTGCAAGAAACAGTGAAAAATTATGTTTGGTAAGAACATTTTGTGTAAAACAGTATAAACTGTGTTTTGCTTTTTTGTATAGTATTTAGTAAATGGCGCTAGCACCATGGAAAACAGGATCGTTACCATTCTGAGCTTTTTTTTTTCCTAATAAAATAAACAGATTCATTTGCAGACATTTTTACCTTTAGAGAAGTGTTATGTATTTGAGTGGTGTGTGTGTGTGTGTGTGTGTGTGTGTGTGTGTGTGTGTGTGTGTGTGTGTGTTGTGTTGTTCATTTTTAATATTGTTGGTCAGTAATGAATACACTTGATTGTGGCATTGCTATATATTGGATATCTATTTATTTCTCTGTACGCCAGATCATTAGTTCTTTTTTCTACCCTGTAAACGTTTTTTTTTTTAGCGCAAGCAGATGAACCAATTTACAGTATACAGCAGCATTTCTGTGTACTTAGACCCCAACTCTCTGAACCATACTGTACTGTAGGTTGTAATTGGGCAGTGAAACTTTTAACAAACAGTTACAGAGAATGTTTATTCAACACAGGTTGTATTATTGGATGTGAACATTTTTAACAAACAGTTCCAGAGAATCTTTTTTCAACAAAACCATGTTTTGTTGTTGTTTTTGTTGTTGTAATATTTAAAAAAATATTTTGTTTTGTTGCGCTTATGTGATGATCTCTACAAGCAAAAATAGAATGTAAACAAAGAATGATTTCTAGGTATTTATAGACATTGACAACTAGCATGACAACTCAGAGAGAGAGAGAGAGAATGAATGTGGATAGAGATTTGAATTCTTTGTCAGCTTCAGTTAAGTGAAAAAATTATGCTCAGGATGCATTTCCCCATGACAGAATTTGTACATATTGTTGTTGTGTGTGTTTCTGCGTGTGTGTGTGTGTGTGTGTGTGTGTGTGTGTGTGTGTGTGTGTGTGTGTGTGTGTGTGTGTGTGTGTGTTTTAATGAAGATGGAACATTTTTGTCAGCATGGGCAATATCACAGAAGCAAGATATATTCTGGACCTGTTCCTCACTGATGACAATGAGAAGCAGGAAATCCTCACAGCAACAGACCCTGAGACGCGCAGCCTGCGTGATGTTGCTGTTCAGGTGTACAGTGAATCAGGCATGAATGCATTGAAGATACAGGGCATGACTGCGGCTCGCTCTGCTTTTAGAATGGCCTTGCTGATGAATGGAACACTACTTGATGATAATGTTGAGGGAGCTGTATCCATGTCGCTTGATCCTGCTGATCAAATGCTGGAGATGTTTGACCTGTCCTTATTTTTCGACGATGAAGGTCCTGAACAACTTGAAAAGGTGTCTGAATGTGTGGCCGCGTCATGCAGAGAAGTTTTTGGTATGAGGTAAGTTTTTTAAGTGGCCATGTTGTTTTATGTCTTGTGTGTACCCTAACCCATAAGTTTGTCCACATTCTTTGATTTTGGTTGAACGTTTCTCATCAGTTTTTATTAACATTATTTTTGTGTGCATATCATTGTTTCTCATTTTCTTTCATTCTGTTGCTTTTTATTCTACTGCACGTGAAACCAATAATAACCTTGCAGTTTCATGGCATTGTGTCATCTATCTGTGCTTTTTATCTCTCCTTTGCATTTCTGTCATCTTTGTTTCATGGTTTTCTTTTGTTTCTGACACACAGCTTGGTATCAAAGGTGTATATAATGATCTGGATAGTATTTTGACTCTTACACTGTCCAGATTATAAAGAAGAGATAAGATTTTGGGAATGTGAAGGATGGAAAATTGTGTGTGTGTGTGTGTGTGTGTGTGTGTGTGTGTGTGTGTGTGTGTGTGTGTGTGTGCGTGTTTGTGTATGTGCGTGTGTGTGTGTATGTGTGTTGTGTGTGTGTGTGTGTGTGTGTGTGTGTGTGTGTGTGTGTGTGTGTGTGTGTGTTGTGTGCGCTGTTTGTGTATGTGCGTGTGTGTGTGTATGTGTGTTTGTGTGTGTGTGTGTGTGTGTGTGTGTGTGTGTGTGTGCGCATTATTTAGGATTGAAGAGAAAGATGGTTTTAGCTTGCCCTGTTTATTCACACATTGCCATGAATGCGTTAAAATGTGCAGGGTATCCATCAACAATGAAGAAGGACCTTTGGGACACCTGGACTTTGACAATGAACTGCGTCGGGCAGAGTCTGCTCCCCTGGTGATGTTAGTTGTGACCCCTGGGCGGGAATTACATCCTCGTATGGCCTACATAGCAGCCACAACATTACAGTCTCACTATTGGGACCAAGTGATGCTGGTCAGAATCGGAGACTCGGCAGAACTGCCTATCATATTCCGAGGACTTGAGCCATTTTGTCAGATTGATACCTTG
Organism: Monoplex corrugatus; assembly: GCA_030674185.1. Taxonomy (NCBI): domain Eukaryota; kingdom Metazoa; phylum Mollusca; class Gastropoda; order Littorinimorpha; family Ranellidae; genus Monoplex; species Monoplex corrugatus. The sequence goes on along the minus strand of CM060306.1, from coordinate 15,751,117 downwards.
CTGGCTTTGAAAAATAATGACTTTCCAGAGCCTGCAGTTCGCTGTTTGTTAAACTTTCTCCTGGAAAAAAGAGGACGAAGACTGAGCACAGAGGGATAGATTATATAGCGTTGACATGATAATGAACCTGTTTTGTGCCTTTATGCATGCTAGCAACAGCAGTGCTCACAACAACCGCTATTCAACAGAAGAGAGATCGATGGAAGCAGAACTCCTGTGTTTCTCATGCAGTGCCTGCCTTCAGGGTGGATTTCCATCCCACATAAGCCCTTACCAAGGGCTGAAGACTGGTATATTTACTCATCTCTCGGCTGAAGGGAAAGTCTATCATGATGCATTTATTTTTGAACAAATGTTGATGTGCATTTTGCACAGTTGTTAATATGGACAAAATTAAACATGTAATGTGTGTGCATACACCAACATCTGCATGCGTGCACACATACACATAAACAGATGTAGAGAGAGAGAGAGAGTCTCATCTTCTGTTTTCTGAATTTAAACTGTCAAATATGAATGGGTTTACTCAATTTCAGACCTATGTAAAGACAGTGATATTGTGTATGATGAATGCAGGATGTTGTTTTTTTATCTGTTTTTGTTAAGTTTATGACTGATGGAAAACACTCTTGTTCTGGACATTTGTTTCTTTCATTTATGTGTGATGTAAGCATTGTGTTAAACACTTTTGAAAGAGTGATAGCATGCCTTTGTATGTTCATATTTGTATGATCACCTAGCGTTGTTGAAAAATACATTTGCTATTTTAAACATTTTTCACTGCTTGCATATTTTTTAAATGTGAACTGTTTCGAAGTTTTATTCACCAAAATATTGTGCCATGTGATACACAGTGTTTATTGAACTTATGATTTTGATCTTATCTTTCTGAAAGAAAATGAACTGTCCCTGTAGGTGAAAACAGCTCCTCTGAGTCAGTTCTCGATTCTGGCATTCCCAGTGCTCTGTGCTTGTCCCTGTTCTGTTCATACTCAGTACCACTCCACTAACTCCTCTCATAGATACATACTCTGTCCCTCATGAAATGTACGCTGATGATATACTACTTCACCAATCTGAAATCTCAGACTGCAAAATCTGACTCATGTTCTTCAAGACTTTCAGGATATCAGAAGATCAACTGAAATTTAATGACAGAAAGACTGAAACTGCTTCCTTCATTTATTGAATCTACCTCCTTGCCTCTCATTGCTGCTCTCAGAAACTCACACCCTATTATCCTGTTCTGCAATCTTGACTCATTCTTCAACAAAGATATTTCCATGTGCTTGCACATCACCAAAACTTATCAAGCTGCATATAGTGAATTTAAATGAATTGGTGCTGTACACCACTACCTCGCGATCAATACAACCAAAATGCCAATTGAAGCATGCATTTGTACATAAGATTACTACAGTCCCTTACTCATCGGCTGTCCACAGATATTTTTTGGACCACTGCAGAGAGTTCAAAACTCTGCTGATAAACTGATTTTTAGAGCAAAACGATCTCAACCCCTTCTTGAAGAATTACACTAGTTGCCCATCACACAACAAGTCAGGTATAAAGCTGCCTGTGTTTGCTACCATTACCAGAACCACATTGCAGTGTCTTTCACAACTTTGTGAAAATGTGTTGTCCATCTCGGTCTTTCTGAACCGCTGCTAATGACAGAACTTTTCATGTCCTGAGATTTAAAAGAGACAAGCATGGTGGCAGAGCTTTTAGTTCATCTGACATTAAAGTCAGGAATTCATTGTCTTTCACCGTGTGACACAGTCTCTCAGTGTCTTCATTCAAATCCAATCTCAGAACTGTTCTTTTCCAGTAGTCCTCTCATTAGTGCCCTCTTCCTGGGTCCTTCTGTGCTGCTGTTTGATTTTATGTTTTATTATTAGGTTGTGTTTTTACATATGTAGTATGTCTGATGTGGGTGCATGCATCAGTGTGTTTAAGTGTGTGTGTGTGCATGTGCGTTTTGTGTGTGTGTGTGTGTGTGTGTGGTGTGTGTGTGTGTGTGTGTGTGTGTGTGTGTGTGTGTGTGTGTGCATGATAATAAAAGTCGTAAATTGTAAAGCACTTTGTGCTTGATAAAAGGTGTTATATAAATGTCCAGTTATCATTCTTAGTATTGTTATTACTATCAATATTGTTATTATTGTTGTTGTTGTTGTTATAATCATTATGCTTATCAAAGAATAGCTTACACACTTGCATGCAGACACCTATTTTATCCACTCTCTTAGAAGAGAGAGAGAGAGAGAGAGGAGGGGGGGGGGGAGAGAGAGAGAGAGAGGAGAGAGAGAGAGAGAGAGAGAGAGAGAGAGAGAGAGAGAGAGAAGATTAGAGATAGAGACCAGCATGAAAATACTATATAATATTGTGCTGTCCTATTTGAAATATTGTAGATTTCCTATGAAATGAAGACCTGTGATATTTTGAAATATTGTAGATGCCTGTCCTCAGTTTGAAATATTGTAGATGCCTGTCCTCAGTTTGAAAGCTGAGGACGTGAGGAATGGAGGAAGTTGGTTGCAAAATCTTCAGTGGTGCCCCAACGGTCAACCAGACTACGGGACTGATGATGATGATGATGAGATGCCTATTATTGTAAAGCGCTGGGAAAGGACACAAAATCTCCTTTCTCGCCAGGAAGGGGAAGATGAAAATGCTTAATATACGTGAGTTGTCGGCAGCTGGCATTAATCTGTATATAAGCTATGAATAGTCTTAATGAGTGAATGTGCAGTTGTGATTGATGTGCCTTTCTGATGCCAATGCATTTTATTCAGTATGTCTAAGGCCCGGCATTGAAGGGGTTAACACATATTTGTGAAACATATAAAACACAGTACATGTTACAGAGAACATACTGTGGTTGAAAAGGAAAGAAAACATAATCATTTAACTGTGTGTAAAGGCTATGACAGAACGGTACCCAATATCTTTAATGCTTCATAAACATGCAAAACCAAGATTAAACAGAATGGTCTCATTACATGGTGACATCAATATGTGAATGAGTGTCTTTCTTATTATTTAATTGATGTTTTGGGTACTGCTTTGTTGATCAGGGGTATACTCATATGTTTTTGTGTTTACTGGTTTGTACGGATATGAACATTTATAAAAATGTGTGTGTGTGTGTGTGTGTGTGTGTGTGTGTGTGTGTGTGTGTGTGTGTGTGTGTGTGTGTGTGTGTGTGTGTGTGTGTGTGTGTGTTCGTTGGTTATTTCTTAAAATGTCTATTCACATGTATGTGCTTTTAGAGGAGTGTGTGTGTGTGTGTGTGTGTGTGTGTGTGTGTGTGTGTGTGTGTGTGTGTGTGTTCATGATCTATCTTTTTTTTTGAGTTTCAAAGTTTTGTTGATGCTTCAATGTCAAATGATTTTAAAAAAAAAAGTGATCTATTGGAGTGTTTTCTTGTAAGTCATTTTGTAATTTCTGGTTTGATATTACTAATCCAACAATTCCACATGTTTTGAGTTCTGTCATGCATGACAGTTGTGTGTAACTGGGTTATAATGATTCTTTGAGGGTCAGTACAAGACTTATGTTATTGTAACAGTAACAATTTATGATGTTTATGAATATGTTAATGAAACAAAATCTGTCCAAATGAGAATTTGAATGCTTTGTGTTTCTGGAGCTGACAGTGGATTTTGTAAATACATATATATTGATTATACAAAATCTGTCTGATTGAGAGAAAAATCAATTTCCACCAATGTATTAGAGCTGAAACATTTCATACAGTCCATTGTTCTTTTCATTGTATATTTTACATTCTTTTCCTTGCTGCTGCATCGCACTTTTTGTCACAGTAGAATTTTTTCCATGTACAAAAATCCAAGACAATTTGTTTCCTTACAAGTACCGGTGAGGAAAGCTTGCACAAGTCTAGAGATTAATTGATAATCAGGATAATGATTATTTTAATTCCACTGGGTTCATCATCATCATCATCATGTGCCCTGCCACATGGCGCTAGTGATCACGGCCCTCCACATGTATCTCTCCCTTGTTGCCGCAAGCACATTTTCCACCCTCTCTGTCCTCAGCCACCCTGCAAGTCCATCCAATATTTTCTCCCTGGGTCTACCTGGTGCTCTCTTTCCCTCCAGCTTTCCTGTTATGACCAGGCGCTCTAATTCCCCTTTCCTCATAAAATGGTCTATATCTTCTTGTTTCTGCCTCCATCGAGACTGTCTTGTTTGTTTTCTTTGCTGTCCATGGAACTTCCAACATTCTTCGTAGAAACCACATCTCGGCTGCCTCAATCTTTTTCTGGCTTTGGGTGTTGACTGTCCATGCATCATAACTGTATAACATTATCAGTTCTATGTAACATTAAGAACCCTCTTCCTGATGTTAATTGATAGGCATTTGTTGGTAAGAATGCTTTTCATGGCTTGGCCGATTCTGCAACCCACTGGGTTGCAGGTAGGTATATTGTTCCAATTTTCAACAAAAGCCTCATACAGGTGCTGGTTTTTTTTTCATTTTTCTTTCTCATGGGCAGCAACTCCCACTTTCATTCAAATGTATAAATGGACTTCATGAGTTTTGCCATTTTATTCCACTGTTAAGACAATTTATTCTGTTTTGGGGATACACATGCTGGGTGTTTACATGTTTCCACTAGCCACAGAACATTGGTATGACTGTCTGTTTGGTAAGGATGGTGCTTTCAATTTAGCACTTCTCCATTGTCTTTTTTGCCTTGTCTATTTGTGTTTCTGTTCTGTCTACCGTTTTCCTCTGATGAAAACGAACCCCTTCAACACCTTACCCACCCGCGCTGTCACATGTATTGACATGTTAAGTAGTCCTGAATGACATTCAGGTGCTGGAGGCATTCAGAATTGTGAAGTATCATTATTAATAAAGTGAACATTACAGTTAGGAGTTTTGGGAAAATTCAAAAATGATTTATCTCTTTGACCAATTCCATATGCACTCTATCCAGATCTGCCAATAATTTTCTGGCAGATTTCTTGAATCTGCATAAAACCAATGTGCTGATCAGCAGTCTTGAAATAGGGAGGACAGGGCCAGTGTTACACTAAGCTGACACCAGTTTGGATTGCTCAGATGAACAGTGAACAGGCCAGTTTTATGTTGAAGGCTGGGGCCAAACTGAATTATAAAATTAACCAGTATGTTATTGCTGTTGGTGTAGGCCTACCTGTGGGCAGCTATTTGTCCATTTGAGGGATTGTTAACATGCGTGGAATCAAATTTGATATAAATTTTGTTCATGTTTTTTTGCCTGCGTGTGAAAACTGTCTAACTCAAGAGTTTTTTTTTCAATATTTAAACACCGATATAATCAAGAGGATTAATGTAGTATTAGTTGGTTTTTGTTTCTTTGTTTTGTGCTTGATGTCTTTTTAACCCCCAAAACGGCACAGTATCATTCTATTTATTGTTTTCAAGTTGACATGTACAAGTTTTTAAAATTGTGAATATCATGAATTATCCCTGTTCTCTCCTTCCCCGATTTATTTTCATGCAGATTTTTAAAGTGTAAATTGAAAACAAATCCCCACCCAACTGACCCTTCTTTGGGGATGCCAGTGTAAATAGTATACCCACCTTTTGGATATTCTGTGTTAGAAATGCCCGTTTCTGTCACTCTTTGTTTCTGTCTTACTCCTTTACTTTCTGTCATCTGTTTCTGTGATGTCATTCCATTCACCTGTATGTATTTTATATTGCATTGCATACTTTCTCTTTGGAGTAATAAGTGGGTACATGTATTGACTGCATTTCTGGCTCTAAGAAAGTGTAATATGCAGAAGCAATTTTAGGTAGTTTAGGCCAGATTTTGTTTCATTTCATACGTTTTAGTGCCCTTTGTTGTTGATATGTGTATTCAGACTTGTTTTTTTAAAATTCCCCTGGTGATAAATTGGGTGGAATGTTCAATGTCCTTACATTATATGCACAAATGCACTGTCTTTGTACTTAATTTTCATTTCCTTTTCAAGGTGTTTTCTTTTTCAACAACTTGATTTGTACGTTTTGAAATAGTTATAACCCAATCACCTTGGCTTTAAAGACAGTAAGAATAAGAATAAGATTAAGAATAAGAAAACAAATGTGTATTTCAATTTGAGATTGTAATATGATTTGTCTAGTTGTAGTTTTGTACTACATTTTAATACCATTGAAAAAAAATCGGTGTCACTTATGTGTATATTTTCCCTGTGTAGACTTAGTTGTGTGCGATTTTGTGATAACCCCCATGTCACAGTTCACTCTGCTGTGGTCTTACATGAGTAACTTTACAAAAATTGAAGTATGATGATAGTCGCATTTTTGTGTGCATGTTCACTGCTGGAACAGTGGACAGTGATGTGATATTTTCATAAAAACTTGATTTTTTTTTTTATTGGCCACTATGTTTGCTATAACTTAAAGCTATGTTTTAGGTTTTATCATGGCAGATGTGTTCTAGGAATTTGGAGTTTGTTCACAAGGGATTTATCACACTTGGGCAATTCCTTAATGTGCTCCACCCAAATCTGCCAGGAATTATTTTGCAGACCCCTTGAGCCTGCACAAAACTCTATGCACTGGCAAGGCCTTGGAACGGGGAAAGGGGAGAAGGAACCTGTGAAACACAAAGCTGACACCACCAGAATGATGGAAACATTAAGATGGGCTGCGAACAGGCCAGTGTTTTAATGATGCAGGCTGGGATTGAACTCTAGATGTCAGATCTTGAGTCCATGGCTCTACCAACCAGCCCGCACATATGGAATATTACACTTACACAGCCAGAGTGATGGAAACATTAAGACAGGCAGTGAACAGGCTGCTTTTTGTTGTTGTGGGCAGGGATTGAATTTGAGATCATCAGATTTGAAGCCCACAGCTCTATCAAAAGAACCAACCTATATATATATATATATATAGCTTCGTTTTTGTAGTTTGCTAACTTTTTTTGTTTAAAATTGTGAACAGTCCATTTTTAACGTACAGGCGTATCAATCCTTTTGTGACAAAGTGGTCAAATTTCATGGAAATGGTGCTGAATGTGACAGAGAAACATGACTTCTGACATAAAAATTGTCAACTATGGCATATGGTGAAGGTGAAAGAATGGGTAATGGTACTTTTGACTGTGATTTAATCATGCAGACCTTATGCCTGCAGAAGGTAATTTTTAACAGTAATAGTACTTTTGTCTGTGATTTAATCATGCAGACCTTATGCCTGCAGAAGGTAATATTTTTAACAGCAATAGTACTGTTGTCTGTGATTTAATCATGCAGACCTTATGCCTGCAGAAGGTAATTTTTAACAGTAATAGTACTTTTGTCTGTGATTTAATCATGCAGACCTTATGCCTGCAGAAGGTAATTTTTAACAGTAATAGTACTGTTGTCTGTGATTTAATCATGCAGACCTTATGCCTGCAGAAGGTAATTTTTAACAGTAATAGTACTGTTGTCTGTGATTTAATCATGCAGACCTTATGCCTGCAGAAGGTAATTTTTAACAGTAATAGTACTGTTGTCTGTGATTTAATCATGCAGACCTTATGCCTGCAGAAGGTAATTTTTAACAGCAATAGTACTGTTGTCTGTGATTTAATCATGCAGACCTTATGCCTGCAGAAAGTAATTTTTAACAGCTGTATGGATATAATGGAACGAAGCCTCTTGTGTTTCCCTTTGGAGTGTGTGTATGTTACAGAATGAAACTAGCACCAAAAAATATTGGATTCCAGGCCATAACACTGTGATGTGAAAGAAGGTACGACATTTTTGTTTGGTTGTTGTTGTTGTTGTTGTATAGTGACTGGGGGTGGTTTCAAACGCCTCTTTGGTTTTGTCAGGACAGAAAGCCTCAGTATTCAGTCTCCTCACATTGTGGTGATAGTTGGAGGTATATTGTAACTTACGTGTGTGTGTGTGTGTGTGTGTGTGTGTGTGTGTGTGTGTGTGTGTGTGTGTGTGTGTGTGTGTGTGATAACTTACTTGTGTGTGTGTGTGTATGTGTGTGTTTGTTTGATAACTTGTGTGTGTGTGTGTGTGTGTGTTTGTTTGTTTGATAACTTACTTGTGTGTGTGTGTATGTGTGTGTGTGTTTGTTTGATAACTTACTGTGTGTGTGTGTGTGTGTGTGTGGTGTGTGTTGTGTGTATGTTTGTTTGATAACTTACTTGTGTGTGTGTGTGTGTGTGTTTGTTTGATAACTTGTGTGTGTGTGTGTGTGTGTGTTTGTTTGATAACTTACTTGTGTGTGTGTGTGTGTGTGTGTTTGTTTGATAACTTACTTGTGTGTGTGTGTGTGTGTGTGTGTGTGTGTGTGTGTTTGTTTGATAACTTACTTGTGTGTGTGTGTGTGTGTGTGTGTTTGTTTGATAACTTACTTGTGTGTGTGTGTTTGTTTGATAACTTACTTGTGTGTGTGTGTGTGTGTGTGTGTGTGTGTGTGTGTTTGTTTGATAACTTACTTGTGTGTGTGTGTGTGTGTGTTTGTTTGATAACTTGTGTGTGTGTGTGTGTGTGTGTGTGTGTGTTTGTTTGATAACTTACTTGTGTGTGTGTGTGTGTGTGTGATAACTTACTTGTGTGTGTGTGTGTGTGTGTTTGTTTGATAACTTACTTGTGTGTGTGTGTGTGTTTGATAACTTACTTGTGTGTGTGTGTGTGTTTGATAACTTACTTGTGTGTGTGTGTGTGTGTGTTTGATAACTTACTTTGTGTGTGTGTGTGTGTGTGTGTGTTTGATAACTTACTTGTGTGTGTGTGTGTGTGTGTGTGTGTGTTTGATAACTTACTTGTGTGTGTGTGTGTGTGTGTGTTTGATAACTTACTTGTGTGTGTGTGTGTGTGTGTGTGTGTGTGTGTGTGTGTGTGTGTGTGTGTGTGTGTGTTTTAAAAATGCTTTTTGATACTCAGTCTTTCTCTTTGTCTTTGCGTCAGTTAGTTGGGGCTCTCCAACACATGTCCAAACATCCGAAATTGAGGTAACCATGAGAGCAAGGCATGGAGGGCGACAGACTGTGATGTCATTTATCTGGTGCTATGTTCGTGACGATGGGGATGATCGTGATGACGCCATGGAGTTCTATTTGAGAGCGACATTGTGTGACCGGACTGTACTCTGTGCTTTCTTTAGTACCGTAGTATTGTTGACCGCCCCGTTATATCGCTTAGCGGCTCTTGGGGCTATAAACGACACAAATTGAAACAGAAATTGAACAAAGTCAGAGAGATGGACGGACACTTGCAGTATTGATAAGGAAATTTACAGTATTGATGATAAATGTCATTGATAGATCTGTGAAATGGATGCGATCGTGGCCTTCGCGACATAATGTAGGCCTATGTCGCGAAGGCCACGATGCGATCCGACTGTCTTTTCAATTTGGCCCGTACCGGTAGTATGCTCAACTGTGGGTAGAAGACGGAAGCGGCTGAAAGCCCTGTCTGTGTGCTTGCGTGTGTGTTTTTGTCGTCTTTGATGTGAAACAACATGGTCATAACGTGCTGAACATGTTTCTCAAATCGGATTGTTCATGTATTTGAACATATTCACGAGTCAGCTTGTTTCTTTTAACCGATTTTGTTATTGTTGTTGTGAGTGTTGTTTTACATCATGCCTGTTTCCTTTCCTTTAATTTCGGCCAGAAAATACGAGCCAGTGACCATGGTGATCCTGTCAGTAAAAAGAAACCATCAGCTGTGCTGTGGTCCTTTTCGGGAAGATCGGTATCAAAGACTGCAGTCACTTAGTGTAACATGTGTTTAAAAAACAACAGATGACATGTTTTTAGCCTCATATCAGTAAAAACAGATAATCAGCATTGATCTTTTTAAGAAAGATCTTTGTTCTTGGAGGTGTTATGTTCCTTGTCTATTGCAGAAGAACCTCTTTGACAAAGAAACGTTTTGAAAACAAGGAGTCGAATTTGTGTGGTTAGTTACAGAATACAGAGCTTTACTGAACAAATTTGTTTTGTCTCACACGCGTACTTAACCTGTATGCAGATACGTTAAAGCATGCACAGACACACCCATGTGTACACACACACACACACACACACACACACACACTCACGGACTGACATTTTGCTGACAATTGTTGGTAGTTTTATATGTGTGCCTTTTAAAAAAATTTTTTTTTTAAAGATTACATATTGCAATTAAAGTGATAGAAAGCCTTTTGTGTTCGAATTAATTCACGTACACTCTTGTATCCATGTTCTTGGCAGTTTGGCTTTAGTGTGCTTTTAGGTTGCTTTTCATTTGTACTTTTCTCGTCCTCTTTTGTTGTTTGTTTAGCCAGTCATTCTGTTGCTGTATATTTATGATAGCATTCTGATTTTCTTGGATGTATACGTATTCAGCTTTACCTTTACCCTGCAGGCGTATGTTGCTACACTGTTTGCGTACCCCATCTTTGGTGGGCATGCATACTGGTGTTTTCAGTTTGCCATAAGCCACGAGATACTGACATGACATATAGGATCTTTGGGGCACCATATGGTGTTCAGTTTGCCATAAGCCACGAGATACTGACATGACATTAGGATTTGGGGCATGCATACTGGTGTTTTCAGTTTGCCATAAGCCACGAGATACTGAATGACATATAGGATCTTTGGTGGGCATGCATACTGGTGTTTTCAGTTTGCCATAAGCCACGAGATACTGACATGACATATAGGATCTTTGGTGGGCATGCATACTGGTGTTTTCAGTTTGCCATAAGCCACGAGATACTGACATGACATATAGGATCTTTGGGGGGAGCATATGGTTTTCAGTTTGCATAGCACGGATACTGATGTAATAGATCTTTGGTGGCAGCAATGGTGTTTCGTTTGCCATAAGCCACGAGATACTGACATGACACATAGGATCTTTAACCCTTTGACTCCCGCACTCTGTCTTCCAATGGCAAAAGCTTAACTCCTTGACTTCCTCACTTTGTCCTCCAGCTTCCTGCAGGAAGCTGGTGGATAGGATGAGGGAGTCAAGGGGTTAAGTTTTTGCTTTGCTAGCATGGTTGACAATCAGGTGCTGGTGGACAGGGTGCGGGAGTCAAAGGGTTTATGTGTATGTTTGATGGTCTACATGCATGTATACATGGAAGGGGTAAGGGGGTTTGGCAGTGGCAGACGTTATTATAGAGGTCGGGAAAAATCTCCCAACTTGTTACCCATCATATGGGAGATGACACGGCAGGATCGAACCTAGACCCTCCAACTGGAAATCCCACATTTACCTACTTTACAACTGCGCCCGTCTCGATTTCTGTCTGTGTGTTCGTTTGTTCTTTACGTTGTCTGTCTCACACAAACTCTGGTCTCTCTCTCTGTCTGTCTGTCTCTCTCTCACGCACACACTTCAAATAATCAAATTGCAGCATAGAATTTCAGCAGCACCTGTGTACGTAGGAAGAGATACACCCCCAGATACAGACAAGTTGACTTATTCGCAGCAGAGATGTCATGCAGCAAGGTGGAACAGATGAAGATGTCGGATTCAAAAGCAGCCGTACACTCCAACCATTGTGGAATCCGAGAGCCCTCCCAGAAAACGTAACTGACTAAATTTCAACTTCAGTTTTTTACACACACACACACACTCACACACACACACACACTCTCTCTCTCTCTCACACACACACACACACATCCTGAGACTTTACCTGAAAGTGTCACGAACCTTGAAATTACAGCACAGGCTTTCGAGACTATTAGCTGTGTGGTGCTTAATGACAGTTTTCAGTTAAAAGTGATTGCATGGCAGTCATCGTCACCATCAGCATCTTCTTCATCCCATCATCACTGTCCACCTCCTCATCTTCTCTACTTAATGCACTTGTGAAGAAGAAGCAGGGGGCTTGTCTCATCATCATTTCTAGCATCACATCCTAATATGACTGGGAAGATAAAAAATGAAGAGAATGGAAGATTCTTACTGATGAGTAAAACGACGACTTGAAAAGTAGACCAGATGTAGCAGAAGTTATTTCATCTAAGATTTGGGGAAAATGCATATGAAACTATCTGAGATCGATGAACTCCTCTTGAACCAACTCCAAACACTAAAACTCTCCTCTTGTTCGTTTTAATGTTTACTTTCTTTTCTTCTGTTCCTGTGTTCGTGTGTTTTTGTCGTTTTTTTTTTTTTGGGGGGGGGGGGGGGGGTGCGGGTTTTTACTTTTTTTTTTTTTTTATACTTTTATCATTCATTTTAATTTCGTTTCATACGTTGACTACTGAATTCCGTTTTCATATTTGTATGCTTTACGTGTAGAATAGCAAGCATCAACTGTAAGAGATCCACCTGAGCCCAGTGCTGTTTCTTGAGAAATACAGAGTTTTCATGTTTTCAAGCCATTAATGATGCAAATATTTAAGGATAGGTTTATGATCTTCACAACGCCTAATTCTTCGTATATCCTTCACATTCTACATGATCAACACAAAGTTGCTGTGAAAACCAGTCAACCAACCAACCAACCAACCACCAGTTAACTATAAACCACACAACCAGATAATGAACAACTTACCGTGCTGGTTTCATTGTTTGTTCAAAGCTTCTATATGATACAAACATAATTAATTTCTATACAATTTTTATTCAGAAAGTATCATTTCTACATTGTTAACAAATACGCATAACGAACAGCTCTACACATCAAAGAGCGATATTGTCAACTCTTTGTGTTGTTGGTCCGTGCTTTTGATCATCAAGGTAAATAATGTTAACCCTCCCCCCATTCCAGTACTGATGTCTCTGCGAACAGCATGTGGGTCGACATACATGAAAATTTTGTGTGCTAAATCTCCCCCCTTTCCAGTACTGATGTCTCTGCGAACAGCATGTGGGTTGACATACATGAACATTTTGTACGTTAAATCTCCCTCCTTTCCAGTACTGATGTCTCTGCGAACAGCATGCATGTTGACATACATGAAAATGTTTTATGTTAAATTTCCCCCTTTGTAGTACTGATTTTTCTGTGAACAGCATGCGTGTCGACATAGAATCTATATGAAAATTTTGTATGGCGACCATGGACTTCCAACCATCTCTATCTCTCGTTGCCCCCAGCATCTCCCCCACCCTCCTCATCCCCAGCCACTCTGCAAGTCCGTCCAGCATTCTCTCCCTGGGTCTATACAAGATCGATTTACGATAATTACAAGATTGTCTTCAGTTTAACTACTAATGGAACCGGGTTTAAAATGTATAAAAACAATAAATATTCCATCAACGCACAAAAGAGTGTCCTTCATTTTGAAACTACCGATGGAACCAATTGAAAATATATAAAAGCATTAAGCATTACCGACTATTGTGGCTAAATTGATTAATGAAGAAGGATGGGCAAAATTTTCCACACAATGGTTTTGATAAAATGCGCAGGCAAAGAAGAAGGCGATGGAATTCAATACGCACAAGTGTTAATTGAATGAACAATGAACATATTTTTGTACGCTTGAAAAAGACTAGTGCCGAGCCAAAACATTTTTTTTTGGTGTTATTGTGATTGTTGTTTAAAGCCCGGCCGACTGCTCAGAGCCATATAAGGGCTATAACCGCTTCAAAATATATAAAAACTTCAACAGAAAAAGAAAGAAAAGAAAATTAACGACATATATCAATGCATTCGCACACATAATTTATGGACATGTCCCTGGCGTTGACCATTCCGTCCAATTTATCGCACAGGGGATTTAAAATAACGCATCTGAATACAAATTTAAGCATACCTAAAGACACCAAAACATATCTAAAAACCGGCGTAAATCATCTAAAATTGCTTCCGCATATCTCACCTCCCTAGAGCCAAAAGTGCACTCAATACATGTACGCAATTATCAGTCCTAAGAAAAAGTACATAAGACTTTATTGAACACATACAGGTGAATGGACCAGCAAGGCAGAAAATGACAGGAAGAAACGAGAGAAAGCAAAGAAGGAAGAAAGAAACAAAGAGAGTGACAGAAAAGAGGAAATTTCTAGCACAGAATTTCCAGAAGGTGGGGGATACCATTCATACTGAGAGAGCCCCCGGCATCCCCATGGGGGAAGAGCCGAAGCTTAGCATCTGTCCTGTCTCATTAATACAGGAGATCATACTTGATTTTGCTGTGCTCTGCATTGGGATTATTGTAGGCCTACATGCCAGCTGTCACATTCAGATTTTACGCAACCAGCATCATGTGTGACAGGAAAAGCTAACAGGTAATGGTCGTCCCCTAACTATGAGGGTAAAAGCTAACAGGTAATGGTTGTCTCCTAACTGTGAGGGTAAAAGCTAACAGGTTATACCCTAACTGTGAGGGTAAAAGCTAACAGGTAATGGTTATCCCCTAACTGTGAGGGTAAAAGCTAACAGGTAATGGTTGTCCCCTAAATGTGAGGGTAAAAGCTAACAGGTAATGGTTATCCCCTAGCTGAGGGTAAAAGCTAACAGGTAATGGTTGTCCCCTAACTTTGAGGGTAAAAGCTAACAGGTAATGGTTGTCCCCTAACTGTAGGGGTAAAAGCTAACAGGTAATGGTTATCCCCTAACTGTGAGGGTAAAAGCTAACAGGTAATGGTTGTCGCTTAACTGTAGGGGTAAAAGCTAACAGGTAATGGTTATCCTCTAGGAAGGTAGCTAACAGGTAATGGTTGTCCCCTAACTGTGAGGATTATCCCCTAACTGTGAGGGTAAAAGCTAACAGGTAATGGTTATCCCTTAACTGTGAGGGTAAAAGCTAACAGGTAATGGTTATCCCCCTAACTGTGAAGGTAAAAGCTAACAGGTAATGGTCGTCCCCTAACTGTGAGGGTAAAAGCTAACAGGTAATGGTTATCCCCTAACTGTGAGGGTAAAAGCTAACAGGTAATAGTTATCCCCAAACTGTGAGGGTAAAAGCTAACAGGTAATGGTTGTCCCCTAACTGTGAGGGTAAAAGCTAACAGATAATGGTTATCCCCTAACTGTGAGGGTAAAAGCTAACATGTAATGGTTATCCCCTAACTGTGAGGGTAAATTCTAACAGGTAATGATTGTCCCCTAACTGTGAGGGTAAAAGCTAACAGGTTATACCCTAACTGTGAGGGTAAAAGCTAACAGGTAATGGTTATCCCCTAACTGTGAGGGTAAAAGCTAACAGGTAATGGTTGTCCCCTAAATGTGAGGGTAAAAGCTAACAGGTAATGGTAAAAGCTAACAGGTAATGGTTATCCCCTAACTTTGAGGGTAAAAGCTAACAGGTAATGGTTGTCCCCTAACTTTGAGGGTAAAAGCTAACAGGTAATGGTTGTCCCCTAACTGTAGGGGTAAAAGCTAACAGGTAATGGTAAAAGCTAACAGGTAATGGTTATCCCCTAACTTTGAGGGTAAAAGCTAACAGGTAATGGTTGTCCCCTAACTTTGAGGGTAAAAGCTAACAGGTAATGGTTGTCCCCTAACTGTAGGGGTAAAAGCTAACAGGTAATGGTTATCCCCTAACTGTGAGGGTAAAAGCTAACAGGTAATGGTTGTCGCTTAACTGTAGGGGTAAAAGCTAACAGGTAATGGTTATCCTCAGGAAGGTAGCTAACAGGTAATGGTTGTCCCCTAACTGTGAGGATTATCCCCTAACTGTGAGGGTAAAAGCTAACAGGTAATGGTTGTCCCCTAACTGTGAGGGTAAAAGCTAACAGGTAATGGTTATCCCCTACCTGTGAGGGTAAAAGCTAACAGGTAATGGTTGTCCCCTAACTGTGAGGGTAAAAGCTAACAGGTAATGGTTATCCCCTACCTGTGAGGGTAAAAGCTAACAGGTAATGGTTGTCCCCTAACTGTGAGGGTAAAAGCTAACAGGTAATGGTTGTCCCCTACCTGTGAGGGTAAAAGCTAACAGGTAATGGTTGTCCCCTAACTGTGAGGGTAAAAGCTAACAGGTAATGGTTGTCCCCTAACTGTGAGGGTAAAAGCTAACAGATAATGGTTATCCCCTACCTGTGAGGGTAAAAGCTAACAGATAATGGTTATCCCCTACCTGTGAGGGTAAAAGCTAACAGATAATGGTTATCCCCTACCTGGAGGGTAAAAGCTAACAGGTAATGGTTATCCCCTAACTGTGAGGTACGTGTGAGAGTGGGATAAGTCGAGACTTGAACTTTTCTTCGGCCTAGCATTTGAGGACGATGCCCATCTCCTCTCTCTCTCGCTGCTTTACCTTCCACAACTCTGAGCAGAGCTAGACATCTGTTCACGGTTAAGTAGACTGAAGATGTTGGGTTAGAAATTGTACCTATGTACAGATATTGGAACAACCTGACTTGCCCATCTAACTGCAGTAGCACAAGGGAGCATAGCATAGTAGCATAGCAAGGTTGGCACAACTTGCCCATCTGATACATCCATCCATCCACACTGCCGTAACACATAAGAAAGAAAAGGGTAACATTTCTGATGACAGTTAACCCTTTGACCCCTGCACTCTATCCACCAATTGCAAAAAAACATCACTCTTTGATTCCCTCACCCTATCCACCAGCTTCCTGCAGGAAGCTGGTTGATAGAGTGCGGGAGTCAAAAGATTAAGTATTTGCTTTGCTAGCATGATTGACAATTTAGGATACTGATAGACAGGGTGCGGGGGTCAAAGGGTTAATTAAACATGTGGGCAATACAAATTAAGACACTTTAAATCATGTGAAAATAGCCTATACGTTTAACTGATATCAGCAGTCGAGAGTTCAAACTCATCGAAGAACGTCATTTATATTAATCTACTTTAGACCTTCATTCAAACAATCAAAGAACGCGAATCCTAGAATCACAAGTTTAACAGCATACACGGGTATATTTATTTTCTGTATGAGCTTTACATATCACTGATTGATATATTCCTTGGTATATATGTTTCTTGTTTTGTGGGCAGATTCTGTTATTTCTACCGAACACTTTTGTACAGATATCTGGTCAAAACGTCGATAGTTACACTGAAACAGCTTCCAAATTACCAAGAAATTATTATGTATGAATTTTTAATCGACTGAGCATAAAACAATGCAAAAGGAACGTACAACACTGTCCAAAATCTGTGCAACTGAGGTGATGGGAGTGAGAAACTGCGTGTGTGTGTGTGCGTGCGTGCGTGCGCGCGCGCGCGCGCGCGTGTGTGTGTGCGCGTGCACATACGTCCGCATATATGAAGAGAAAGAACAAATCAAATTTCAGCAGTGGAAATATTTATCATTTTTGGTACAGGTCTACGTCTACGTACGGACACAGGGCTAAATGTAAAGTGACCGTAACATGTAGAGTTTGAGTGAAACAGAACAGCGGTAATACTCTGAGCATTGTGGGGACAACAATGGACACGCTTTTCTTAAGGAAAAAATGACATATTTTCACTTACGAGTCGTCATAGAAAATAAACAAGCAACACATATACAGAAAGCAAGATCTGTTCTATGGTATTCACGGATAAAACAGTCATCGTGTTACCAGATTAACAATAGTATATCATACACAAGCCTGATTTACATTCTCAGTGAAGCCATGATTAAAACACAGTAACACAATATTGTTTCACTCCGAATACAATGTCAATGGCACTAGAATCAGATGTAAAAGCACTAGATCCATTATTATGAAGCTCTAACACAACATGAACGTACAATATATACTCCTAATCATAATTTAAGGGCCACTTCTTCCTTCCTCTCTAATTTTAAGTTGAAATAATTGACAATGTTTAGAATTGATTCTATGTTTTATTTCATCATTTCCACACCTGTTTCGGAAAAAGAAATTAGCACAATGACCCATTAGTGAACAGCACATGCATTTAAAGGAACATCCCCCCCTTTTCAAAAAACAGAAAGTGTCAGATTTGGCCAATCTGTTTTCAATATCGCGTGTGTCCGCCCCGAGCCTGGATGCATGCTTCACAGCGCCGATGCATCGACCCCACAAGGGTACGGAGTGTGTCCTGAGGGATGGCCGCCCACTCGATCTGCAGGATGTCGACCAGCCTGGCCAGGGTGCCCGGTGGGGGGTGGTTGTCCCTGATGCGCCTCCCGAGCACATCCCAGAGGTGTTCAATTGGGTTCAGGTCAGGTGAGCACGCTGGCCAGGCCATACGGACGACTTCATGCTGCTCCAGGAAGTCGGTCACAAGGCGTGCTCGATGCGCAGGTGCATTGTCGTCCTGGAAGATGGCGCCTTGACCAAGGTCCACAAGCGCAGGCAGTGCCACGGCCGCCAGAACCTCGTCCCGGTACCGGACCCCGTTCAGGATGCCGTCAATGGGGAGCAGGGGGGTCCGGGTACCACAGCTCATGCCACCCCACACCATCACCGACCCGCCGCCGTACCGGTTATGCTCTTGGACAGTGGCGTCAGCGAACCTCTCCCCTTGACGTCGCCACACCCGAGCCCGGCCATCGTTAAAGGTCAGGGTGAACCTGGACTCATCCGAAAACAAGACCCGGGCCCACTGTTGCCTTGTCCAGGTCACGTGCTCCCTGGCCCAGGTCATGCGGCGCACTCTGTTGACCGGTGACAGCACGGGTCGGACGGCCGGTCTCCGTGACCTCAAGTTTGCCTCATGTAGCCGTCTTCTCACCGTGCTGCAGCTGATGTTAGCACCTGTTGCGTCCCTCAGCTGACCCCTCAAGGTCACCGCAGTGGATGCCCTTTCCCTCAGGACGGAGAGGGCAAGGTAGCGGTCTTGCTGTCTTGTCGTTACTCTGGGTCGACCCGTGTGACGCCTTTCCTGGACTGCTCCAGTCTCATTGAAGCGCTCCATCAGTCTCTGGATTGTGGAATGCGACACTTCAAGTCGTCTAGCAACTTCCCGCTGCGCTAGGCCTTCATCAAGCAGAGCGAGGGCTCTCCCCCGCTGCTCATCCGTCATCCGTCGTCTTGCAAGCATGGTTAAAACGAACCAAGAACGGGTCCTTTTTATCCTCGTCTGCGGGCAACTTTGGCTGGAGTAGTGTTCACAAAGGGCTTGCCTTGCACGTGCAAAGCGAATTTTGTCGCTACCTTGCCTGCGTCGTCAGAGAGACCCTGCTGAAGATTCGACAATTTCGTGTGGAAATTGTCTTCCTTGGGCCGCCCATTGCAAATCGGCAAATCCCCAAACACGTGCCAAAAGGAAACTGCAATGTTGTCTGAGCTCTTATCCATTCAGTTACGGCAACGAATTGGAGAAAAGAGTAAGAGAAAATAGGTTATTTCTCCTTTCAAAAATTGACTCAAAAACGTTCCTGGCCCTTCAATAATGACGTGTAGTATATGTCTCCACTTTCTTCCGACGTCAACAACGGTTGACCCTTTGTGCCGACTATGAACAGGCATCGGAGAGACCTCAAGCATCGTAAATATAAACACCTATAGATGTCGCTAAAATGAGTTGCCAGCGAACAAAATTTGGGTGGGCTTGAAGAATATTCCATATCACTGCTGCTGCAGTAGGGAGAGCACATAAGAAAGGACTGTCCCGGTGCAATTCATCCCTGTCGGAAAAATGAATCAACAATAATTGCAGATCCATGTCTGTGAGATAAAAGGTTCCACGCCCAAGCCAATATGATTATGCACAGCATCTCTCGTTTCTGTGACCTTGTGAAATAGAGCCATTCTCTCTTTAAAACAACCACATCAACGTCAGTATAAAAGCAGCATAAAAATAGATCACATTCAGTTTTGTTGTGTTCTGAAACTTTGTAAACACTGGTCGTTGCTACAGAAGCAACGACCATACAAACACATGATATTATATAAACAGACTACACGTGACGAAGTAAAGAATACCAAGTGCAACCTTTCTCTCAGCCAGCAGATTCCTCTCATACACTTGTAATGTGTGGACCACTGGTGAGAAAAAGAGAAAACCTGAAAATGCATTTCAATTAAAATGGTACAATTATTTTCAATGGTCAAACGGTTAGGACTGCAGTGAAACGCCGGAACCGCAAATCATGATAGAAAAAAATAAGTCGGACAGGAACCAAAAAAAAAAAAAAAAAGTTTCAAAATGCATAAACAAGGAAAGTTATCTTAGTTCTTGCATTCGTGATGACGAGTTGGAATTCCTCCCTTGTTACATTACTGTCACTCCTTCCAAATCACTGCTTAACTTCTTGCAAATTAATGATCTCCATTGTTTGTACACGTTCGATAAAAAACAAACAATTAACAGATATCTCATTATGTTTCAACCGTTTCTTAATAGCAAACTATGCACTCAATATGAGAAATAGGAGATACACGCATAAGTTCTGATCCCTGGCTATCACCAAACTTTAAATGGATATTTTAAGTTTTTTTTTTACACTATTACACTATCTGATTGAGTCAAAAATCTTGGAGCTGTTCTTGATCCTCAACTCTCTGTGCAGAAATTCATCATCCAAACCTGTCAGTCTTGTCACTGTCAACTGCAACGTTTCAGTTCTGTTCACCGTTATCTTTCAACTTCAGCAGCATCTAAACTTGTGTGTGACTCCTCTTATCTTGTCTCACGTAGATCTATTATTGTAACTCTCTGACTTGCCTGCTTCTTCTATTGCATGCCTCAGCTTGTTCAGAATTCCGCGGCCCGTCTTGCCCTTCGTAAAACCAGGCATAATAATATCACACCCTCGCGCCACTTTCTCCACTGTTTGCCATTTCTCAAAGAATTTCACACAAAATCGATACGTTATGCTACAAGCGTATCATTCTTCTTCTTCTTCTTCAGTGGTATTAACGTCCCAGCATGATAACGATTAGGGACTGTGAAGCGTATCAACGGTACTGCACTTATTTATCTTTGTGGCCATCCCTGCCCGACCCTCGGTTCTGCTTCTGATACTTCTTGTTCATAAATTCTTTGATACAGATCTTCAAGTCGGTCGCCTCCCTTTTCATATGCCTGGTCCATATAAATGAACGATCTTTCCCGCTTATTCGACACTCACACACTCTCTGTTCCTTCCAACTTAACTTGAAGGCATACCCTTTTTGTCCAGCAGTGATTTCCCATCTACATGCCCACCTTTTCACACCACTCCCCTCCTGTCCTCCCCCTACCGGTTTACGTATGTTTTGTGCCCTGGAGTTTTGGTCGTTGATGGGTGATTGCTTTGGTGAATGATGAGTGTGCGCTTTGGTTTGATTCTTTTTTCAAGATTTGGCGCCTTATCATCATCATCATCATCGTCGTTATTATATCATCATCATCACTATTATTATTACTATTATTATTCAACGTCAGATCACCTACGAGACCTCCATAGACTGGGGACGAAATTTCACTCTGACAGGTGGCCAAGAGGTTTGCAGTGGGCAACAATGTCATTCACGACCTCACCGAATGCTTCGGAAAAAAAAACCCTCCATGAAGCTAGCCTGCTGTTTAAGACTAGACAGTGCACGGGACTCTTAATCCCAGGGTCTGGGACTCGAGCCCCACAGTGGGTCAAATTGGTGTCCAAAATTGTACTTTGTGGCCCATTAACTCAGTTGTTAGGGCACCATGCTCATAACACAGGGGTTGTATGCTCAAATCTTAAACAGGCCATATTTTTCCCCCAGTGGTTCCGTCAGCTAGTTAGCGCGGCATGCTGATAACGCAGGAACGTGTGTTTGATCCTCAAGCGGAACATAGGTTTCATTTTCTCTGTGGCCCATTAGCTCAGTCGTTAGAATGACATGCTCATAACGCAGTGGTTGGGGGTTCAAACCTTTCGGCAGGCTATTTTCAACGGACTGGTGTTCTATTTTGTTTTTGTTTTTGACAAAGCTATGGACTTCATATCTATTTTGTATTCATCCCGGCCCGCAGCATTGAAAACTAGCCTGTTGGCTGCCTATCTTAATTAATGTTTTCATTATTCTGGTGGTGTCAGCTTACGTACAGTTTCATAGGTCACTTCTCCCCTCTCCTCCTCATTTCAAGACCTTGCCAGCGCACAGGATTTTGTGCAGGCTGAGTGAGTCTGGTAGATTTAGATGGAGCGCATATGGAATTGTCTGAGAGCTATGAACCCCTCTTTGACAAACACCAAATTCTCTCTGTGGTCAGAACAGAGAGGATGCACAATCAAGCAAGACAAATACTTTTGCAGGAGAAAGTGACGGTGAGAAGTTCAATACACGAAACAGAACGAACTAACAACGCGTTAGACAGAGAATTAGAGACGAACCACTGTGTAAAGTAGATAGGCGGAGTTGTCTAACACAGCGCACCGTTAATGAGCACTCACCTATAAGCGCACATTTTGCATGTCTAGAAGAGCGTGTTTTCATGCCACAGTGTACGTGATTTTTCATGCCACAGTGTACGTGTTTTCATGCACAGTGTACGTGATTTTTGTTATGATACGCGCGCGTGGTTGAAGCTGTTTTCATCCTTACTCCAGCTGAGTTGCCACTAATGAGACCAGAAATGTTTTTTCTGAATCTGCAGCAGACAGAAACTCTGAAAACGGAATAT
This sequence comes from Monoplex corrugatus, assembly GCA_030674185.1. Classification (NCBI taxonomy): domain Eukaryota; kingdom Metazoa; phylum Mollusca; class Gastropoda; order Littorinimorpha; family Ranellidae; genus Monoplex; species Monoplex corrugatus. The sequence goes on along the minus strand of CM060306.1, from coordinate 15,728,661 downwards.
GAGACTGGTGCTGTCATAAGGAAAGATTTCATTGCTGGTATGGGACATAAGAAACCTTCCTGTATTGCTACAGACTTGATCACTCGCACAAACTGCGTTTACTTGGTAATACCGACTAGAAACGATTTCTGTAGAGACAGTTGTTACGTGGTGTGAAATTGTTGTTCAATTTACACGTGCTTTTACTGTGTTTATGTGTGTGCTTGCGTGTTTCCGTGTTTGCATGTTTGTCTGTCTTTGCGTGTTTGAGTGTGTGTGTGTGTGTGTGTGCGTGTGTGTGTTTTGTGTGTGCGTGTGTGTGTGTGTGTGCGAGTGTGTGTGTGTGTGTTGTGTGTGTGTGTGTGCTTTGGGTGTGTTGTGTGTGGCGTTTGTGTTGTGTGTGTGTGTGCGTGTGAGTGTGTTGCGTGTTTAATTGTATGTGTGCGTGTGTGTGTGTGTTACAGAGATAGTTAGATAAATAGATAGATAGGTAGATAAAGAGATAGATAGAGAGTATTTGATTGATTAACCTTCTCGTTAACAGGTAACAAATTCAGCCTGGTGTCAGGCTGATAAAATACCAGTATAAAATATAGACTAGGTAAAACGTAGGTTAGGTAGGGTCTCAGGACCTGGCCAGCTCATGGGTTTATGTGTAGGTTTAAGGTTTGAGCCACGATCACCACACACATGGCACCTGTGACATTAGTGCATATGGAATTCTTTCCGAGCGCGGAGACGTCGTCTTGAGAAAGTGAAACTGAAACTGAAGTCTGGTGTAGTGATCACTAACATTTTACAGTGCGCTCTTTTGGGACATAGATATGCTGTTTTTAGACATATTTCATTCATAAGTGCGCGTTTCTTAGTCCCAAAAGAGCACTCTGTATGATATTTTCGTCACGCGCGTTTATAGAGAGAAGAACACAAACAAGCAAATAAACAAAAAGAAAAAAAAAAAGAGAGAGAGAGAGAAAAAAAAAAAAGAGAGAGAGAGAGAGAAAAAAAAAAAGAGAGAGAGAGAGAGAAAAAAAAAAGAGAGAGAGAAAAAAAAAAAGAGAGAGAGAAAAAAAAAAAGAGAGAGAGAGAGAGAGAAAAAAAAAAGAGAGAGAGAGAGAGAGAAAAAAAAAGAGAGAGAGAGAAAAAAAAAAGAGAGAGAGAGAGAAAAAAAAAAGAGAGAGAAAAAAAAAAGAGAGAGAGAGAGAGAGAAAAAAAAAAGAGAGAGAGAAAAAAAAAAAAGAGAGAGAGAAAAAAAAAAGAGAGAGAGAGAGAAAAAAAAGAGAGAGAGAGAGAGAGAAAAAAAAAAAGAGAGAGAGAAAAAAAAGAGAGAGAGAGAGAGAAAAAAAAAGAGAGAGAAAAAAAAAAAGAGAGAGAGAGAGAGAGAAAAAAAAAAAGAGAGAGAGAAAAAAAAAAAGAGAGAGAGAGAGAGAAAAAAAAAGAGAGAGAGAGAAAAAAAAAAAAGAGAGAGAGAAGAAAAAAAAAAAAAAGAGAGAGAGAGAGAAAAAAAAAAGAGAGAGAGAGAAAAAAAAAAGAGAGAGAGAAAAAAAAAAAGAGAGAGAGAGAAAAAAAAAAAAGAGAGAAAAAAAAAGAGAAGAAAAAAAAAAGAGAGAGAGAAAAAAAGAGAGAGAGAGAGAAAAAAAAAAAGAGAGAGAGAGAGAGAAAAAAAAAGAGAGAGAGAGAGAGAGAGAAAAAAAAAGAAAAAAACGCTGTAGCCCTACATGCGGAGTGGTCAAGCTGGCGTTAGGAAGCCATAAAACATGCAACTATATATCAAGCTGGGCAAGAAACAAAAGAGAAGGAAAATCGGTTTTCTGCACAAATCAGTCCGGTGGTATCAGCACAGTGTTACATACACTCCGTGCCTTTACCACCCACCCCATCTTGTCTCTTCCATTTCAAGACCACGTCAGCACGTAGGGCTTTATGGGAGGTGGGGGGGGGGGGATGAAGTCTGTCTGCCAGGTTACAAAAGATGGCAGTTTGGGTGGAGCGCTCATAAGGAATTGTCCAAGTACGATGGATCCCCTTTTGTAAACTCTGCAGTGTTTTATAGACTCCGTACCTTTACCACCCATCCCATCTTGTCTCTTCCATTTCAAGATCATGCCAGCACACAGTGCTTTATGCAGGATGAAGTCTGTCTGCCAGGTTACAAAATATGACAGTTTGGGTAGAGCGTGTAAGGAACTGTCCAAGTACGATGGATCCCCTTTTGTAAACTCTGCAGAGTGTTTTATAGACTCCGTACCTTTACCACCCATCCCATCTTGTCTCTTCCATTTCAAGATCATGCCAGCACACAGTGCTTTATGCAGGATGAAGTCTGTCTGCCAGGTTACAAAATATGACAGTTTGGGTAGAGCGTGTAAGGAACTGTCCAAGTACGATGGATCCCCTTTTGTAAATTCTGCAGAGTGTTTTATAGACTCCGTACCTTTACCACCCATCCCATCTTGTCTCTTCCATTTCAAGATCATGCCAGCACACAGTGCTTTATGCAGGATGAAGTCTGTCTGCCAGGTTACAAAATATGACAGTTTGGGTAGAGCGTGTAAGGAACTGTCCAAGTACGATGGATCCCCTTTTGTAAACTCTGCAGAGTGTTTTATAGACTCCGTACCTTTACCACCCATCCCATCTTGTCTCTTCCATTTCAAGATCATGCCAGCACACAGTGCTTTATGCAGGATGAAGTCTGTCTGCCAGGTTACAAAATATGACAGTTTGGGTAGAGCGTGTAAGGAACTGTCCAAGTACGATGGATCCCCTTTTGTAAACTCTGCAGAGTGTTTTATAGACTCCGTACCTTTACCACCCATCCCATCTTGTCTCTTCCATTTCAAGATCATGCCAGCACACAGTGCTTTATGCAGGATGAAGTCTGTCTGCCAGGTTACAAAATATGACAGTTTGGGTAGAGCGTGTAAGGAACTGTCCAAGTACGATGGATCCCCTTTTGTAAACTCTGCAGAGTGTTTTATAGACTCCGTACCTTTACCACCCATCCCATCTTGTCTCTTCCATTTCAAGATCATGCCAGCACACAGTGCTTTATGCAGATGAAGTCTGTCTGCCAGGTTACAAAATATGACAGTTTGGGTAGAGCGTGTAAGGAACTGTCCAAGTACGATGGATCCCCTTTTGTAAACTCCAAACTCATAATCGCAATCTTTGTAATGACACACACAAGCGTTGAAACCTTTTGTGCCTGATAAGACGGCACAAGAAGCATATTGGATAGAAAAATAAAACCACCACTACATTTTCTTCTGTTCCTTTTTGGTGAAATGTGTAGACGAAAACCTTCCAGCTGTTAGCGGTCACCGTGGTGCAGTGGTTAGCGCAACAGACTACAAAATGGAAGGTTGTGGGTTCAAATCCCCATCAGTCTTATCAAAATTACTGTGGGATTTTTCAGTCCAGCCCAACCTGCTCCTACCCTAAACAGAGTATGCGATAGGCTCGTTGGGAAGACTGGGAGCATACAGTCTTCTTATGGATGCATCATTGAGGTGTTGCTTAAATCTCTTGACCAACACACCGCAGGTGTCTGTATCGCTTAGGTCTGGCTGACACCAGGATATGCTATGACAGTATGCGTAGAACACAGCCCTGTTACGCAGTTTCAATGGTAGATGGAGCTCTATAGCATCATGAGTATCGTCCACATCGTCATCATCATCGCACTGAAAAACTGTCAGCTTTTGTGACCATCAAGTGGCGTAAAACAAGAGCGGGGAAAAAGCGATGAGCACAAATGAAAACTGCCTCAGTGCATTGGTCCTCTAAAAGATGTTCCAGTCGTTTCACAACATTCACAATTTCTCTGTATGTCATACTGCAGGTATACTGTGTATACTTTCTCCTACAGTGCAGGAGAAACCAAAATCAAGCATTACAATAATGATACTGCATTGCTGGAGAAACCAGTTCAACAATAATTTGGTCAAAACAAACAACCCAACTAAAGAAACAAACAAATGAACAAGTACACATTTTTGTACATACATTATACTGGTCATCAGCAACGACTGGTCACGTGCCAACAAAATATATCATTAAAAACAAATCCGCAACCAGCGTTTCTACTTCTGCTAGTAGCCACAGTGGCAATTTGGGTAAAACAAAACTCTTGACGTCACGGTGAGGTCGGTCATAACTGACTTCTTGACGTCATGGGTGACACTTCATCGTTGAGCGAGGTGGAAGTGACGCCGCAAGGACCGTAAGTGACGTCAGATGACGCCGACCGGAGACTCCATGTGGGCGATGGCTGCAAACGAAGGGCGAGGAGGGAGGAGATTGGGCAGGGGGAGGGTGGGGCTGAGATGGTGATCAGACCTTGGTGATGTGAGTGGTGGTGGAACTCTGAAAGGAGTCCACCCTGGACACGATGCTGCTGTAGCGGCACTTTTTCTTTGGACGTAGGCACAAACCGAGGAACCCTGCAATCACAATGATAGACGTGGGTCATTTTCTTAATTATAGGAAACCAATCAATCCTAAAAAATAAAAGAAAACAGAAAACACACACACACAAAATAAATTTAAAAAAAAAGAAAAAGAAAAGAAAAAAATGAACAGTGTCGGGTCATGTTTTCTAAATCGAACAATCGACTTATCTAATGAACATGCGATGAGATCATTTTTCAAAAATGTTACTTCAAACAGTTCCATATACAAAACTAATTGATAGGAACTCGTTTCTTAAATAGGAATTCAAACAATTGTGAACGTATTACAGAGGAAGATTTCCTTAATGATGATTAAACAATTCTGCATACAAATGTACAAGATATGGCCACATCTCTTTAACGGAAATGTGAAGATCTCTTAAAAATCAACGAAGAACGAAACAAGGACAACGGTTTTCATGGATTTTTCTAAAATGGAAATTCAGATAATGCTCTGTAACAAGAACTCCATTTTCCTACCAGACTTAATTCCGAAGGGGTGGTGAGAGAACAATGGAAGAGGAGGAGGAAGGGAAGCAAGCGAAAGAAGAGAGAGAGACATACTGAGCGTGCGAAAGGTAGAGTTTGGAGTTTGTTCACGAAGAATTCATCACTCAGACAATTCCGTATGCGCTCCACCCAAATCAGCCAGCAATTATTTGGCAAACTCCCTGAGCTTTCGCCAAACCCTATGCGCTGGCAAGGTCTTGATTTAAGGAGTGGAAAGAGGAAGGTGGGGGGTGGGGTGGGTAAAGACCTTTGAAACACTAAGCTGATACCACCAGAATGATGGAAACACTACGACAGGCAGCAAACAGGCCAATGTTGCGGAATGGGACTGAACTCAAGATAACAAATCTTGAGTCCACGCTCTGTGAAAAGAAACATCCAGCCACATTTAAATTTTTGGTGGCCCACGTGGGAGTCGACCCAACGATCTCAGCGTCATCAGCGTGGCGCTCTAACCAACCGAACGAATGGGCCTAAAAAAAAAAAAAAAAAAAAAAAAATATATATATAATATATATATGTATTATATATATATATACACATATACATAAGATACCCCCCAAAACATCAACAACAACAACCCCCCAAAAAAAAACAACAACAACAACAAAGTAAGGGGTTGAAGAGTAGCTCCTTCCGACAGTAAATGATCAGTCATAAAACTAGACTGCACAAGCATTCCCTCCACCACTCTGGACTGGAGACCACCATGTTTCATCCCTGTAAGAACAACACCCAAGAATATCAACGCTTAAGGTCTTGGCGACATCAAAACCGAGGTACTACAGGTTATCTGAAAGCAAGGCAGATAGATCACAGAATGTGAGGCAATTTTCACAGGCTATGTTTCTAGAGGGATGTTAGATATAGTTTGAGACTGCATAAAAAGGCTGTGATCTAGTAACTCTTCCTAACATGAATTGTTCCAGCAAGACCCAGCTGGCGCAGAGATAAAGCTCCCGTTTTCAAACATGTCCGAATGGTTTTGAATCTGGCTTTAAAAAAAAGATTAGTGTAGTGGTTTCCAGTCCACAAGCGGACACCAGACCCAGTTTAAACCCTTTAACTCCCGCACTCATTCCACGAACTGCGAAACTTAACTCTTTGATTCCCTCGCCGTATCCACCAGCTTCCTGCAGGAAGCTGGAGAATAGGGTAATGAAATCAAAGGGATAAGTTTTTGCTTTGCTGGCGTGGCTGACAATGCAGGGTACTGGTGGACAGGGTGCGGTAGTGAAAGGGTTAAGACTGAAGTAGGTAAAGCAGCGCTTGCCCCGAGAAAAATTGAGGTTTCCGCCGCCTCATTTGCCATACAACCTCAGGGACAAAGTTACTGTCATAAATGATCAACGTTCAGGCGGCTATCTAAGGTGTAAGAAAACACCCGCTGAGACATCTTTACATGAAGTGGGTTCCTTTCGACTGTGTGGACTTTGGGCTTCCAGACCAGGCAAGCAGAGGTGTGGTGTGTGTGTGTGTGTGTGTGTGTGTGGTGCGTGCGTGCTGTGCGTCGTGCGTGCGTGTGTGTGTGAGTGTGTGTGTGTGAGTGTGTGTGTGTGTGTGTGTGCGTGAGTGTGAGTGCAAGTGTGTGTGGTGTGGTGTGGTGGTGGTGTGTGTGTGTGTGTGTGTGTGTGTGTGTGTAGTGTGTGTGTGTGGTGTCCTCTGTTACTGACTGATAAAGATCAAAATAACATTGTCGCATGTTTGGTCCAATTGAATAACGACTATGTCACGACGACCGATGAATTATTTGTTACAAGAACTTGACATCAGTTTAGTACCAACTAAAGCCCGAGTCACAGCAAACCGTTGACAAATAAAACAACAAAAAAATAACCACAGCTATAACAATTCGGTTAAAACAAAGCATAACAATCAAATTTACCAAAGCACACTGCATCTCCATACAACTTAATGAAGGCTGTTTAAACGTCAAAGCCTTTGTCATCAGAACCGGGTCAGAAAAAAATTGAAGTAAAAAAAAAAAAAAAAAAGGAAGTTACAAACAAGAAAATGGACATCTTTGCCATCTTCGAGGAACAGATCTCATCCAACTGATTTCAGAATGATTTTCTTTCTCCTTCTCCCTCAACTCCCGTAAAGAGTCATCAGGGCACTGCATTGGAAAAATGTTCACCAGATTCCTCCGGCTCTGTCGGTTGTGTGCCAAAGCCTGGGTCCCTTCAAATGGTTTCTCTGTCCATTCTGCAATGTTGTCAGTCCATTGTTTTTTTTTCTATCTTCCCGTCTGTCTCCCTTTCTCAACAGCTTCCTTGAAGACTGATTTAGCAGGATCATAGGACCTGGTTTCAGGGCCATATCAAGTGGTTTTCTTTTCTTAACTGAAGTGAGCAGATCTTCATGTGGTCCAGTGTACTGCTTGATGGTCTGGCGTACTTGTTCACTGGATATGGTCAGTGCATTTGATGTTAAGTATCTCGCAACAACGCCTCATTTCCACAGCTTGGCTTCGTATTTCCAACTCCGCAGTGATTGTCCACGTCTCGCATGCATGCAGGAAGATGGAATACACCAGCGCACGTGAGAGCTTTACATTATATTTCATGGAGATGTTCTTGTCCTTCCACACAGGTTTCAGCCTGGACAGTACTGATGTTGTCTTTGCTGCTCTCGAGAGGATTGCTAGTTTGGATTCCTCATTACCAATGGTGGATTCCAGGTAAGTGAACTGTTGAACAGTTCTCAGCTTCAGTCCATGGACAGTTGTGTCAGTAGTGATGGTGGTGTTGCCATTGGCCAACTTGCTCTTCTCAGCACTGATTTCATGCCATATCTTATCGATGTTTCATCTAGCGAGCTCTTGCTCAGTGGTTGCCAGGCCATCATTGTCATCTGTGAAGCGAAGCTTTGTGATTTTCTGATGCTCTATCCTCCAATGATGACTAAGTTGACACGATTTTCCATTATTAGTAACTTAAATAAGGAAAAAAAAAAAAACAACCCAAAAGGCAAATAAGTCATTTTCGTACAATGTGTACTGCAGAATGGCCTATGGATTAATTTTTCAAGAGGTTTTCTAAAAAGGACTCATGAATTAACCAATCACCAAGAAAGTGGAAAAAAAATAGCATGGGAGTAACTACGCGATTGGCTGCGCACCTTTCTCTTTTTATTAAAATTACGTTTTTCAGAAATGAAGGATTTGCTGCAATATTAAAGAGATGGCATACATAATCTCTTATTCTATTTTCTGATTAGTATTTTAAAAGCACGCCGATCTCATTTTTTGTGCTCAGTAGTGTGTGTGTGTGTGTTTGTGAGCGCGCGCGCGTGCGTGGGTGCATGCGTGCTTGCATGTGTGCGTATGAGTTTCTGTGTGTAGTGTGTTTACGCGCGTGCGCGCACGTGGCGGGTGTGTGTGTGTGACAGAAGAATTGGGAGCAGGAGGGAGCGATAATTACTACTACCATGTCCCAATGCCTTACTAACACACATATGACAGAAAAGCAGACAGACCATCAACAAGATCTTGACATTTCCATAAGCAAAAATTGGGAGAGGAGCACAACCACTCATGCATTATTCAAACAAAGCGGTTTGCAGAAACCCTCTGTCTGACAGAGGGTGTAGGGAAGGGCGAGAATTTAGAATACATCAACACAGTCATCAAATAACGAGGGGACGTCACTCTCACTGACAGGGAGAAAAAGACAGAACATCAAGTCATCTTCAATAGTAACCTTTTCTTTTTTCATGTTATTTTTTGTATCTTACACACATTTAGAGGGACGGTTTCTCGTGTGTGCTCATAGTTGAGTAAACACTGTGCAGGCGTTATGTTGCCGCGCAGTTTTACATGTCTGCATGGTGGGTATTTTACCTGTTTCAACACAGACCACAAACCACACGACACAGCTTACAGAATTTTAATACATGCATGCTTGATGCTCTGCATACGAAAGGGTGCAGTCACTAGTAGCACTGTACGCATTTTGACCAGGCTGGTCAGAAAACATAATCTCCATTTTTTTCTTCTTTCTAACCTGTGAACGAAATATCCGCAAAGGATCGGTCTTGATCACTGATACTTTCCGACGGTAAAGTCCGACATCTCAGCATCTTAACCATTACGCTATTGCGCTCAATATTTACAGCTGTATTCACACGGAACAAAGCTAGGTCTGTCAAGCAAATCAATGTTTTTAGCGGACTTCTTCCTCCATCTCTTTGCCAGTACATCAAAGTAACAACAAAACTGACAGGGTTAGGCTGCTCAAAACACAACAAACAAACAATATCTATATCATTAGAGTAAAATCCACAAGACTAAGCAAGGCTTTAGCGCTATCAAGCAAAAAAACAAACAAAACAAACACCCCCCACCCCCCCACGACATTTCAACATCATGACAGCACACACAAGAAAGCAGGGATACACTGCTAAAGAGCTAAGAGGCCTACCTAGTTTTAATCCTTCTGCGCACACGACAGTAACCCCGGCGGCACACTTTGGGGAGAAAACATCACATCAAGTAAATGTTTATGAAATATGAATATATAAAAAGTCGGTGAGAAATATATTAAAGTGCACATGTCAAAGCTTATTGAAATCTGACGTTTTTCATTGAAATCCTGTGTGTGTGTGTGTGTGTGTGTGTGTGTGTGTGTGTGTGTGTGTGTGTGTGTGTGTGTGTGTGTGTGTGTGTGTGTGTGTGTGGTGTGTGTGTGTTTTGTGTGTGTGTGTGTGTGTGTGTTGTGTTGTGTTGTGTGTGTGTGTGCGTATGTTGTGTGTGTGTGTGTGCGTATGTGTGTGTGAAAGTGTGTGTGTATGTGTAAATGTGTGTGTGTGGTGTGTGTGTATCTGTGTGTGTTTCAAAACCCTCTTCCTCAACCTTGACTCTAAACTATGCACTCCATACTAAAATCTATATTCCCCTGTCTAACACAAGCACTCACACTTAAAACTTTCTGCGTACACACACACACACACACACACACAAAACCACACAACACACACACCGCACACTGTAAAGTAAATAGTACGTTAGTATTTGAGATAAACTTTTTAATTCATTGTTTGATAAATAATACTCACGTTACTTTTTGTTGGATTCCATCACACTGTGGCATCATATATAATGATCGAGTCAACAGAATCGCTAAAAGTGCAGCAATGAATAGGGCTGGCAGTACTAAACTTGACTTACGACTCTCTGAACATGAAATGAATGCTATATTAGAAAACAAAGTAAAAGCGCAATTTCACTATCGCCTCTTCATCGTAAATTACGGGGGTTTTACAAGACTAGAAATAACTTTAGCTTACAGATTATATCTGAACTCACTTCGGACTAAGTTCAGTAAAACCATCAAATGTATCTGTAGTGAGTCTATCACAGTTAAACACCTTCTGTGTTGTCAGCGAATGCGACCTTATTTCCCTGCATCATTTTCAAAATTAAAACAGAAACACACTGATTTCACTGTGTATTTACACTTTGCTAGGCATTTATTGCACAGTCCCGTAGGTCGTTTTCTTTGATTAAGAACCGATTGTTTTATACCTGTAGATCCCACCTACCTTGTTTGGTTGTTAGTTTTATCATTACTCCTTGACTGTTACAATGCTTTTATTCGGTAAGAATATCCTCTTCTGCCCCTCTTCCCCACCAGATAATCACAGATGGTTTGTCATAACCCAGCACAGGACACGCTCGTTGCGTGCGCGTGCGTATACGCGCGCGCGCGCACACACGACACACACACACAACACATCACACACCACATGCGCGTGCGCTTACATACACACATACAGCCCTGAGCAATCTGTTAAAGCCCGATCGTTCCAATGTTCTGATTGCTTTTCTCGTGTCCGATAAATTTGTTAATGTTAATTAATGTATTAAAATGTCTTTATGATTTCGTAGATCCTTCCACCCCATAGACACCTCTTTATCTTATCTTGTCTATTTATTCATTTATGAATTGTATTTTTTTTCCCCCGTCTAAAACCACATGTGTGAATAGACGTTAAAAGAAATAACGAACGAACACACGCGCACACACACACACAGACAGACACATACACACAGAGAGAGAAAGATTTGGCAATCACCGTTCCACAATCTTAATGTTGAGACACACAAATCCAGTGCACAACAGCTAATCAAGCAAAAACGTCAACGCAGGAATGAAGGTTGGAGGACCACAAAAAACAAACACAGATGCAATAACACATTGAATCTGAGATGCCAGCATCGTCACTCTGCTAAAAAGTCATTTCCACACACACACAAACACGCACACACACACACACGCACTCACACACAAACAAACAAACAAACAAACAAACACACACACACTCACACACACGCACTCACACCCCCCCAAACAAACACACACACACTCACACACACACCACACACACAACACAACACCAAACACACACACACCACACACACTCACACACACACAAACACAACACACACACACAAACACACACACACACACACACTCACACACACACAAACAAACACACACACACACACAACACACACACACACAACACAACACACCACACACACCACAAACACACACACACACACAACACACACACACACACTACACACACACACACACACACACACACACACCACACACACACAACACACACTCACACACACACACACACACACACATCACACACACACACACACACACACACACACACACACAACACACACACACACACACACACACACACACACACACACACACAACACAACACACACACACACACACACAACACACACACACACACACACACACAACACACACACACACACACACACAAAGCGCCATAGCTGAAAGTGAAAACCTGCAGTTTCTGTCTCAGTGTGAGGTTACATCTGCTTTATTCCACAACTGACTTTGTTCTTCTCAGTGTAAAACTGCAGTTTCTGTCTCAGTGTGAGGTTACATCTGCTTTATTCCACAACTGACTTTGTTCTTCTCAGTGTAAAACTGCAGTTTCTGTCTCAGTGTGAGTTACATCTGCTTTATTCCACAACTGACTTTGTTCTTCTCAGTGTAAAACTGCAGTTTCTGTCTCAGTGTGAGGTTACATCTGCTTTATTCCACAACTGACTTTGTTCTTCTCAGTGAAAACCTGCAGTTTCTGTCTCAGTGTGAGGTTACATCTGCTTTATTCCACAACTGACTTTGTTCTTCTCAGTGAAAACCTGCAGTTTCTGTCTCAGTGTGAGGTTACATCTGCTTTATTCCACAACTGACTTTGTTCTTCTCAGTGTAAAACTGCAGAAGAAAAACACAGCACAGCAGACAGACGACATTCAGAAATTATAACTCACGATCTCTTCGATTTTATGTTAATCTTTCTACTCCCGCCCCCTATCCATTCTATCCATTAAGTGCAAAAACTTAACCCTTCGACTTCCAGCAGGAAACTGGTGGACAGGGTGAGGGAGTCAAAGGAATGTTTTTGTTTTGCTATCCTGGTTGACAGTGCAGGATGCTGGTGGATAGAGCGCAGTGGCTATATCACACAATGTAGGCGCACCAAATACACAAAGTCGTCGAATAACTGAGACATAAGCAAAATGATGAGACAGAATAACAATAAGCAAACACAGAGTGTAAATCAGAACGGATCATAACAAAAGGCTAAGCAAGCGTTCCTACATTTTGACGTCAATAAAAAAAAATAGTGCACGAAAAGCAAGCACTTCGATGGACGAAAAAAACCCCCAAAAAAACAAAACAAAACAAAAATCAAACACCCCCCCCTCCCCCCAAATAAAACCCCCAAACAACAACCAAAAAAACCAATAAACAGGAAAGAAGCACAATGAACCAAAAGGAAAGAAAGCAGAATTAAAACACCAAAACATGTAAAGGAGTCGGTGGAGAGAGTGGGGAGGAGAAAATAACTAGGTAAAGGTAAGAGCAGGAGAAGGAGGAGGAGGAGGAGGAGGAGGAGGAAGACGATGATGACTTGACGAACAAAAATAAAAACAAAACAAAACAAAACAAAACAAAAAACGAAGGTATCAACGACGACGATGACGACAATGACCACCATCACCCCACCACCACCACCACCAACAACAACAACAACGCAGAAGCGGTGACTTAAGTCAGGTCTGAGGGAAAAAGAAACACCAGCAGAGGATATTCACACCCCAAATACACAAAAAAAAGAAAACCATTTAAATTAACCTTTCTGAAAGTTATCGTTGAAGCCGGCGTAGATGATAGGGTTGATGGCACTGTTCAGATGAGCCAGGTAGCGAGCAAAATAACTGAAGTGTTCATACCACTGCGGCAGCTGCAACAGTCAGTTTCCAGTCAACAGACCTTTTGACTCCGGCACCCTGTCCATCAGCATCTTGCTTTGCCAACCATGCTAGCAAAGAAAAAAAAAACCCTTAACTTTTGATTCCCTCAACTTATCCACCAGCTTCCTGCAAGATGCTGGTGGATAGGGTGAGGGAGTCAAAGGGTTAGATTTTTGCAGCTGGTGGATAGGGTGCGAGAGTCAAAGGGTTAACGTTCGACGTTCGATGCCTACGTGAATTCAGAGACAAAGGGAGAAGTTCTGATTAAAGGCAGGTGAATGAATAGGTAAATAGAAATATAAGATTACAGAAAAAACCCCAAACACATGAGAAGGACAAACAGACAGTACAAACTCATTCACACGTACACCTATAAACACACGCAGACACACCCTACACGCGCGGGCATGCACATAAATGTGCACAAACTGTACATACTAATATTCAAGTTCCCGTGATTCTACACTGAAACAGGCAATTTGATTAAGTTGTTTATTTATTCCCATGACGAAAACTCACACATTACGAACTCTTTCATCAGCCTGGTTATTTGGGTAGATATCTGTCTATTTGTGGTTTCTAAGAAGAATGTTGAGAGTTCCATGGACAGCAAAGAAAACAAACGAGACAGTCTTGATGGAGGCAGACACAAGTAGATCATTCATAAGGAAGATTAGGAAAAGACAGGCAACATTTATAGGCCATATTATGAAGAAAGGGGAATTGGAGCACCTGGTCACAACGGGAAAGCTGGAGGAAAGAGAGCACCAGGTAGATGCAGGGAGAAGATACTAGACGGACTTGCAGAGTGGCTGAAGACAAAGAGGGTGGAAGAGAAGCTTGAGGCAACAAGAGATAGAGACAGATGGAAGTCCATAATCGCCAACGCCATGCGACAAGGCACCTGATGATGATGATGATGATGATGATGATGATGATGATGATGATGATGATCTGTCTATACCCGTGGACTCTAGCTGTGATACATCAAGTTCAATAGCAGTCCTTAACATTCACAACTGGCCTGTTCCCTGCCCATCTTAACATTGCCATCATTTTGTGAGGTTAGCACAGTGTTTCATAGTTCCTCGCCCGCCTGCCCATGTCGAGATTGCAAGTGCAAAGGGTTTTGAGCAGACTCATGACGTCTGTAAGGTTATTGTTGGCAGATCTGAGTATAACGCATATGGAATTGTCCGAACGCATATGGAATTGTCCGAACGCATATGGAATTCTCATTATCCCTGCAGGCTGTGTCTGAAAATGGACTCCATTAATAGAGCTGATATTCACTACTGTAACAATGCAGTTTTTATCTGACTGCAGCAAAAATGAGCCTGGAACCTGGGTGCAGCAAAAACGCACCAGCAACCTAATCGTATGATTATCTTTGCTAAAGGGAACCTTTATCATTTCTGCGAATGCTCCACCACGAAGATTGGATAAATTCATCGCACTCAGTAGAATGCAAATTACTGTTTTTCTCTGATTGATCTCAGATAATGCCACGTGCGCTTTTGTTAAACCCGTTAGAAATGATATAGAAGACTCCTCAAGCCTACGCAATTCCCTATACGTAGACGGCATTTTTAGAGACTGGTTATGAAAAAATTGGTGATCGCTGTCGTTGAAAGTGAATATAAAACATTCTCTTTCACTTGTTCAGATCTGCAACAGGCCCAATTTCTTCTCTCGAACTGAAAACCTAATATTACAATTCCCCCAAGTTCTTTTCCGTGACAAGTATCGATTACAGATGTGAAGAGCTAATTGTTTGTTGGGGGGGGGGGGGGGGAGGGTATTTCCATTCAGCAGCTTAACAAAAACATAATTAGTTATCTCAAAGGCAGGCCCTAGTTACTCTAGTGCCGCTATCCGTACCCGACCAGGAACATTGGCGACTGCAGACTTAACTCTTTGACTCCCACACCCTGTCCATCAGCATCTTGCATTGTCAACCATGCTAGCAAAGCAAAAACTTAACCCTCTGATTCCCTTACCCTATCCACTAGCTTCCTGCAAGAAGCTGGTGGATAGGGTGAGGGAGTCAAAGGGTTAAGTTTTTGTATTTGGTGGAAAGGGTGTGGGAGTGAAAGGGTTAAAGGAGATGACTGGGCGCTGGGAGCGAAATTGACAGAAAATCCTCTTTCTTTGGCAGACCAGCAGCACTGGAGTCATTTCTCTCAAAACTACACGGTATCGGTATTTTTCTAAGAAGATTGGTGACTACAGACCATTAACAAGCTAAATGTGTGTCAGGACGAAACGTAATACAAACGATTCTCTCTCTCACTTTGGAAGATTATCTTCCGGTATCGACAGATACCATCTCCTCTCGTGTGGTTTCGGGTTTTCACTCAGACTTGACTGAAGAGAGTTCCCGAGTATCGAGACCAACGAATATAAAAGACTCTCTCTCGTTTTTGGCGGTTTCACATTCAGTGGTGAGACAGATTGAGCTGCCTTCTTGTGGTATCAATTTCTCGTCGTCAGTCTCTGAAGTACCTGTTTGTCTTCTGGAGTCCCAAATTTCCGTGTCTGCTCGATCCACCTCGATTTTTACCAGTATCCTGTTGAATGAGACCGTGTGACGTTTATTTGTTGCTGATGTTGATTGCTAATACAGTTTTATTTTGCCATACGTGATGACTTTAGTTTCATTTTTGACGTGCTAAAAACAAAATATGAACCCCAAAAACCAGAACACAAGAGATTTTCTCTCGTTTTGGCGGATTCAACTAAGCAATTTTCTACTGCCAGGACGCTACGTTTGGGAAGTTGTTTACATTTGTGTGTGTGTGTGTGTGTGTGTGTGTGTGTGTTGTGTGTGTGTGTGTTGTGTGTGTTGTGTGTGTGTGTGTGTGTGTGTGTGTGTGTGTGTGTGTGCGTGCGTGCGTGTGTGTGTGTGTGTGTGTGTGTGTGTGTGTGTGTGTGTGTGTGTGTGTGTGTGTGTGTGTGTGTGTGTGTGCTGAAGTGTTGGGAATTTATTGTTGTTTGTCTTTTGTATATTTTTGACAAATGCCAACTGGCCAAAATTTTGAGCCTGTCTTGTTTTGTTACATTAAGTACACGTTCTACTTCTATTTTTGTGTTTTTCTGGTTTCTATTTGCTTGAACGTCGGCAGCCCTTTTGATTCATATTCTTGTTAAATTAAAAAAGAAAAAGGAAAACACACCTGACCGGTGCGACGGTCTGGTAGGTAAGAATTCAGACATCCAGTCGGAAAGTCTAGGTTCAATCTTGCTTGGTGTACAAAGGGTGAATATTTTTCGGATCTCCCAGTTCGACATGTGCAGACCTGTTAGGCCCAAGCTCCCTTGATGTGTGCACACACACACACACAGAACATTAAATGTGCACATTAAAAATCCTGTGAGTCATGTCAGTGTCCGGTGGCTTATGGAAACACGAAAACATCCGGCAAACACCCACCAAAGACACAGTATGCAGACAGCAAAGGAACATCCGGCAAACACCCACCAAAGACACAGTATGCAGACAGCAAAGGAACATCCGGCAAACACCCACCAAAGACACAGTATGCAGACAGGAAAGGAACATCCGGCAAACACCCACCAAAGACACAGTATGCAGACAGCATAGGAACATCCGGCAAACACCCACCAAAGACACAGTATGCAGACAGGAAAGGAACATCCGGCAAACACCCACCAAAGACACAATATGCAGACAGCAAAGGAACATCCGGCAAACACCACCAAAGACACAGTATGCAGACAGCAAAGGAAACATCCGGCAAACACCCACCAAAGACACAGTATGCAGACAGCAAAGGAAACATCCGGCAAACACCCACCAAAGACACAGTATGCAGACAGCAAAGGAAACATCCGGCAAACACCCACCAAAGACACAGTATGCAGACAGCAAAGGAAACATCCGGCAAACACCCACCAAAGACACAGTATGCAGACAGCAAAGGAAACATCCGGCAAACACCCACCAAAGACACAGTATGCAGACAGCAAAGGAAACATCCGGCAAACACCCACCAAAGACACAGTATGCAGACAGCAAAGGAAACATCTGGCAAACACCCAGCAAAGATACAGTCGTCGTCGGCCTCTTTACATCTCAGGAGATGACAGTCTGCACCAGGAGGCGTTGTGGTCATGACGTGCACTTTCTGCTGTGGCTGTGCAGGCCGATTCTTGAGTGGCAATCTCTGTCACATCTGCCACATACAAATTGAGTCGCTATTGTCTGGTTTCTGGAACGTTGCTTGCGAAGAGCCCTTTTCTCATATGCGCTTTTTGCTATCCTCCTCTCCGCATTCACAACGCCTTGCTGAACGGCTGTCCTCCACGCTGCCCTGTCTTCCGCCAGTCTCCAAGAGCCTGGGTCAATCCCTGAGCTTCTAAGGTCCCTTTTGCATGCGTCTACAAAGCGTAGCTGTGGGCGTCCTCGAGTTCGCTTCCGGTTTGCCAGTGTGCCGTAGAGAACGTCTTTTGGTATGCGTCCATCCTCCATTCGACGCATATGGCCAAGCCAGCGTAATCGACGTTGGCTTAGGAGGACAAAGATGGTCTGTAGGCCCGCACGATGGAGGATCTCTGTGTTGGTCACCTGTCTTGCCATCGGATGCCGAGGATGCTTCGCAAGCAGCGGAGATGGAAAATGTTGAGCCTCTTTTCTTGGCTGGCGTATGTGGTCCAGGCTTCACTTGAGTAGAGAAGTGTGCTCAACACACATGCTCTGTACACCTGCATTTTGGTGTTCGCAGTGAGACTGCTGTTGGACCAGACCCGCTTGTTCAGTTTAGCCATGAAAGATGAGGCCTTTGCAATTCTGGCGCTGATTTCAGCGTCCAGAGAGAGGTTGTCACTTATGGTGGACCCCAAGTACTGAACTTGGTGGACAGTATTGAGGTCGTAGTCTCCAATGTGTAGAGATGGTGGTTCTTCACAGCCTTGGCCTAAGATCTCAGTTTTCTTCAAGCTGATTGTGAGACCAAACAGTATGCAGACAGCAAAGGAACATCCGGCAAACACCCACCAAAGACACAGTATGCAGACAGCAAAGGAAACATCCGGCAAACACCCACCAAAGACACAGTATGCAGACAGCAAAGGAAACATCCGGCAAACACCCACCAAAGACACAGTATGCAGACAGCAAAGGAACATCCGGCAAACACCCACCAAAGACAGTATGCAGACAGCAAAGGAACATCCGGCAAACACCCACCAAAGACACAGTATGAAGACAGCAAAGGAAACATCCGGCAAACACCCACCAAAGACACAGTATGTAGACAGCAAAGGAAACATCCGGCAAACACCCACCAAAGACACAGTATGCAGACAGCAGAGGAAACATCCGGCAAACACCCACCAAAGACACAGTATGCAGACAGCAAAGGAAACATCCGGCAAACACCCACCAAAGACACAGTATGCAGACAGCAGAGGAAACATCCGGCAAACACCCACCAAAGACACAGTATGCAGACAGCAGAGGAAACATCCGGCAAACACCCACCAAAGACACAGTATGCAGACAGCAGAGGAAACATCCGGCAAACACCCACCAAAGACACAGTATGCAGACAGCAAAGGAAACATCCGGCAAACACCCACCAAAGACACAGTATGCAGACAGCAAAGGAAACATCCGGCAAACACCCACCAAAGACACAGTATGCAGACAGCAAAGGAACATACCGCCTGCACTGTGTGGGCAAAACGACGTGCATACATCCATCCGAGAAAAATGGGAATGCTAGAAAACAAACAAACAACAAACAAACAAACGAACGAACAAACGAACGAACGAACTAACGAACGAACGAACGAACGAACGAACGAACAAGAAGACCCAATACTCCAGCGAATGAACTAGCTTACAGTATGATATGTAAACATCAATCAGTACCTCAATCAATCAATCAATCCATCCGTCCATCCAGTAATCAATCGATCGATCAATCAATCAATCAATACATACATACAACAAATCATCAATCCATCCATCCATCCATCAATCGATCGATTGATCAATCAATACATACATCAAATCATCAATCCATCCATCAATCGATCGATCGATCAATCAATCAACCAATCAATACATACATACAACAAATCCATCAACCAAGAAAACTTTAAAAACTGCATGATGCACAGTGATCAATCAATCAATCAACCAATAACTCACTCACTCACCCACTCAATCAATCAATCAATACATACAACAAACTCAACCTAGGAAACATTAAAAACTGCATGATGCACAGCAGCTGACGTCTTCAGTGAAAATCACGTTCGTCTGTAAAGAGTGATCTAATAAGATTTGTGGACATATACTTTACCTGTTTGGAACGATTAGGTCGGAACTCGGCATACAGCAGGGATACCATCTGCGGCAACCAGCACACAATGAAGACGACCAGAATCAGAACCAGCATGACAATTATCTGAAACACAATATCAGGTCTGTCTTATTTTGTTGCCAAATCAAGAATCTGCCTGTTGCAGACACAGGAATCAGTACAGGCGTGATGGTTGTTTGAAATAGAATATTTTTTTGCAACCAGTCGCCGTGGTGTAGTGGTTAACGCAACGGACTACCGACTGGAAGGTTGTGGGTTTGAATCCCCATCAATACCTTCAAAAATCATTGTGGGATTTTTCGGCTCTAACCGGCTCCTACCCAGAGTTGGGCGTGCTATGGGCTCATTGGGAAGACTGGAACCACACAGTCGAGTCTCATTCACTTCACGGATGCGTCATTGAGGGTGTTGGGCGTGCTATGGGCTCATTGGGAAGACTGGAACCACACAGTCGAGTCTCATTCACTTCACGGATGCGTCATTGAGGGTGTTGTTCAAATCTTCTGACCAACACCGCAGGTGTCTGTATCTCTGGGGCCTGGTTGACGCCAGGATATATTATGATAGTAAGCGTAGGGTACAACCCTGTCACGCAGTCTCAATCCTAGATGGAACTCCATACAATCATGATTATCATCCACATCGACATGATCATCATCTCATAATAAAAACTGTTCTAGCTTCTGTGACCATAAAGATGGCGTAGAAAATGGGACGAAAAAAAAAGTGAGCACAAAGGTAACCTCCCTGAGTGCAATAATCCTTAAAAAAAAATTTTTTTGCATCATTTCTTTTTACCTTGAGTTTTTGTTGATAATGGAATTTTGCAAGGCGGCGCACACCAAAGTTTCTGTTCGAGAGTCTTCGGTATTTGGCAGTGTTATCGTAGGAAGAGAGATGAGGAGAAAGGGGGAGTGGGGGGGGGGGGGGGGGGGGGAGGTAAAAAGCAATTACGAAGTGGACCATGTTCGTTTGTATTGTAGTGAACAGTTTCTATGATGCCTTTGGTGTTGATGATTGGACTGATTATGTTGAAGGGAAAGACTGGAATAGTTCAACTGAGTGTAGAAATTTGGCAGAAAAAAACTACAACGTTACAGGGAAATACGCATTAATAATAATAATAATAATATATTTTATTTATATAGCGCAAAATCTTGATAAAATCAAATCTAAGCGCTGAGCGTATACATGCATACATACCTACATACATATGAGCGTATACATGCATACATACATGCATACATACTTACATACATAAATCTAAGCTGAGCGTATACATGCATACATACATACATACATAAATCTAAGCGTTATACATACATACATACATACATACATACGTACGCACATGCATACATAATAATTACAATATTTATATAGCGCAAATCTCGACAAAATCAAATCCAAGCGCCGAAAAGACACACACGCACACACACACGCACGCACACACACGCACACACACACACACACACACACACACACACACACATGCATGGCCACAAATGGGGAGAAAAGAATAAAAGCAATAAAAGCAAGAATAAAACCAATGAAAAACCACAGAGAGCACATCATATACAATTATATATTAAAACAAAGTGATTCCCCTCCGAGCGGAGACAGACTGCAGAGGGGGGTTGAGTGAGGTTAGGATTTTATGCAGAGGAGAAAAGGTGAGTTTTGAGAGCGGACTTGAAGGAGGCAAAAGTAGGTTGCTGACGGACTGAGAGAGGAAGTTTGTTCCAGGAGAGTGGACCAGAAACAGAGAAGGCTCGTGGACCATAGGTATTGAGCTTAGTGCGTGGAAAGCGAAAAGTCAGAGGATCGGAGGCAGAGCGGAGGGTACGTGAGGGAACATAGATCTCAAGTAGGCTTGACAGGTAATCGGGGGCTGCGTTATTGAGGCTTTTGTAGCACATGGTGTCTAGTTTGTACTGTATGCGCTTTGATACAGGGAGCCAGTGAAGTTGTGCCAGGAGAGGAGATATGTGGTCAGCTTTTTTCTTTTTGAGTAAAAGGCGTACAGCATTGTTTTGAATGCGCTGTAGGATGTGAATGGTGGAGGCAGGAAGACCAGACAGGAGTGAATTGCAATAGTCAATGCGAGACATTATGAAGGAGAGAACGAGTTTTGCAGTTGTTTCAACAGAGAGATACTTCCTGATCAGGCTTATACGATGGAGATGATAGTAGCAAGATCTGGCAGTTTGAGAAACAAAGTTGTTCATGGACAGGGTAGAGTCAATGCAGACACCAAGGTTTTTAGCTGAATCAGAAATTGGGACTAATGTGTTACATAATGGGAGAGAAAGAGGAGGCAGCTGGGAAAGTTTCTGACGGGTGCCAATGAGGATAGCTTCTGTCTTGTCGTCATTAAGCTGAAGTCTATTGTGTGTCATCCAGTTCTTAATGTCCGAGTAACACTCAGTGCTGCGAGTCAACAGGCGCTGTATATTATCAGGTGAGTCACTGTCTTGAAGTTGGGTGTCATCAGCATAGAAGTGGTGTTTTATAGAGTGGGAGTTGATGATGGTGGACAGGGGGGAGGTATAAAGAGTGAAAAGAACAGGGCCAAGGACAGATCCTTGTGGAACACCACAGGTCAGGTATGCAGGTTGAGAGTAAGTGCCATTGATGAGAACAGTTTGTTTTCTGTTTGATAAATATGAAGTGAAAAAGGAGAGAGCAATGTCAGAGATGCCAAAAGTATGATGAAGTCTAGAAAGGAGAATACCATGGTCAATGGTATCGAAGGCTGCAGACAGATCAAGGAGTGTGAGGAGAGAGACTTTGCCAGTATCAGTTGCAAGGAGGAGATTGTTGAGAATGTACACATAATAAAAATATACCAATACCCCCATACGTTTATGAATTTCTGTTTCCACTTCAGCATTGTAAAACTACCATTTCGTGTGACATTTGACAGAGTTGATGTGTTTCCAGTACAGCTTTATAAAAATGTGTTTATGTGAAACTTAAGAAAGGTTATGCACTCAAAATGGTGGCGTTTAATTTTTTTATTTTGCAGACTGCTTTTTAAAGCTGTCTTAATATTATAAACATAGACAGTTCTTCTCTGATCTGCATATACAGAATAAAATTATGTGGGAAACACAATGGAGGTGTAAAACACATACAACAAATTTCCTGAGCTGCAATGAATGCATTCAAACAGAGATGTGGAGCGTTTGGTCAAATATCAGTTCACCACTTGTTTAAAGTGCTCCCAAAATACGTATGTATATATATACACCTTCAAAACGCATGTTCTATATTGCCACTGTCTTGGCTGCAAAATGTGTCTTTTATCGGCTTTAATTCCCAGACAGGACTGTATTTGCGCGTAAAAAGATATACACTATTCTTGCCTGCAACAATTAATTTTTATTTCAAATTTTGTTCTCAAATTTTATTCCATTCTTGGCAGCACTTCGGTTTAGATTAGTAATTTTGTGCAAGGGATGATTTGCTTGCGCAAGTAGTTATATTCCAAACTTTGTGCAAACGGTGATTTGTTTGCACACACAGTATTGTCACAAACTTTGTGCAAGTGATGATTTGTTTGCACACACAGTATTGTTACAAACTTTGTGCAAGTGATGATTTGTTTGCACACACAGTATTGTTACAAACTTTGTGCAAGTGATGATTTGTTTGCACACACAGTATTGTTACAAACTTTGTGCAAGTGATGATTTGTTTGCACACACAGTATTGTTACAAACTTTGTGCAAGTGATGATTTGTTTGCACACACAGTATTGTTACAAACTTTGTGCAAGTGATGATTTGTTTGCACACACAGTATTATTACAAACTTTGTGCAAGTGATGATTTGTTTGCACACACAGTATTGTTACAAACTTTGTGCAAGTGATGATTTGTTTGCACACACAGTATTGTTACAAACTTTGTGCAAGTGATGATTTGTTTGCACACACAGTATTGTTACAAACTTTGTGCAAACGGTGATTTGTTTGCACACACAGTATTATTACAAACTTTGTGCAAGTGATGATTTGTTTGCACACACAGTATTGTTACAAACTTTGTGCAAACGGTGATTTGTTTGCACACACAGTATTATTACAAACTTTGTGCAAGTGATGATTTGTTTGCACACACAGTATTGTTACAAACTTTGTGCAAGTGATGATTTGTTTGCACACACAGTATTGTTACAAACTTTGTGCAAGTGATGATTTGTTTGCACACACAGTATTATTACAAACTTTGTGCAAGTGATGATTTGTTTGCACACACAGTATTGTTCAAACTTTGTGCAAGTGATGATTTGTTTGCACACACAGTATTATTACAAACTTTGTGCAAGTGATGATTTGTTTGCGACACACAGTATTGTTACAAACTTTGTGCAAGTGATGATTTGTTTGCACACACAGTATTGTTACAAACTTTGTGCAAACGGTGATTTGTTTGCAACACAGTATTGTTACAAACTTTGTGCAAACTGTGATTTGTTTGTGCAAGCAGTATTGTCCCAAACTTTGTACAAACGGTGATCTGTTTGTGCAAGCAGTAATATCCTAATCAGCCAGGGGCTTCAGACAACCAGAGCATGCACACGTGGCAAGGTTTTTTATGTAGCGTTTTTCTGAAACTGGTTCATCTATAAAGTCATTCTGCCTTTGTAATACCAGGCCAGCTACCTACACTGCCCGCGTTGCTCTCATCCTGATCGAGACAAACATAAATGGTGCGAAGTTGGCGGATTGGTCGTGCACACACATATCGAAAGGCCGTAAGGAATATTGATAGAGGAGGTGAAGAAAAACGGATAGGGGAAGAAGAAGGATTGAGGGGGTGGGAGTAGTCACAACATGTATACAATATTTGAATCGGAAGAAAGCGTGATGGAAACGAACCATATCATACACTGGTCAACTCGCGAAGTTCAGGTCAATAGAGTGGAGAAGAGGAAGGGGAAGAGGACGAGATGTGGAATCTTCTCTTCGGGTTAGCAACAAAGGCCTCTGGCCTGCAGATGTTTCACAAAATGCAATAAATAATCACACACACACCAAAGGGCGCATAATGTTAACTGGAGAACCGGACTAAAGAAAGCGATATTCATACATCACTTTTTGAGGGGTGCAGAATTTTAAGCGAAGGGCAGAAAACATGGAAGCGATAAGAATATACAAATTGCGAAGAATTTGTCTTGACTAAACTCCCATCTCCGTACATGCAAAACGTCGAGATTAAGAACTGTGAAGTTTCCTCATCTCTATCGAGCACGTGCACATTTTATTTTGTATTTAGGCTTCATCTGCCTGTCTATTGTTCTCTCTATCTGTGTAAAACCTTGTTTGCATGTCTCTTACTGTGCAGTATCCGTTTGACTAAATAGAAATGTATGGGCAGAAATTTCTTTCTCGTTTTTTTTAGTGGTCTAACATACAACTCTTGCGGCACACAAACGAACGTGATTTATACATCAGCGAGCGTTAAACAGACCCAAAAAATCAGTTCACGTTTATGTAATACTCAGAAAGGAGACCGACATTTGTGTTCAAATTATATTCCAAGCTCATTATTCAGTTGTACTTGTAAAAATGTGTACATTGTCACGTTTCATATCACTGAAAAATATTCAAACACTTCAAACCCTCGCATCTGGATTCATCCGTAAAGACTCGACTATACTAAAGTTACTAAGTATACCTTTCTTGATAGCAGCGCAACACTCAGACAATATCTAACGTTGGCTCACCTCAAGAAACAAAAAGCACAAAATCTGAGCTCAATTTCAATGCTGGTTTCGGATAGGATCACAGCTCAAGGCTCGGACACTTTGGCAACGGCAAGATGAAAGAGATTATATTGGAGTTCTGTTTCTACCGCAGCTGTGCATCACTATACGTTTTTCCAAACAAAGCTTCGTAATAAAGTCTCCTGGAGACACACAAGGTCCAGGCATTGGCGTCAGCTGGACATGATCATTATCAGAAGAGCTGCCGTCAACATAATGCTTCTCACAAGCTGTTTCCACAGTGCCCACTCTACAGCAAAGTCCCTGGGGACTCAAACCAATCATGTTGATCAATCATTAAAGTATATTCTGACATCATCAAGAATGAGGACTTTTCCTGGTCTTAAAATGCAGTAGTCGATGGGAAACTGAACTTCAACATGAAACATGAAAGAAGTGAGTTTGTTAACATGGCTAGGAGGACGGTTGGTGTATCCGATCGATACAGTCCTCACCCTCTCTGTTCATTTCCCGCTCTCTTCTGTGAGTGTTTACGTGCACATGTGCGTGCGTACGTGCGTGTGTGTGTTTGTGTGTGTGAGTGTTTGTGTATGTGTGAATGTTTGTGTGTGTGTGTGTGTGTGTGTGTGCGTGGAGTGTGTGTGTGTGTGTGTGTGTGTGTGTGTGTGTGTGTGTGTGTGCGCGCGCGCGCGCGCGTGTGTATGTGCATCCATGGAATTCAACAGACACAGGCGAGGACATGAGAGACGCTGAAGACAAGAAAGGCTATGTCAACATCCTCGACATCAATGGAAAAGCAGCGAAAGTGGAGTCCCTGAAGAAGGGACCACACATATAACTGTCATAACGCTGGCCCATACTGAGGAGACAAGCTGAAAGAATCTGAGGAACTAACAGTTCTCCCTGATGCCCATTGTTAGTGATGACAATACTGTCACCGTCATGGCAACGACTCAGCCACAATGCTAGCTTATCTTCTGCACCATTCGTGTGTCACTATCCCCACATCAGTCATTTCTGGTTTCCAAAACACCTCCAAACCCACCGAAAATGAGGTCACTATGAGAGCAAGGCATGAAGGGCCACAGAATGTATTACAGATTTTCACAGTTCTACGATGATGAGAGCGGGGATGATGATTCTGATGCAGACTGGGTGATAGGGATGCAGTCTAAGTTTATTTTGATTTATAAATCCTGAAGTCAACTAAGTTGGAGAGCTACAGACACCTGTGGTGTTGGTAAAGAAGTTTGCGTAAAAATCTCAGTGACGCTTCCGTAAAGTAGATGAGACTGGACTGAGTAGTGACATTTTTAACTGGCGGAGTTTCAAATGTACGATCTCCCAGTCAGTAGTCCGCTTTGCAGCACATTTACCACGTTAACTGGTACACAGAAAAATATTGTTGAACAACACAACTCAATCAGGCAACGATCTCATCGAAGAACAATTATTACAGCAATACAGTACATCCCTTCAACATCACTGGCTTTAAGAATCATTACTTATGAATGTTTATTCATAGTTTTAAAGATAGGAGCGATAAAGGCGTTGATGTTACATGGTGTTATAATGTGGTTCAACGATTGCTTGTTTTGTACTGCTGGCAGTACTGTATTGTACTACCGGAGTCTCAAAGATCTGATGCACAATGTGGGGATACGATCACAAAATAGCTTCATTTTATGGCATCAGCTACCTAGAACTTTTATTCCTGCCCTAACATTTTGTATGTGTGTGTCTCTACAGGATGGACAAATATACGTTTTTCTTTATTAGATAAAAAAAAAATCAAACAAACAAGAAAAAAACCCCAACCAACCAACCAACCAAAACAAAAAACAAAGTTAAAACCAAAAAAAGTAATACAAATACCTCGAATTTATGACATGAGTTATCAACCATCATAAACCAGTGTAAGCAACCAATCACTCAAAACACCCTGACACCATGTTTATGTATTGGATTGTTCTATCTACCTTTTATAAAAGATGGAACTGGTGCCCATCGATCGACAGTCCTCTCTCCCATTCTTCTTTCTCTAATTCACTCTGTGTGCGTACGCGTGCTCGCATGTGTCTTTTTGCTCTCATATGTATGACGTATGTCACGCATTGTTAGACGTGTGCATGCGCGCATGCGTGTGTATGTGTAAATATGCGGAGATGAGGTTCCTCGATAAGTAGCATCCATGGAATTTGATAAACAGTGGTAGGGACAAGACAACCGCTGAAAGGACGAAAAGTTATGCCATCTCTGTCAACAGACTAAAGCGCTTTAGCGAAAGTTCAGTCCCTGAAGAAGCTGACCAAGCATGTAACAGTCATAACGCAGATCCACATTGAGGAGAACAAGCTGAGAGAAGACCGAGGAAACTGACAGTTCTTCCCCCTGAGGTCCATTGTTAGGAGCGAAAGTATTGTCAACATTAAGGCCAATGACCTCAACGCAGAAAAAAAAAAGATTGTCGAACCACGCACTCAATCTGGCGGCGACATCAGCGTAGAACAATATGGTCAAATCATACTATCACCCTTTTCAGCTCTTTTGCAGACACGTTCGTAACTTTTTATAATAGACCATGAATAGTGTGGTCGCCGCGGGACAACGCAGCTAGTCAAGACTCCAAAACGGTATCGGACCCAACTATGGTCGAGGCTGAATGTAAAATTTCTGATTTTTCATAGATGGAAAACGTCAGTAAAGAACTCTATGCAACAAACACAACTGAATCTACCTTATGGATGCATACAAAACATTCCTATAGCGCTGTAAAGTGTATCCTAAAACGGACGGATCAAGGTACACTATGATATTTTAAACAAAAGATTATTCACTTCTAACCCTATGTATTAAACAAGGCCCAAAAATTAAGAACAAATATTCCATGAAAAAAAGATGTTCATGAACATTCATAAGATACAAAAAATTAAACCTAAGTGGTTACAAACATGTACTGTATACAGTATGCTGGGAGTTGGTGTTATCTTGGGAGAAATGGGATGTAAATAATTTTCATTGTAATTTTTGTTTGGAAACAAAGGACAACACTGACCATATGTTTTGGAAATGTTTGCCTGACGTGAAAGGGTTGAAGAAATGTTGAAATCAAAATTCACCACTTGCATGTCAGATTAAATGTCAGATTAACTGAACAATAGTGTTTGGAGTTGATGAAAACACTCGCGCGGATCCAATATTTGATTTAGTCATCCTTCAAGGAAAATTGTATGCTAATGAATTCAAATTGAGAAAAAAGGAACATTTTCTAATCCAAACACTTAAAAAATATTCTGTAAAAAAATATCACACAGAAGGATATACATAAACTTGGCGTGGGGCGTGTACTCATTCAGAAGAAAACGGCAGTTGTACTAGCCATTGATGGAAACTGTGGAGTAGTAGTTCTTTCAGTACGAAAATATATGCTATTCCTTTGATTTACCCGTGCGTGTTTATTTTTTTGTTAAAATAATTGTACTCAATACATGTTTATAAAAGCGTGTACATGTAGGGGTGTATTTCTGAAATATGTGCTTTAAGTAAAAAAAAAACAACTAGTTATGTTTTGCATGTTCAAGCTCAGCTCCTGTGACACATCTGCAAAAATATGCTTCGTTAGTATGCATGTGTTTTTTGTTTAATGGTTAAAAGAAGTTTGGGAAAAAACATCTCTAAAAACTATGTTTAAGATAATAATCTATGGCGATAATCAGCTGATTTTGTGTGTATGAATACGGTAGTTGATTATAATTTTCTACGCCTCTGTTTAAATTTTTCTGTTTAAAATTAACAAGAAAACCTCAAAGGTGCTGGATGGGTCCACAGCAACAATGCCTCACCACTAACCGGACAATTACCTCCCTGCTCCAGACGCCACACGATGGCCATTTGGTTAAGTAAGTGGGGCCGTGCATGCGCTACCCCATTCGGACTCTCTCATCAGTTACGTTGCTTACAAGCTGAACGGCAAGGTGGGGAGATGACAAACCCTGGGACATAGCCACACAACACGCACCAGCCAAGCGTAGCCCACGTAAAAGACCAAGAGAGAAACGGAGTGTGCGCACGATCGCGAAAGCGACCAGACAAGATGTTCCAGACACAGTCCAATCTGTTTTTCAGCCAGGTCTGACACCCCTCCATAGCAATCCCTAGTTTGCCGTCTTGAGCTGTCATCAGGACTTTCCGTGATGTCATCAGGCCTGATTCCCTGAAGCCAACAGCCAAGCTACAGGTCATAATTAACAAAAAATACCTCAGGGAGTTGCGGGACACAGAACAACAATGCATCGCCACTGACTGAACAATTACCTCCCTGTTTCCGACGCCACACAGCAATAATTTCGCCAAACGAAGGAGGCTGTCCATACGCTGCTTGACTCATTCAGGCCTGTTACTTTATTTAAAAGCCGAAGGGCAAAAGTGGGAAGATGACAATCCCCGTGACATGGCCACCCACAACACGCACCAGCTAAATCCAGCCCAGCTACAGGAACAAGCGAGAAACAGAGGTTGTTCGTACTATCACAAAAGCGGACAGACCTAATCTGAAGACACTGTCTGTTATGCATATCACTTATCAGCTAGGTCTGACTTGCCCCCAAAGGAATCCCAAGTTTCTCGTCTTTCTGAGCAATCATCAGGACTTACCCTGCAGTCATCAGTCTGATTCCATAGAGCCAGCAGCCAAGCTGCAGGTCAGAGTTAACAAGAGACACCCAAGGGTGCTGGATAGGACCCACAGCAACAATGCTTCACCTCTGACCAGCAATCCCCTCCCAGCTCCCGATGCGATGCAGTAGCCATTTCGCGAAGCAAAAGTACTTTTCTTTGGTAAATTTGTTCACGAACAGAACAAATCACTGATACACAGACAGCTATATTCATCTCGTGCCGATTACAACAGGCATCTTTTCCCCATCTTTTCTGAAAGATAGGAAGGATAAACGTAGCATCTTCTCACTAACCCCAACCTCCTCTCCACACCAAAAAAGAAATGAAAATCAAGTAATGACATTTCTTGAAATGTGAAATCCCACGTGGTATTAATCAATTACGTCACACGTCATACAATAAGCAAAGCCAAACCTAAAAGATTCTGAGGTTTACCGTACGAAAAAATTTTTGGGAGATAATTGGATGTATTGTTGAATATCGAGAGAGAAAAGAGAGAGAGAGAGAGAGAAAGAGAGAGAGAGAGGGAGAGAGAGAGAGAGAGAGGGGGAGGAGAAGAGAGGGGAGAGAGAGAAGAGAGAGAGAGACAG
>CM060306.1:15670548-15693048 GCA_030674185.1 Monoplex corrugatus | reverse complement strand
AAAAACAGTCGTGTTGACTGCCTGCGCCATTTTACGCTGACGTTGATCTCGGTCGTGTCTCTTAGTGCTTAGTGGAGAAAATCAAGCCTGTATGTTTTGTCTATGCGATAACTTTGCATGCGTGTAGTTTTCTGTACTTAGAACGAAGTTTCTTCACAATTGATATCAGATTTGAGTGGAGCGAATATGGAATTGTCTGAATGTATTTATTTCTGTCTCGGGCATATTTTGAATATTTTGAATACACTCTTG
This sequence comes from Monoplex corrugatus, assembly GCA_030674185.1. Taxonomy (NCBI): domain Eukaryota; kingdom Metazoa; phylum Mollusca; class Gastropoda; order Littorinimorpha; family Ranellidae; genus Monoplex; species Monoplex corrugatus. The sequence continues at coordinate 15,692,796 of CM060306.1, read as the reverse complement.
GACTAGTAATATGAAACCTATGTGTTTGTAGGTTTGTTTGTTTCTTTCTTTAATTTTTCAGTGTTCCTATTTTTATCGGATGCGTGTATGCGCGTTGATTTGTCCACACTGCGCAGACGGTTCGTTGCTTTATAATCTGCATACTGCGTCTTCGGTTGCTGCCGGGTGTTTTCATATTTCCACTGGACACTAACATGACTTACAGGATCTTTGACTTGTACATCTGACGTTCTGCGTGCGTATACACTAGACGAAGGTCAAGGCACTAACAAATCTGCGCGCATGCTGACCAAGGAGATCGTAAAATGTCCACCCTGTTCCCACCAGACAGGAGATACACAGGCAGGATCGAACCCACACCTTTCAACTGGAAGTACAACGACTTGTCGTGTGATTATCGGGCCCATCTAACCCTGTTTGAAACTTGGAATTAGCTTGAGATATTTATCACAGTGGACAGGTCCACATGTGCTCTGTTGAAATCTCTGCACAAAGATCTCGCCCACGTCTCCACGTCTGCACAAAATACTACGTGTAGATGAAGACTTGAAATGGATTAGAGGGGGACTTTGGTCTCATGTTTAAAAAAGGAAAAGAAAGAAGGGTGGAAGAAAGGAAGGAAGGAAGAAATAAAGGGAGAACAAAGAAAAACGCCAAACTCGACACACTGCGAGTTAATGGCATGTCAAGATGGGCTCCAAGCCTTTTTTTTCCTGAAGAATCAGATCTAGAGTCTCCAGCTCTGTTTTGTACCATAGAAGTTAGCCGCCCTGGAATTTCAATTCTGTTTCATATAACAGTTGCAACAACAGCGACGACAACAACACAAACAACAACAAAAAATGAAGACTGATATATAGCGTAACATTCCGGGGAAAAGTTCCTAAACGCTTTGCACTTGGCAATGAAACATAAATCAATGTAAGCACGACAAGACAGAGAACAAATAAATAAGTAAATAAATAAATGATTGAATAATTAAATAAACAAACAAAAAATAAATAAATTCGCCCGGCTGTCCTGGTACAAAACATAGATAGTTGATTTCCCAGGTCCCTCCCCCTTCAAGGCCAATTAGTCTTCTTGCTTTCTGGAGTGTTGGTAAAAAAAATTGGGCGGGGCAGTTCAGCAACGCCAACAGGGGCAGTGGACGACTTGGGAAAATGCACTCCAAAGAAGTCTAAGCTCGAATGACTTGTGGCATATGACCCCTCTCAGAATCAGATTATCCTCAGATCTGTGTGTGACGTCCTGCCCTCGAATGTTAATCTGGTGAAATGGAGGAAATCAAGATAACCCTGCTTGTCCGCTCTGCCAGGGAAAACAGACAGTGGAACATGTCCTGAGCTCATGCAAGGTAGCGCTAACCCAAGGAAGGTACACATGGAGGCACAATCATGTGCTTCAAGAGATCGCACAAACGATCAGCACTGCCATCAGCACTGCCAGAGGAAAAAACAACTTGCAACCAGAAGCTCCAACAACCTTCTACACGGCAGGAGGCAGGAAAACGTGGCCTGAAAAAGATATGACATCCAGAGCACAGAAGCTGAGTCTGCTGGATGAAGCGGACGAATGAGAGTGCACAGCAGATCTCCATAATGGAAAAAAACCCACATAGCAATCATCAGCAAGAGTGGCATGAGACCGGACATAGTTCTGAATTCCCATCCATCCAAACAAGTGATTCTAATCGAGCTCACTGTACCATACGAAAGTAGACTAGAGGAAGCCCATATCTCACCTGTCACCTGTCGGCGTCACCGGGAACAGTGTTGGCCGCTGCACATGATGTCCTCACAAGTTGCCTCCAGCACTCTCGATCTTGGCTAAGTCTGACCACCTCCTGGAGTTTCCTGCCACTGATGTTTGTGATGTTTCCAGCAAGTGATGCAGGTGGCCGTCCTCTGTTTCTCTTTCCTTCCACTTTACCTTGGAGGACAGTGGACATCAAGTCTGTTCTCTCATTACGGATTGCGTGTCCAACATATTTCAGTCTCCTCCGTTGTATGAGTACTAGGAGCTTGCGTGTAGTACCCAACTCATTCAGTATGCTTTCATTTGAGCGCCTATCCGTCCATTTGACCCTCAGCAGTCTTCGGTAAAACCACAGCTCTGCTGCTTCCACTCGTCTTTCATCCTCTTTCTTCATTGTCCATGCCTCGCAGCCGTATAACATCACTGGCCAGACAAGACATTTTAAGAGTTTTATCTTAAGGTCTGCTGTTATGCTGTGGTCTTTCCAAATATTGTTCAATTGAACCATACTGTTCTTGGCCATTCCAATTCTCATCTTTATGTCTTTTGAGCATGTTCCATCGTGTGTCTTGACTGAACCTAAATATTTAAAGTCCTTGACATTTTCTAGAGGGACTTGGTTTAGCATGATCTGGTCCTGTCTAGTGTTATATTTGCCTGCAACATGCATAACCTTTGTCTTCTTTGAATTTAAGTCCAGCCCAGCTGCCTTTCCAGCCCGGTCTACCCTGCTTAGGATCCTCCTAGAGCCTGTAATGTTGTCTGCCAGTAATCCTGTGTCATCTGCGTAGCGTAAATTTGACAGGTTTCTACCACCAATATTTACTCCCATGTCTTCTATGTCTGCTTCTCTCATGATATGTTCAGTGGATATGCTGAAGAGATGTGGAGACAGGATGCAACCTTGCCTTACCCCTTTAGTGATGTTAAAAAATTTGCAGTTTTGATTATTCCATCTGATTGTTGCTTTTTGATCATTATATAATGAAGCTATGAGGGAAACCAGATGTCTTGGAAAACCCATTTTGATCATGAAGTGGAAAAGACTTTGGTGAATCACGCTATCAAACGCTTTGCTGTAGTCAATGAAAACGATGAACATCTCTTGGTCTGTGTTTCTAATCTTTTCTATCAATATCTGGAGTACAAACAGCATATCTACTGTTCCCCTGTTTTTCCTATAGCCTGCCTGACAGTCGGATAGCTCTTCCTCTACTTTTGGCTTTAACCTGTTTAAAATTATTATCAGCAGTATTTTACTGGCATGACTGATCAGTGCAATTGTTCTATAATTGTTGCAGTCTTTGACATTTCCACTCTTATGTAACATGACAAATTCTTGGAGCTTCCAGTCTGTAGGCCATTGACAAGTCTTCCATATCTTGCAGCATAAGTGATGCATTACTTTGAGTCCACCATCACCTGAGTGTTTCAACAACTCTCCAGGAATATTGTCAAGACCAGGAGACTTTCTGCATTTTAGATCTTTAATGGCAGATTCAACTTCGCTGAGCAGAGGTTCAGGTTCCATATCTCCAGGGGTCAATTCCAAATTTGGCTCTAAATTATTTTCATGGCTGTCAGGCTTGCCAAAAAGTGATGTGCCATATTCATTCCACCTATCCAAGACATCATCTGGTTCTGCCCATATCTACAAGACTGAAAAGTATGCCAGTCTAGCCAGCAACTTGAGGACATCTGGCTTTCAAGTCAAAGTCCTCGCCACAGAGGACAGAGAAAGGGGGATGATAGGCACATCAGCCTATGATCCCATGAAGCAGCTATCGATTTTGGGGAGAGAGAGGACAGCCCTTAAGGCAATGGCAGGAGAAGCGGAAAAGAGCTCCAGCTGGATCTGGATTAGGAGGAACAAAAGCAAGCTTCATAAGGCTTAAAATTCCCCCTATATGTTGCTGGTGACCGATAGCGAATTAAGACACTGGACACAGGGGTGACTTTGCTTTGAAACCTGACCACCTTGGATGCGCTGGTTCGATTCCAGATCGAGGACAAATTAAAACAAAAAAAGGCGATAGCAGAGGGACATCCAGGAGTCATGACCTGGATGTGGCCCGGCCCCCTTTGAGTGTCAGGAGTTAAGGGCCGAAACGCTTGCCAGACCGGGTGCCTCCTCTGAGGATCTTCTGCAGTCCGGCTCTCCCCAGAGTTTCTTATTACTACAGATGACAAATATCTGAAGGAAGTGAGTTCCGTTCTTTTGGTGCAAAGAAAGACAACGAGCGCTGGCCCACAGTCTTGGTCTTTACATCAAGAACACTGAAAATGCGTTTATCTGCCTGAAAATTACAACTTTAAAACACTTTATTACTAAAGGATTGTAGCTTCAGCCCGCTGGATCTGCATACAGCCAGTCCTTACTATTCTGCTGATGATCAGAACTATACGGAAGAAGAATAAACGGTCAGAAGATCAGAAACACAGGCAGAGACAGTTTCTGGTGAAGTTTTAACAAAAAATGATTTGCTCACTGATTAAAAAAAAATCCACACAATTCAAATGAGCAACTTTTCATCGTAAGAATAATTACTGATTAATTCTGCACCAAACAAAAAGAAAAATCTGCTATCGGAAAAAGTAAGGTGAGATGATTACATATACTAAACAGCGCAATAAGATAATCAAATTACGCAAACGATATTCCTGATCTGAAGCTGCTGAACGAATCTTGCATAAAATCGACCTTGAAAACAGGTTACAACTATTTAAAATAAAACAAAATTGAGCTGTTTTGGGCCAAACAAACAACCCAGGCTTAAAATATGCCCAATCAGAAACAGACGAAAACAACAGTTTCATTTTTTCCTCCAGTCATTTCTTCTCTGGCGAATCTGATCCCAAACTTGGGACACGTCCATCCTGACATATCATTTAAGACTCGCTCTTGTGCTTGACATACGGCGAAAAAAAATTAATTATCCTCTTCAAAAACAAAAAGAAAAGAGAAAAATGCATTTAACGTATTTTGGCGAGAGAGAGAAGAACTGAAATGAAATGAAAGTATGAAATTACGAAAGGGTTTTGACAAAGGGGGATAACAATTTTCAGTAGTGCGAGCAAGATCCATTGATGTGCGCAAATTCTTCAGCATAATCAAAAAAATATGGCGAGAGAGAGAGAGAGAGAGAGAGAGAGAGAGACGAAGCAAGCCGTGTACTGGTTCAATGCCAATTTCTACATAGAAATAATGATGTGATGCAAAAAGTCAGGTATATGGCATATTATATATTATATATAAAATATAATTATATTATATATATATATATTATTATATATATATTTTTTTTTTTTCACGAGACACAATTTTCTGTACACACACACACAAAAGTTCCTGAGACAGTTTGGAGTCTGTGTGCGTGCATGCGTATGTGTTTGTCCCCCGATATTTATGTTTTCTCTGATCAGAGGGATTCATCGCACTGGGCAATTCCACATACGCTGACCCAAGTCCGCCAGCAACTAACTGGCAGACTCTCCTTGAGCCTGCACCAACTCCTATGCACTGGCAGGTCGTGAGACGAAATTAAATGTCAACTAGGACACAGTTCCATGATGACGCCATTAGACACGACACTGGTGGTGACGTAAAGTTCTCCAGCTGACAAATTGCACGAGTCGGAGAAGACATTGACGAGTCCCTGGATGGTCTTTGTTGAAACATCGGCCCTCTTGATGCCTGTCCCCAGCCTTTCCTAACATTTAGATTGAAGCAAAAATGTGTGATTAAAATCTCTCTCACTGCTCGTGTGTTCCTCTTTCTCTTCTTCCCTCTTTCTCTCTTGTCTTGTCTACTTGACGACTTGGTTGTCAATTTCAGATACTTCTCCCGTCATCTCAGAGATCAGATCTTGAGGTGTACATAAGAGTATTAAGCCTCCGATGATACCCTTCTCTCTCCCTCTCTCTTTCTCCTATCTATTTATCTCCCTCACCCTCCAACTCACTAACACACACACACACGCGCGCGCGCATGCACACACACGCGCGCGCACACACACACACACACACAGAGTCTTGCGAATATTTGCAATTTAACACAAAGAAAGGTGTCCATCAAGGATGTATTCTGTCACCGCATTTGTTCAGTAGATATACGGAACAGGTTATGAGGGATACCAACATGGAACAACACGGTATAAAAGTGGGAGGTAGAAAAATCTCAAGCCTCAGGTACGCTGACGACACAGCATTATGTGAAAACGATTACCAGGAGGCATCATCTATCATAAATGTTCTGAATAAGATCAGGGAAGAGAAGAATCTAAAACTGAAGCCAAGAAAACCAAATTTTTATACAATGGCCGGGGTCCAGCAAAATCCATCTACACAGATCAAAATAAAGTGGAAGAAGTCCGCCAGTTCAAATATTTAGGATCGATCAATTCGAATGATGCAAACTGTTCCACCGACATCAACGCAGAATTAGCATGGCAAAGACATGGATGGTAGACCTGACAAAACGATAGACACAACATTAAAAGTAAAAATAATGAGATGTCTGATCCGGAATATTACTACATACGGTGTTGAACGATGGAACCTCAGAAAGGAAACATACAGAAAATAAATTCAACTGAAATGTGGCTCTATAGACGTCTCTTAAGGGTGAGTTGGAAAGACAAGAGAAGTGACAAGAACATACTCCACAAGCTGAAAACCCGCAGAAAACTCGTTAAGGTCATCCTTAATAAGAAGTTCACCTTCTTTGGACATTTGTGCAGAAACAAAAAATGCACTCTCATGAAAGATGTCATTCAGGGAAAAGTCGAGGGCAAAAGAGGAAGGGGAAGACCACGAACAAATTATCTGGGAAACATCAAGGAGTGGACAGGTCGTAACAGTCCAGAGATTTTCAACCTGGTTGAGGAAAGACAGATGTGGAGGACAGAGACCCGGAGAGCAGTGCGGGCAGCCAACATTTCAAGGAATGATCTGACTGACTGAGGCAAGTTCTGACACTCATACGACAGCCTGTCAAGTATCGGGGGTGAAGTCCCCTGGCCAAGACCGATAACACAGCCACTATAACAAACTGTCACATGCTGTCCAGTAGAGAAATAAGCCATTCCAATCTTTTTTTTTCTTTTTGCGCATCGTTGCGCCATACATTTCCTCTGTTCTCAAATTTTCCAACGGCAGTCAACACTCTAAAGTCAAACAGAAGAGCATAGGTGACAATACGAATGGGTGACAGATCAAAATAACGAGCGATGGATCAGATCAGTTGCCCACTGAAAAAAATATCTTCTCTCGTCCGTGCGATTTATGAAATGCATCCAGAAACAGTCCTGCGTGCTTTTTGGTTTGTAGCGTTCATCTGGACATGTACACGTTTCCGCACATGCTAGAAGTATTTTATTGATCCCAGCTAGCAATTTAGGCTAAGTGTATATATGCATTTGTCAGAATACTAGAGTCTGTCTTGAAAAAAGTCCTAATTTCTCATCTTATGCATGGTCCGTTTTCTTTTCCTGTACATCATCCTTCATTTGCAGAATATGTAGGCTGGTAATTCTTTCTAAGGTTCCTCCTTTGTCCATATCTCATTTTCAATTACTGAAGGATGGTATCTAATTTCTATAAAATAATCCAGTTTTCTATCAATGCTCCTTACTCCTTCTGCGATTTCTTTCTTTCAGGAATAATGTTGTGAAGATGAAAGTCAAGTAAAAGAAGTTAACCACAAAACTTTTTTGCAAACACAGAAGAACACTTCAGGAGTGATACAAAGAAGAAAAATACGGCTGAACGGAATTTTTTTGTCTCTCTTCTCCTGTTCCATCTTGGAAGCGAACAAATGATTAATCTTATTCTTTCATTTATCTAACGTTAGTGAAATATTTTTTAATACGCCATTAATTTTTCAGTCGGTGTTTTATATGACAAATTTCACAATGATGATAATCTTTTGGTGGCAGTAGTGGTGTTAACTGATTTCAAGTTTTTGTGAAAGCTACAGATTTTCTTTTAAAGGACACCCACACATACTACACAGCCAAAGGAAAGCTTAGTGTACATACAAATGTGTTGTGTTTGTTCTTCTGCGTGTCAGAATTGGAGCCATATGTCAAGCCCCATATGCAGTCACAGAGGCATATAACAAATTTAACTAAGAATATTTTGCCGTAACAAATAAACACAATTTTCAAAAAGGAATGTCCACTGTCAGTACAAACGCAACTTAAATACTTGCACCAGAGGAAAAAAAAATTAGTGTTGTGGTTTGATTTTATTTGAAAATTAACAAAGAAAGAGAGAAACAAACAAACAAACAAAACAGAAGAAAGCAAATAGAGTCCTTGTTTCTCATAACAAAAATAAATGTAACTTTTTGAACTGTAACCAGCTTTCAAAAGTGCAACTACCCTTCATTCTGTGTATCAGTGCATCGTTCCTTTCGCCCAGAAACCCAAAACCTACTTCACACACACACACACACACACACACACACACACACACACACACACACACACACACACACACACACACACACACACACATATATATACACACACACACACACACTACATACACACACGAACTCGTTTCTGCTTTATCAAACTCACGAAAAAGCGTTTCTTCAAACGAGATCAACTGGATTTAATTAAAAATATGTTTTAGATTTCAAAATAACGAGACGCTTTTGAAGTTACTTCCACATGCTTTTTATATATCATAAGGCGTGTTTGATACGGGACACTTTGAACACAGTTGCCATATTTTAGCAATGTGCATTTTGGGGGCCACTTTGAAGAGAGGCTGGGTCAAGAGAAAAAAAAAAAAGGCTAGACCGAAAAGACAGCTGAATGGACAGCTAGTCAACAGAGCTGCGTGATTGTGAGGCTGGCCGTTAAATAACGACGTGGTGGCATGACTGGCTGTCTTTTCATTAGGGTGCAGCAGGGCGGTGGAGGGCGGCTGATGATGATAATGAATAATGGCTTTGTCACTGCTCTCCATGCCTTTCTCTCTTCATCTTTTCGCTGGCTGGTCCCTTCCATGGTATACTCATGACCGAACGCTTTCTGATGGCTTGTCTGTTTGCAGCATGAAGGCTGGTAACTTTTGCCGGCTATTTCTCATGCTGCTTAAAAGAACCAGTCGACGTCTATTACTATTGTTTCTATGACCATCTGATTTTTCATTTGTTTTTGTTAAAAAATACAGGTTCAAGTGTTCAGTCAGAGTCTGAGATGAAGTTACACTAAAAGGAGATGCAGCAGTATTAACAACGATAAAATGGATATTCTGATATCATAACGTGATAATGATATGATCAATATTTTCGTAAGCGGGAAACAAAATTAGTTCTTCGTGTCTATATTCATAACTGTGGGTCACTTCATCTGTCTACCGCATCTGATCTACAACTACAATGGTTCTAGTTTAGATTATTAAATCGTATTTCACCAACCGACAGATATTTATATACATGCTAATAAGCAGACTAAGCACCCTTGTGTACGTTTTGCGATAAACTGGAAGAATCCATTTCTCATTTGTTTTGGAGATGTGAAAAAACAAAGATGTTTTGGAAAACCTTTGCAGACAAGGTGTATCAGAAATATATGTTTAATCGGAATTTCACATTTTCAGAAACACTTGTTCTATTTTTGAGTATGAGAAAAATAGATGGGTGGATAGCATTAATGCTTTTTTGAGAGAGAGAGAGAGAGAAGAGAGAGAAAGGAGAGATGAGACAGACAGAACGGATGCAGAGAACAGACAGAGACAGACAGACAGAGGGGACGCAGAGAACAAACAAAATGACAAACCTTTCAAATTATTATGTCAAAATAGCGGCCATTTTTGGGACAGAGACAGAGACAGATAGACAGAGGGGATGCAGAGAACAAACAAAATGACAAACCTTTAAAAAAATTATGTCAAATTAGTGGCCACTTTTGTCAATGTTTAGTAAATCTTTGGTGATGTTAATTTTTCAAACTATAATATTAACATATATACGTTTTCATGTCACAGCAAACATTATTTTGTAACACCTTTGGTCACGACAATTTGTTTAAACAAAATTCCTATATTCTTGAAATCACAAATCTATATGGAAAACATACAGGTACTGTGAAAATCGATTCGTTACCATTTCTAATAGTAAGTAATCACTTATCAAGTACTTGTATATGTGTAACTGAACTTTTGATCAAGTTCCATCACCTCCTCCCAGTTATCCCCTCCCCTTCAGTTTTAAATAATTTTACACCTTCATACACGTAGATTATAGAGAGAAGAATGTCTACCGTTTCTTGTTATTTTTTGCGGTGACTGTGCTGTTGTTGATAATGACAATGAAACTGAAACTTATGACAAATATTAAAATAAAAAATGATTATGATGGTGAAGTGATAGAAATAGTGTGTGTGAACGTACATAAGTATTTGTGTGCGTGTTGCGAGCTTGCGTCTGTGTGTCTGTATGTATATGTACGTGCATGCCTCTGTGTGTGTGTGTGTGTGTGTGTGTGTGTGTGTGTGTGTGTGTGTGTGTGTGTGTGTGTGTGTGTGTGTGTGTATGTGTGTGTGTGTGTGTGTGTGTGTGTGTGTGTGTGTGTGTGTGTGTGTTGTGTTTGTGAGACTGGGAACTGAAATTTAACAACTAAAAATGAATATTCTATCTTGATGTATAATATTTTGAAAATGACTGTATATGGTGCACCCCTCAAAATTTATTTTGTGAAATCGTTGCAAACTTAAAGACTTCATAGTATAGCAGAACCTTTAAAACTGATTTATAATCCACCAGCTTATGATTTTGTGCTGACATCAGATATTTTTTTTATTAAAAAAAGGAATTCTAGACAGTGTGCGTGCGTGCGTATGTGAATGCGTGCGTGTGTGTATGTGCGTGCGCGCGCGTGTATATGCAGTGTGTATGTATGTGTGCATATTTATGTGTTAGAGATAGATAGATAGATAGATAGATAGAGAGAGAGACAGAGAGAGAGAGAGAGAGAGAGAGAGATGAAGGAGAGAGAGAGAGAGAGAGAGAGAGAGAGAGAGAGAGAGAGAGAGAGAGAGAGAGAGAGGAGAGAGAGAGAGAGAGAGAGAGGGTGGGCGCCTATGTGAAATCCCGATTTATTGAATAAGCATCCTTACATTGGCAAAACTTGTTTAAGTAAAGAAGGCTTTAAGTCACCTTTTCAGAAACCGATTAAGGACCGAGATTTACCCTCTTTTTTCAATCTCAATTGAAAAGCAAACAATTCTCAGCTATTCATGAATGTATCTGTACCAAATTTGGACCATGGATCAAGCACAGAGGAATTACAATTGCTCAAGTCTACCCTGGGTACCGGTTTTCCCGAAAAAAAAACAAAAGGAACAAAAATCTCCATGAAAGGTCAGCAGTGATTTCACCGGATGTTTTCCTAAATCTAAAACCACAGTTGGAGCAGATATTCATCATTATAAAGTTTGAACAATGTAAATTTCAGACATATGGCATCTTTCGAGGCCACTGTCTGCAAATTATATGTTGATAACTTCGTTATCACTGTTACGCAAACTGGTTATGATTTTCGAGAGAACATAGCCTACTCTGTACGAAGAACGTGCTTATCAAGTGATCAAGTGTAAGGACACATAATATTAACATTTGGCAAAGAGCTGAATCCCAAAGATGCTGTGTGTATGTACAAGGAAGAGAGAGAAAGAGGGAGTGGGAGAGAGGGAGAGAGAGAGAGAGAGAGAGAGAGAGAGAGAGAGAGAGAGAGAGAGAGAGAGAGAGAGAGGGGGCGGAGAGACAGAGACAGAAAGAGAGAGAGAGAGAAAGAGATGGAGGCGGAGAGACAGACAGAAACGAGAGAAGAGAAAGAGAGAGAGAGAGAGAGAGAGAGAGAGAGAGAGAGAGAGAGAGAGAGAAGAGAGAGAGAGAGAGAGAGAATTCTTTACTTTGAGCTTGTAGACACACAGTAGGATTACTTCAAATAATGGCCTGCTTCAGTTGATAGAACCCCGGAGTACAGCCAACGTTTTATTCCAGTCTGTAAAAACAGGCCTAGTTACTGCCCATTTTACTGTGCCTCTGATTCTGACCGCGTCTCTGTAGTGTCTGATAGAGATAATAGGGTCTGTGCTCTTTCATCTCGTAAAGTTTGCACTTGCAAGGTCTTCTGTAGGCACGCAAAGTTTTCCAGATAATCAGTGTCATATTTATTTGGACGGAACGAATACGAAAATTTCCGAATCTGATTACTTCCATCTTGGCAGATTTTCTTCACTGACCATTTCTATCTGTGGACTGGACCCAAAGTTATATTTGAAATTTGAACTGTTTTGGAGACAGCTTTATTCTACTGCCTGTTCAAGAGAGATTTTCACACTTGGTTGGTTTCATCTGTGCTCAATGGAAATCTCCGAGCACTGATCTATTTCACCTTGACAAACTTCTAGGCATAGGTCAGGTCTTGAAATGGACACGAGAGAGGCTCGATTTTTTTGTGTTTAATAAAGAGGAAGGAAGGAAGAAGAAAGAAAGAGAAGAAAAAAAAAAGAAAGAAGAAGAGAAAGAAAGAAGAAAGAAAGAAACCTAAGCACATAGCCAAATTATTGGCATGTCAAGATGTCCAGTGAAGACGCCTTTTTGTTTTATGTTGCAGGCCGGAATATCACATCCGGAATGGAAACTTTTGTATCAAAGTATCAACCGACAGTGAAACTCTGCTATACTCAAATTCGTATGGTTTGATTTGAATAAGTGTTGTCTGACAAAGTTTTTCTTTTCTAGTTTATATTTTACACGCAGCAACCACCATCGCCGGTAAAAACCAACATCTATAAGCCAAGCCTAAACCAGCTATGGCTCATATCATGTTTGAGGGTTTTACATAATGATTTTAGTCACGAAAGATGCATACTTTATTTAACAGAAAAAAATGTTGCTATCATAAAAGTTAAAATAAGACTGTCAAGCCATACTAAAACTCTTTATATTTTAGGGATACTGAATATATCTTTCCAATATGTGAGTTAGGAAATAGACAACATACGTTTAAGAAAAAAACCTTCAATTTTACAGAAATAGACAACATACATTTAAGAAAAAAAACCTTCAATTTTACAGAAATAGACAACATACATTTAAGAAAAAATATCTTCAATTTCAGAGTGAGGGGGATAGTGGTCAAACATGTAACCCACAATTGGCACACAGCAAATCAGTTCAGCAACAGTCAAGAAATACGTAATTATTCTCTTTCAGGCGACCTGTCCAAATGAATAATCCGAATTGCCTCTAGTGTTCCACTTACAATAAAAATTTAGTTATATTGAAAACGGATGGGAAGATTTCCTTCACACAATCAGACTAAAACTGACAGATAAAAATTGTAAACCAATCCCCACAATTTTTAAATTGAGGTTGAAGTAAGACAACGTTGGGAGCTACCGACTGCTATGTGTTGAGACTATAGTAAGGAGAAAGATGCTGACAGCTGTGCGAGCTGGTGGGCAGGGTGGGCTGCCGAAAGAGAGATGAAGACCACAGTGGGGTGAGAGAGAGTGTCTTTCGTTCTCTCTTGGTCTAGAGGCTGGACTGGATCTGGTTGTGCACGTTGTGTGGCTGTGTCCCGGGGTTTGCCATCTCCCCACCTTGCCATCCAGTTTATAAGTAAGGTAACTGATGACTGGGTCCAAAGGGTCATGCAACACATGGACAGCCCCCTTTGCTTGAAGAAATTGACTGTCGATTGCCATAGGAGGCTTGGGAAGTGAGTGTCCCGAGAGTGGCGAAGCATTGGTGCTTGAGGTCCCATCCGCACCCTCGTGGTGTTTCATGTTAACGTAATCATTCAGTTTCAGGCAGCCCGTCCAAATGAATATTCCAAATCACCTCTACTGTTTCGCTTACGATTAAAATTTAGTGACGTTAAAAAAATGATGGGAAGATTTTCTTTACACAATTAAACCACAGACAAACGGACCGATAAAAATTGTAAACCAATCACCACATTTCTTAAAAAACGTAAGGCAAAATTGCCTGGCACGTGGTATCTTATGCACAGTGCCCCTCATACAAATAATTTCACGTTACTGTTTTTCAAACGGCACAACGAACATTTTAAAATGAAGACAATTGGTGAGACGTAATGTTACGATTCCCGTCCTCTTTTTAACACGAAACCAACAGGGGCGTAAGGTTCTAGGAAACCTGACAAATTGAGGAGAGGAAAAGACATTGACGAGTCCCTGAATAACCTTTCTGTTCACATCGGCCCTGTTGATTTCTGTCCGATCCTTCCCAAATATTTAGATTGACGCAAAAACGTGACTGTGAGATTAAAATGTCTCTCTCTCTCCCTCCTTTCTTTTTCTTCTTCTTCTTCTTACTCCTCTCTCTCTCAGTGTATCTCTCCGTGTCTCTCTCTGTGTCACACACACACACACACACACAAGCATACACACACACAAGCATACACACACAAGCATACACACACACACACAGAGTTTCTTAACCATTTATATGGATGCCTATTTCAAAAGCTTCTCGTTTCGTCTCCCAAGATTTACTCGGGGATGTACATGGGGTAATAAATCTTCAATGACTTTCTATCAATCTCTTGCTTGCGTCTTCCAGCCTCTGCCTGTTGACAGAGTCTTTCCCCTTCATCTTTGGGTCCATTTCTGCAGTGGATATAGGAGACGCACGCAAGTCATTAGTTTTCACCGTTTTTTTCCCTCCACTAGCCTCTCCTATTCATCAATATAGTAAAAGACGAAACATCCTTTTGTCTTTCCCAGAAGTGGTGAAAGATCCCAGCAATAAGATGAATTCTGTGTACGTGAAAGCATGCGTGCGTGTATGGTATGTGTATGTGTGTGTGTGTGTGTGTGTGAGAGAGAGAGAGAGAGAGAGAGAGAGAGAGAAAGGAGAAAGAGGGGAGAGAGACGGAAGAAAGAGAGTGAGAGAGAGCAAGAGAGTGTGTGTTTGTGTGTGTGAGAGAGAGAGAGAGAGAGAGAGAGAGAGAGAGAGAGAGAGAGAGAGAGAGAGAGAGAGAGAGAGAGAGAGAGAGAGAGAGAGAGAGAGAGAGAGAGAGAGAGAGAGAGGAGAGAGAGAGAAGGATTCGCTCAAATTTCAATGAACAGTTCATACTGGTTGTCAAGAAGATGAAAATAGGTCTGTCACTTGTAATAACTTTCTTTAAAAATTGCATTTACTTGTCTATTTATCATCCTTGTGCAAGCTGCGATGCGGGTTTCTGTATTTTTGTTGAAAATGCTTTTTTGTTCAGTGAGTTCAACAAGTGATTACTTCCAGTTTTGTTGTGTTTTACTGTTCCTATGAAGTAGGTAATCTTTTCTTCGACATTGGCGATCTGCGCAGTTCTCATTTGTACTCTACGTACTCTCTTTTCTTTTGCTCTGTGTAGAGGACTTGGGTGCTGTACTATGCATGTGCATGTTTTGAGGGGGGGGGGGGGGCAGAGGGGGAGAGTGGGAGAATTGGTGGAATGGATATGCGCGGGTGTGGTGTGAGTGAGTGAGTGAGTGTGTGTTGTGTGTGTGAGAGAGAGAGAGAGAGTGTGTGTATGTGTGTGTGTGTGTGTGTGTGTGTGTGTGTGTGTGGTGTGTGTGTGTGTGTGTGTGTGTGTGTGTGTGTGTGTGTGTGTGTTCGTTCGTTCTTTGATTTAACGTCTGTTCACTATGAATGATATTGACGGTGGTGTGTGTGTGTGTGTGTGTGTGTGTGTGTGTGTGTGTGTGTGTGTGTGTGTGTGTGTGTTGTGTGTGTGTGTGTGTGTGTGTGTGGTGTGTGTGTGTATTGAAGAGATGCACACTAGCACAGATATTTGTAAACCAATGTTCATTTCTCTCATGGTTGCTACTATTCATTACTTATTAACTTGCTATGAAGAACAGAGAGAGAGAGAGAGAGAGAGGAGAGAGAGAGAGAGAGGAGAGAGAGAGAGAGAGAGAGAGAGAGAGAGAGAGAGAGAGAGAGGAGAGAGAGAGAGAGAGGAGAGAGAGAGAGGAGAGAGAGAAGAGAAAGATCTGCATGAATATTGTATGCACAGACAGAACGAATAAAACAGTAAAACTTCAGTTAAACTGGAGCCCTGTCATGAAAACACCAATCTCTCCATAAAACCATCATGCCAAGTTCCACATATTATACTTATGAATATTTAAACCAGTAGGCAAGTTCTGACATCGAGCAGACGTGACACTGAAGACAGGCAGCGAGCATCAGGAAGATCACTAAGGCAGCCAATACAGGAGCGCCGTCCAATCTATGATATTTTTCCACATTTTTTTTTCACTCCGATGTGCCTGTCTTTTTCCCTGTTCCTAATCCTTCCAACAGCTGTCAGGAAGTAGCAGAAATTAGTAAGCTATAAACAGGTGTATTGAGTGACAGTGTGAAAATGAAAGGGGCTGGATCAGTAGCACTGATAGAAAAAATTTCCCTCACTAGTGCTGTTAACTTCAGTCAGTTAGTCAGTCAGTCAACAGCATCACTCGACTGGCTGTTCGTTAGTCAGTCAGTCTACAGCATCACTCGATTGGCTGTTCGTTAGTCAGTCAGTCTACAGCATCACTCGGTTGGCTGTTCGTTAGTCAGTCAGTCTACAGCATCACTCGGTTGGCTGTTCGTTAGTCAGTCAGTCTACAGCATCACTCGGTTGGCTGTTCGTTAGTCAGTCAGTCTACAGCATCACTCGGTTGGCTGTTCGTTAGTCAGTCAGTCTACAGCATCACTCGGTTGGCTGTTCGTTAGTCAGTCAGTCTACAGCATCACTCGGTTGGCTGTTCGTTAGTCAGTCAGTCTACAGCATCACTCGGTTGGCTGTTCGTTAGTCAGTCAGTCTACAGCATCACTCGGTTGGCTGTTCGTTAGTCAGTCAGTCTACAGCATCACTCGGTTGGCTGTTCGTTAGTCAGTCAGTCTACAGCATCACTCGGTTGGCTGTTCGTTAGTCAGTCAGTCTACAGCATCACTCGGTTGGCTGTTCGTTAGTCAGTCAGTCTACAGCATCACTCGGTTGGCTGTTCGTTAGTCAGTCAGTCTACAGCATCACTCGGTTGGCTGCCCGCATTGCTCTCTGGGTCTCTGTCCTCCACATCTGTCTTTCCTCAACCTGGTTGAAAATGTCTGGACCTGTCCACGCCTTAATGTTTCCCAAGTAATTTGTTCTCGGTCTTCCCCTTCCTCTTTTGTCCTTGACTTTTCCCTGAATGACATCTTTCCAGTTTTTGTTACTGCCCACATGTCCAAAGAAGACTGATTTCTATTTATGGATGACTTGCACAAGTTTTCTTTGCGTCTGCAGTTAACCTAGTGCACTGAGAAAAGATACAGAGCGGTACCGTGTTGGTGCTGTCAGTCTAATGCACCCAGAAAAGATAATAAAATCCGCCACCCTGTTTCCATGTCAAGCCGTCATACGTGTTTAGTTTCTCTTACAGTTTTGAGGCATCTTCCTGATTCCTGGTGTCAGATTTAGACGAAGCGCAAACCAATAATAATACTTTGTATAATGCTGTTCTCCAAACCCATTTTGACTCAAAGCACATTATGTATCTACAAAATGTGGAGCATAAGACGTACGGATGTATCGATATACCAAGATGAATGAGTTGAAAACTCAAAAATACTCGTTTTATAGATCCTTGAAAGATTCTAGTCGTATGTTTGGTCTGAAAATCGAAAAAATGCCTTTTCAGCTTAAAGCAAGTAAAACATATTGTCACACACAAGTTGGGAGGGAGGACTTCATTTACAAGGAAAAAAGTTCTTATGAAAACGAAATAATAACTATAACAGTATGAGGGATTACAAACATTTTAAACTGGAACTACCTTTCAAACTAGCAACTGCCTTTTTGCTCTTATGTATCGGGAAGCTGTGCCATACTGCTGTCCCAGGTAAGAAAATCTACACCATGAGACGAAATAACCAATTTTAAGCTAATTAATTCAATAAAGAGCATTTCTAAGGTAAGATCAAATGGACTTACTCGTTCAAACTCTAAGATATTTTAAACCTATTTTTCACATACTTTTTAGATATCGTAGAGCACATTTGATGGAATACGCTTTAAACGTAGGTGCCATTTTTTCAAATAATGAGCATTTTTTGGCAGCTTTGAAGAATGGCATGTGCAAAATGGGTGATCGTATTTTTGAGAAAATGGGAACGTGTGGATAGACATCCAGTCAGCAGAGTAGTGTGGCTGTGAGACTGGGCGTTAAATAACCGTGTGGTGGCATGGCAGGCCGTCTTTTCATCAGGGTGCAGCAAGGCGATGGAAGGCGGCCGATGATGATGATGAATGCTGGCTTTGTCACAGCTCTCCATGCCTTTCTCTCTTCATCTTTTCACTGCCTGCTCCTCTCCCTGGTTATCTCATGACTGAACGCTTTCTGATGGCTTGTCTGTTTGCCACATGGAGCCTGGTAACCTTTGCCAGCTATTTCTTAGGCCGCTTAAAGGAGCAGTTGATGTCTACTATTATTGCCCACACCATTGGTTTGATTTTAAGCTGATTTGTCCAGGGAACAAAACTGAGTATTTAGTTGGAATTTTGAGACAGAGTTTCGATAGTTAAGATGGGCTGATCGTGTGCTGTCTTTTCTACATACATAATGGCAAAAAAAAAAAAAAAAAAAATCACCAAACTTTTCTCTCCATTAAGATTCAGCAGCAATAACAATATTGTCGATAGTTGTATGATCCTAACTGTGAAAGAGAAACAGTTTATGTCTTCAATCATGACAACAAGTACTTCTGCCAACAAACACTGCCTACTATTCACAAACACTTAAAAAAATAGCAACCTTTCTGGCAGTGACGTTCATAGCAAGATACCTTACTGTTCCTCCATACACATTCCTTCAGTGGCTTGTTACCTCAGTAGTTTAGAATCTTCAGGGCTTTAAAACAGGAGGAGGAAAAAACCACTGAAACTTGGGGGGGTCCGGGGCAAATCAGGGGCCATAATTTGCGTGCCGTTGCTATGAACGCTTGCAAGCCGTTAACGGATGCCTTGCTCCTTTCGTTTTTTGTTTGTTTTTGTTTTTGTTTTTTGTTTTTGACAACCGAAATCGCGGAATTCCGACCAGACGCGGAATGTTTTAAGCCCTGAATCTTAGTTAGCTCAGTAGGTTAGGGCGCAATGTGGATAACGCAGGGGTTGTTGGCTCTACCATGGGCATGCCACAGATGTAAGGTCCTGTTCCTTCGGTTGGTTATGCGCTAAGCTGATAATGAATGGCTTTGCCTCTTTGGTGGCCATGTTTTGATAAAGCTGTGGACTCAAGATGTTATGTCCTGAGTTATCAATCCACATCACAACATAAAAATTGGCTTGTTCATTGCCCATCGTAATGCTCCAGTCTGTCTGGTGGTGATAGTTTTTCATAATTCTGTTCCCCTTCGTTTTTCAAAACAAGACTGAGAGAAAAAGACAAGATAAGACAATAATAATTCTACATTACTGAGCAAAGATAACAACATGAATGTGATTAAAAAGAGGTCTACAAACAATATGAAATATGACCAACACAGCCCTATAAATAGTACGACTGTGATTAAAA
Organism: Monoplex corrugatus; assembly: GCA_030674185.1. Classification (NCBI taxonomy): domain Eukaryota; kingdom Metazoa; phylum Mollusca; class Gastropoda; order Littorinimorpha; family Ranellidae; genus Monoplex; species Monoplex corrugatus. The sequence goes on along the minus strand of CM060306.1, from coordinate 15,673,468 downwards.
ACAGCTCTCACCCTAAAAGAAACGAATAAATGTCAAATATAATGACCACATTTCATATGCACAGCCTTTTCGAAAGTGTACTAGCTTTGTTACGGAAAGAAACACACACACACACACACATACATACACACATGCGCGCGTGCACACTCACACACACACACACACACACACATGAGCGCGCACATACACACACACACACACACACAAACACATCCACACATGAGCGCGCACATATAACACACACACAAACACAGATGCGCACACACACATACATACCGACGTACACACACACGAATACACACACACACGCACATACACACACAAACACACGTATACTGATACTGTGAATTTGCGTAATACTTATATGCGTGCACATTGTGTGTTTGTGTGTGTGTATGTGTATATATATATATGTGTGTGTGTATGTGTGCTGTGTGCGTGTGTGTGTGCGTGTGTATGTGTGTGTGTGTGTGCGTGCGTGCGTGTGTGTGTGTGTGTGCGTGTGTGTGTGTGTGTGTGTGTGTGTGTGTGTGTGTGTGAGTGCGTGCGCGAGCGCGTGTGTGTGTATGGTGTGTAGTTTGTTTAAGCAGGAATATGATTTATTAATCTGCTCTCTTTCCACAAGAGATACAGTGCTTCTACGTTCCAAAAAGGCTTGATATTACTCCTCTGGTAATCAGGCAAGTATTTCCTCCGATAAATAATCTTTTCCACCTATGTGATTATATTTAGTGCTCGTGCCTAAAATGTGTTAGTTTGGATCAGTATACAATAAAAAATCTTCACAGTATAACACTTCCCATAAAACTGATTTATACTCTGCCCTCTTATAATTTGGCGTTTACGATATGTCTTTTTTAAGATATAATTCTGGATTGCACAAGCATGTGTGTACGTGTGCGCGACAGGCAGGAGAGGGAGAGAGAGAGAGAGAGAGAGAGAGAGGAGGAGAGAGAGAGAGGAGAGAGAGAGAGAGAGAGGAGAGAGAGAGAGAGAGAGAGACGAGAGAGAGAGACAGAGAGAAGAGAGAGAGAGATAGAGAGTAGAAATAGAGACAGGGAGGGAGGGAGGAAGGGGGAGAGAGAGTGAAAGAGAGAGAGAGACAGAGAGAGAGAAGGGGAGGGGGCGTGGGTGCCTGTGTGAAATCCTGATTTATTCAATATCGACGGCCAAAAGGTTTCCAAATAGATCAGGGTTTACGTCACCTTTTCAGAAAGTGATTAAGGGTAAAGATGATTTACTGTCTCTTTTCAGTCCCCCTTAGAAAGCAAACATTTCTGGGTTGTTTATGGGTGGGTGTTCATTTCTTTTTTGTCACTTAGACCCAAACCAAGAAAACGTTTGAGCAGCGATTTCAAAGAAGTTTTTGTACACCCAACTTTTCCTGCAAAGTTACGCTCCGAGTAAACCTCAGCCGCCTCTGAGCATTGATTTCAAAGGAGTCTTTGTACTACCAACTTTGCCTGCAGTCATGATTTAAGTAATTCTCAACCGCCCTAAGACCCTTGCTGAGGACTAAAATCCCCAGCCGCCCTAAGACCACTCTTGATGAAGTGCTCTGGGAGGAACAGGCTGGCTTCAGACTAGGCAGGAGTACAGCTGAGGAGGTCTTCAACAGTCGCATCATGATGGAAAAAACACTTACAACATCAGAGTGATCTCTGCCGAAGTATTAAAACACTTCAAGAAACAATTTGACAGAGTTTGGTATGATGGCCTCCGGCTAGTCATGAGAGGCTTTAATGTAGAAGAGGGTCTATTCGAAGTCATCGAAGTGCTGTAAAGAACTTTAGCAGAGCTATGCTTCTCAATCATCAGTAAAGAGTTCTTCCAAACGACAGTAAAAGTAAACCAGGGAGTCTGATATCACAAACCTTGTTATACATCCTCCTGGAAATCATCATGCAGAAACCCATTCATGACCATCATATTTCCATGTTCATTGGTATCAGGCACATCTGTAACAATTTGCCATGACCTCAACTTCATGGCAGGCAACAACACTGAACTGCACGATCTAACCAACAGACTCAGCACACCGGCGTATGGAATGGAAGCCCGTAATGCAAAAAGCAAAGTCGTGCTGTACAGCATAACCAACAGGAGTACGTAAGTCCACATAAATGGCCAGAAACTGGAACTGATAGTTTCATGTACAAGGGATCTAGCCCGACCAAAGATGCAGCGACACAGTAGAAATATGCATCAGGACTGCAACAGTAATGGCATCAATGGCCATACTGAACAGAATCTGGAGAAGCAGCATCGTCAGTTTCACCATCAAGTACAGACTATAAGGTAATTGTAGCCTCCATCCTCCTCTGTAGTTACGAAACTTGGACATTGCTTGCTGATTTCATTATCATCATCAGGTGCCCTGCCGCATGGCGTTGGCGACCATGGACTTCCAACCATCTCCATCTCTCGTTGCCCCCAGCATCTCCCCCACCCTCCTCATCCCCAGCCACTCTGCAAGTCCGTCCAGCATTCTCTCCCTGGGTCTACCTGGTGCTCTCTTTCCCTCCAGCTTTCCCGTTGTGACCAGGTGCTCCAAATCCCCCTTCCTCATAAAATGGCCTATAAATGTTGCTTATCTTTTCCTAATCTTCCTTATGAGTGATCTACTTGTGTCTGCCTCCATCAAGACTGTCTCGTTTGTTTTCTTTGCTGTCCGTGGAACTCTCAACATTCTTCATAGAAACCACATCTCGGCTGCCTCAATCTTGCTCTGGCTTTGCTTGCTGACTGTCCAAGCTTCTTGCTGATTTAGAAAGGAGAAATCAGGCTTTCCGAATATCCTATTTTAAACAATAGACCAATGAGTATGTACGGAACAAGATCACTACAATGATGAGTCCACACGAACTGCTTCACACGACTGCAAAACAGCGCAAGCTCGCATCGATTGGCCATGTCATCC
>CM060306.1:15598048-15668048 GCA_030674185.1 Monoplex corrugatus | reverse complement strand
ATAGACAAAGACAGATAGATAGATAGATAGATAAAGGAATAGGTAGACGAATAAGAACTTAAGAAATAAAAAATAACGGTACACACACACACACACACACACACACACACACACACACACTCATATCCACACAGCAGGATGGCCGACGACAATGCAAAAACAAAACAACAAAACAAAACAAAATAAACCAAAGAACAAAACTTTTTAGGAAACACACATATACACATACACGGACATATGCCAACCAATACCGATACAAAGGAAGATAAAACAAAAAGTAGACAGATATCATTACAAACTTAACAACATACAGAGAACAATCAACAGACCACAAACACAAACCCACACAAACAGTGTGACAAACTTTCCCGTTCTTCAGATGTCTTTTCCATTTCTGTACGTTTCCTTTGTTTCTCTTTCAGGAAAAGTCCAAACACTTTCCATTACAAGCTGTAGGAATCTGGGCAAGTTACTTTGAGATGATACCAACCTTAGTCTGATTAATCATAGATCTTGTTTTTTCTTTTATAGTAGATTTTCGGCCACTTTCTCTATCTGTTCCTGTTTGTGCCAACATTACTACAGAGATGATTGAAGCCCTGGAGAAATTTGGTGTTGAAAAAATAACAGTCCTCCTAAATGAAATTTATGACACTGCAAAAATCCCTAAAGATATTATGTCAAAATCACTTTTCATTGCACTTCCAAAGAAGACAGGGGCTATAGAATGCGAACTCCATCGCACAATCAGCCTGATGAGTCACGTAACAAAACTCCTGTTAAGAATAATCATGATGAAGACAAGGAATAGAATCAAAAGAGAAATAGCAGAAGAACAGAGTGGATTTGTGGAAGGGAAAGGAACTATTAATGCCATATACATCCTAAGAACCATCATAGAGAGGTCAATCGACATGAATAAGGATTTACATTTATGCTCTGTAGATTATACCAAGGCTTTCGATCAGGTAAGACATGAAGAATTAATCAACCAACTAAAAAGATTCAATATTGATGGAAAAGATCTACGAATACATGTAATCCGAAATATGTATTGGGAACAAACAGCTGCAATGGAAATAGAAAACGATATAAGCTCTTTCCAAGAGTCAGACAAGGTTGTGTTTTGTCACCAGACCTGTTTTCACTTTACAGTGAAAACATCATGAGAAACCTAGAGGAAGAGCCTAAATTAAAGGTTCGAGGAAAAATGATAAACAACTCTCGATACGCAGATGACACTGTGCAGAAAATGAAAAGGACCTACAAAACCTTGTGAATATACTAGAAATAAAAAGCAAAGATAAGGGGTTGGAACTAAACAGCAAGAAGACTGAAGTCATGGTGATCAGTAAAACACATGAAATCCCATCATGCAAAATAACAGCAAACGGCACAACCTTGACACAGGTTGATAAGTATAAATACCTGGGAACGATCATTTCATCAGATGGCAATTGCACATCGGAAATAGCCAGCAGAATTGGCCAAGCCGAAACAGCATTCAAGAAGATGACAAGCATTCTTACCAACAAATGCCTATCAATTAACATCAGGAAGCGAGTTCTTGAATGTTACGACACTGGAGAAATCCCCAAAGATATGTCAAAATCAATTTTCATTGCACTTACAAAGAAGACAGGGGCTATAGAATGTGAACTCCATCGCACAATCAGTTTGATGAGTCATGTAACAAAAATCCTGTTAAGAATAATCATGATGAGGACAAGGAATAGAATAATCAGAAATATGTACTGGGAACAAACAACTACAATGAGAATAGAAAACGATATACGCTCTTTCCAAAACATCAAAAGAGGAGTCAGACAGGGTTGTGTTTTGTCACCAGATCTGTTTTCACTTTACAGCCAAAACATCATGAAAAACCTAGAAGAAGACCCTGGATTAAAGGTTGAAGGGAAAATGATAAACAACATTCGATACGCAGATGACACCGTGCTAATTGCAGAAAATGAAAGGGACCTACAAAACCTTGTGAATATACTAGAAATAGAAAGCAAAGGTAAGGGGCTGGAACTAAACAGCAGGAAGACTGAAGTCATGGTGATCAGTAAAAAACATGAAATCCCCTCATGCAAAATAACAGCAAATGGCACAACCTTGACACAGGTTGATAGGTTTAAATACCTGGGAACGATCATTTCATCAGACGGCAGATGCACATCAGAAATAGCCAGCAGAATCGGCCAAGCCAAAACAGCATTCAAGAAGATGACAAGTATTCTTACCAACAAATGCCTATCAATTAACATCATGAAGAGAGTTCTCGAATGTTATATAGAACCAATAGTGTTGTACGGATGTGAGGCGTGGACAGTCAACAAGCAAAGCCAGAACAAGATTGAGGCAACCGAGATGTGGTTTCTATGAAGAATGTTGAGAGTTCCATGGACAGCAAAGAAAACAAACGAGACAGTCTTGATGGAGGCAGACACAAGTAGATCACTCATAAGGAAGATTAGGAAAAGACAGGCAACATTTATAGACCATTTTATGAGGAAGGGGGATTTGGAGCACCTGGTCATAACGGGAAAGCTGGAGGGAAAGAGAGCACCAGGAAGACCCAGGGAGAAAATATTGGACGGACTTGCAGAGTGGCTGGGGACGAGGAGGGTGGGGGAGATGCTAGGGGCAACGAGAGATAGAGACAGATGGAAGTCCATGATCGCCAACGCCATGCGGCAGGGCACAAGAAGATCATTGATAAGGAAGATTAGGAAAAGACAGGCGACATTTGTAGACCATTTTATGAGGAAAGGGGAATTGGAGCACCTGGTCACAACAGGAAAGCCGGAGGGAAAGAGAGTACCAGGTAGACCCAGGGAAAAAATATTGGACGGACTTGCAGAGTGGCTGAAGAGGGTGGAAGAGGCGCTCGAGGCAACTAGGGATAGAAACAGATGGAGGGCCATGATCGCCAACGCCATGTGGCAAGGCACCTGATGATGATGATGATGATATACCCCTGTGCTAGATGGGCCTTACTAACAAAACTGAAAGGGAAACGAGGATTGTGCTGCATGCGCCGTTCTTATGTGATCTGCCCCGGGTAAGCAGTCGAATTTATATGAATAGTCTGTCATGACATGAATACAACACAATACACTACACTACACTACAATACAATACAAGACGATACAATACAAGACGATACGATACGATACGATGCAATACAAACACAAAAGGATAGATACTACACGATACGATACGATACAATACAATGCAGTATATACCACAAAGCATTTTCAATTATCCCAGTTCAATATCTATCTTTGTTTATATAAAGCCTACCATGGTCGTGACATCAGTACAATATAATGCCAATACAATAAGCCCCATATTCAGACCCCACACCTACCATGGTTGTGACATCAGTACAATATAATGCCAATACAATAAGCCCCATATTCAGACCCCACACCTACCATGGTTGTGACATCAGTACAATATAATGCCAATACAATAAGCCCCATATTCAGACCCCACACCTACCATGGTTGTGACATCAGTACAATATAATGCCAATAAATAAGCCCCATATTCAGACCCCACACCTACCATGGTTGTGACATCAGTACAATATAATGCCAATACAATAAGCCCCATATTCAGACCCCACACCTACCATGGTTGTGACATCAGTACAACATAATGCCAATACAATAAGCCGCATATTCAGACCCCACACTACCATGGTCGTGACATCTGTACAACATAATGCCAATACAATCAGTCGGATATCCATACCCCACATCGACTTTTTTAAGACACTGATCTGGTCCTTGCCGCATGTTGAAATACGTTATATTCGTTCGTCTGTTTGTTTTGTTTTTAACTTCTGGGACATCAGTGACACATTCCACGCCCGTTTACATTCTGCTCTCAATCTCTTATTGATCCTTCTTAACGCATCATTTTACCCACACATCCACCATTCTCGGTTTTGGTTTTGGTTTCAATTTCAGTTTCAATTTCTCAAGATGGCGTCTCTGCAACTGGGAAAAATTCCATATGTATTGACACCACATCAGGCTGGGGAACAGGTGATCTCAAAAATCTCTGAAAAATAGGCCGGGGTCCAGGGGCCGCCTAGGCCCCGGTGGGGTCCAGGGGCAATGCCCCTGGTGGGTGGCCCAGGGGGGCAAAGCCCCCTGTCCGAAATTGAATTTGAGCATTTTTGAAGACCCTTTCATGGCCTCTCGTGATAGGCAAATCACCGTGTGGCATGCAAAGAAACCAAACTAAAATCATTTTATTTACCATGCAGCATGCAAAGAAATCATACCAAAAAAACAATTTACTTTTCTCCATTTTCTTGATGTACTGTAGTGCCTTGCTTCAAAAGTTCAATGATTCAGTCTTCACGAACTGAGTCCCCGTAATGTTCTACTAAATGATGCATCACCCACAGATTTATTCAAAGTCAAATACTGGCATCAGTCTACTGAGTCTAGTATTGTATATAGTCAACACTCACTCCACTTTCTTGTATGTGTACTGCAGAGCCTTGGTCAACTGTTCAGTCTTCATAAAGTGAGCCCCATAAACAGGTAGTTCCTCTACTAATGATGCATCACCATCAAACTTATTCAAAGTCAAATTAATGGAAACAGTTTATAGGCCTACTTATCATAGTCAACACGATCTCTTCACACAGCATGGTAAGACAACAGGGGACAAAGGTTATAAGAACACTATGTTAAAAAAAAAACTGGCAAGAGAAGCCTGTTTTGTCTGGGTAGGGGGGGGGGGGCAGCCACAGATCCACTTGCACATCTTGGCCTCTCTTGTGGTCCTTTGCTGCTTGTTTACATACTGACTGATAGCCTCTCCAGCCTTGTTCACTTTGCGAATGCAAGTTGAAACTCGCTGATCGTAACCTCCCACTTTTGTTGACTTTTCACCAGTCCCATCTCCATTTGTTGCTAATTGATCCTTCGTCAAACGTCTCGCCATGATTTACGATGTGTAATACGCACGACATTTTGCCGATCGTAGACTCAACTGAAGCGTTAAACTCTTGTGAAACATGCAGAAAATGGCTGCAAAAATCGTGTTCACAAATTGATACGCCCGCCTCGGCAACAGTTTAATAAAACACGCAAAATACCCTTACAACAGCGGGCGACACTGCCTTTGAAAAATGGTCTGATGAAAACCTGGACTGGAAATATTGGATACGGAACGGTAATGGACTCGGAGTGATCAAGTCCTTCACTATTTTTTTTTTCATTGGCGGTTTTTTTTTGTTTTTGTTTTTTTCTCGGACCCGTTTTCTTTTTCTCGGAAGTCGCTTTGAAAAATCTCGGAAATCCTCGGATCCGAGGAGAGTTCCCCAGCCTGCCACATATATGATGGGCAAGGACCCAAATGATAATGGCATTCTTTGAATTTTTTGCTCTCAATATTTTCTTCTTCTTGGGTTTGCACGAATCATTTGGCATTTTGAATATTATTTAAATGAGCGTCGCATCAGTCTAAAAACTCAGCATTGTTAAGTTATCTGTATTATCATCATCATCAGGTGCCTTGCCGCATGGCGTTGGCCCATGCTTGTTGCCCCAAGCATCTCTTCCACCCTCCTCGTCTTCAGCCACTCCGCAAGTCCGTCCAGCATTTTCTCCCTGGGTCTACCTGGTGCTCTCTTTCCCTCCAGCTTTCCCGTTGTGACCAGGTGCTCCAAATCCCCCTTCCTCATAAAATGGCCTATAAATGTTGCCTGTCTTTTCCTAATCTTCCTTATGAGTGATCTACTTGTGTCTGCCTCCATCAAGACTGTCTCGTTTGTTTTCTTTGCTGTCCATGGAATTCTCAGCCAACGTGGTATTATTTATTCAAATATTTGAGAACTGACTGTGGAAATAGACCTTTCGCTTTCCAATCTAACTGCGCCAGCCTGAATGTGGCTCAATATAATCTACACGTGCAACCCCTAGTCCACAGAGTTGTGAAAGCGTCCGACTGTTGTCAGGGTTGGAGAAGGAAACGCAGCAAGGAGAAAGGTGGACTCTGGTCTGATAATGCTGGCCCAGAGAAAAGTGAGATTTCCAACGTCTCGCTTCCTTTTCACTTCAGGATTTAGGACACCTTTTACCTTTACTCGCTTTGTTCGTCTATTTTGGTTTCTTTACCGCCAGGGCAACATGGACACACTAACACATAAAATAAAAAAAGAAATCAGACACACACACACACACACACACACACACACACACACACACACACACACACACACACACATACACACACACACACACACACACACACAGCCAAACCTTTCTGAAGTACAGTCAAGTGGTGATCTGAAAAATCGGGTAGACTGAACGAGATGAGGCAAAGTGGGTCTGTATGAAAGGCCACCGTCGTTTGCTTTACGGCAGGATGAAAATGTTGACAGAGCACGAGTTGATCGAGTGGGATACCTCTCCTCTCCTCGCTTTCAGCCCCAATCCCCCACTGCTCTTGATTTTCTCCTTCCCCTAACCATCATTCCTGAACCCCTCCTATCTTTTAAACACCCCTCCCCCCACAGAAACACACCTACACGCACACACATACGTACACACACACATACACATGTTCACCCACAAAACCAACTCACTTTTTTACACTTTTTAGTCGCATACTTTCAAGGAGACCTCGTCTCTCAGAGGAATCAGCCCGAAATTCACACAGAAAATCGGTTGCGTCAAAGCATAAGTATACCACAACAACTAATTTCAATCCAAACCAATTCCAGACGTTACACGCACCCTCCAGTACCTCTGTTCTCAACCCTATTCTTCTGCCCACATACCCACCCTACTTCGTGGTCATTGCTTTCTCAACATTTATCTCTCGTCTGGAATCTGGACGAGTTACGACAACCCATCAAACAGTAAATCCCAACCCTCTCGATAGCATATCTTTCCCTATCAATATACATACCGCAACACACGAGCGCCAACAGTACCCTCTTACCTTTTTACGGAGTTTAGTCTGGTCCTTGCCGTCCCTGCAAGACGAAGTTCTCTCTCCGGGGACCTGGGCGGCCCACAGTGTTTTGGAGATAAGCGCGTACGCCAGAGACATGACTAGGCAGGGCAAGAAAAAGAGCACCACGCACACGAACACGTAGTAGCCACGCCGGGCTGGTTGGTCTGGCACCGTGCGGTTCAGGTTCGAGTCCCACACGTGCACGATCGGCCAGTTGTCATCACACCACCGCTCTGTGTAGTCCTTCCACGGAATCTGATACAGAACACACAGTCACAAACGTAAACAAACACACACACACAAACACACACACTTACACACACACACAAACACACCGAAAAACAACAAAAATGTCAACCAACTTGTCAACAAGCCAGCCAACCAACCAATATATAAATTAAAAGTCAACACCCAACCAGCCAATCAAACTGACAACTAACCATCTAATAACTATGAGTCGACCAATCAACGATGAATCAAATAACCAACTAACAGGCCTACCAACAGACCAAGAACAAACATGTAAACATACAAACAAACAAACAAATAAAACAACAACAACAACAAAACCCGTCTACGTTAAAACAGATGCGGAAAGCAGTTTGTTGGTCTCCAATTCGGAAAATGCAAGTTGATTAAAATTTACTGCAAGATTGGAAGAGAAGGTCTCTTGAGTTCATTTTGGTCAAGACCAGTTTGTTCACCTTGGACAAATGAACTCCGATACGCTCCCAGGTGGCACGGAATGAGGATGATAAATAGTGGTACAATGGATGGTTTTCTTTTTATTGAGAAAAATGACCGGGGACGGAGATACGGCTAGGAGGCAACAATTATAACAATCAGCTCTTTGAAGAAAAAGTCATTTCCTCTTGTGATTGGTATTCTGTGTTGTGAACGTGCGGATATAAGGTTTATTCCCAAACCTCTCTCTCTTTCATGCTCGTGTGCATGCATACAGACTTACTATATCGCCCCATTTCCCAAAATGAATAAACAAATAATCAACCGAATACACCATATCCGTTCCATCCACCCGCGCCCCCTTCCGATACACGCAAAACGACAAGAAGAACAACGAAACCCACCACCCTTTCCAACACACACACAAAACGACAAGAACAAAAGTCTGACACAGAATCAATAAATCAATGAACTGAGCAACCGATACAATAATCACCAACAGTTCCACCACCATCACCACCAACACTACCCACCACCAATCAAATTCAATCAAGCAGTCCTGGAACACGCACGGTAAAGAGTTCTCTGTAGACGAGGAGAGGTGAGGCCACGCATAGGGCGAGGAGCCAGAGGACGACAATGGTGCAGGAGGCACGGCGCTCAATGAAGTGAGCCTTCATGGCGAACACGATACCGAAGAACCGGTCACAGGCGATGAAGGTCAAGGTCAGGATGCTGGCCACAAGGGACAGAACTGCAATCGAACAAAAGAAAAATGTTAGCAGGAAGTCTGTTCCTGACTTACCATTTAAAACACTGTTCCTGATTTACCGTTAAAAACTATAACGAATTCCTTTTTTTTAATGGATCTCAACTGCTTGCAAGCAGATGGAGTACTTTTCATTTTTGTTGTTATTGTCGTTGTTGTTGTTGCTGACATTTTTTTTAAAAAGGATTTCACATGCCGTTTTTTATTGGTCATTTTACTTTTACCTTTCCTTGCACACTTTTTTTTCTTCTTTCAAAAATGTTTTTAGCACAAGACATGTTCTGTCTTTTAAACATGATTAGTTGTATGATATAAACTACAACCCGTGCATTGGACATCTTTGCCATTTCATCTCTTTCTCTCTCTCTCATGGATAATTTTCCGTTTTTTATTTCTCTCTTTCTACCCTTCCCTTCCCATTACCCCATCTCTCTCACCTCTCCTCCTCCTAACCATTTTTTTGATAATTCTCTCCCTGCCTCTCACTTGCACCACGAACGCTTACAGACAGGACCTATCAAACGCTTAACACTACCAGAATGATTGAAGCATTAAGAGTGGCAGCGAAGAAGCAAGCTAATTTTTCTGTTACGAGCTGGGATTAAACTATCACAGCAAAGCGCAGAAGTCAAGGGAAGGCAGGGAATGTTAATGAACATGATTAATACCAATCTGAATTTGCTGTCCTGAAGACATTCTGGTCAATACGACCGCGTGGAAAGTACACGTTGTAGGTCGACTCAGTCTCCGTAAGACAGTCAACTCTACAATAAACAAGGACTAACAAGTTACTGGTGTAGTTTTTGCCTTGAATATTGGTCAAACTCGGATCAATGAAATTTCAGGAATCTTTTGCTGCATCAAACTGCCTTTGCAGAATCATGTTTTGTTAAATCAGTTGTATTTTATCGTATTACTACTGAGCTAGAACCAATCAACTGCACAACAGATATCACACAAAAGTGAAGACCTCCGTTAATAACAGACAGCAGTATGCACATGTATAACACTGGCTTGTCTAGTATTTGTAGCCTTTCACATCTACCATTCCTCCAGTGTATTTGGCAATGTCTTTTCACATTGCAAAATTTCTCGTTTGGTTTGCATGTATATAGCACATCTCTCTCTGTTGTGAGTGAGTGAGATTATGTGTATGTGTGTGTGTGTGTGTGCGTGTGCATGCGTGTGTGTGCGTGTGTGTGTGTGTGTGGTGCGTGTGTGTGTGTGTGAGTGTGTGTGTATGCATGTGTGTGTGTGTGTGTGTGTGTGTGCGTGTGTGTGTGGTGAGTGTGTGTGTATGCATGTGTGTGTGTGTGTGTGTGTGTGTGTGTAGTGTGTGTGTGTGCGCGCGGCTTGCTTGCTTATCAAGCAAGCACGTTTTTTCTCGTAGTGACTTGGCATTCAAATCAGAATAGGGAATATGGTATAATCAGTCGGTTTCCTATTAAAACATTCAATCATCATTCATGTAAAACCTAAAAAAAAAAATGACAAACCTATTCTGTGATTTGGAGAATGCAGTGAAAATATTACTTCTATCATTGTAAACGCTAAAGACAAATTGTATAAGTGTGTACACTGTCCTCTCTAGAGGATTCTACATTTTAAGTCCATAATTCCATTTCACTTTCGTTGCGTCCAGGTGTTGCTTTGTGATGCTACACACACACACACACACACACACACACACAAAACACACACACACACACAGAGGTCCCTTCCAATTTCCATTAAAGTCGTCTGCCTCTGTGACGAGGGCTGAGCCAGGCAAGTCAAATGTGGCCACCATACATTGCTATCACAGATGTCTGCAAGAGAAGACGATCTCGTTACATTCACCCTCATTTCCCGCACCGCCTCAGGATGTCCCTTGAAGCAACATTGTTGCAGACGGGAGCGTCTGCCGCGTCCTTCCGCTTCCTGCAGCGGATTTTTCTTGGTGTCGGTTGGCTAGCTATCCTGAAAACGTCGAGTTAACTCCCATGTCCACATTATGGCGGTTGCAATGGTCGAATCAATGAAGCAAACAGTGACTGTAATTTACGTAATGGTTTCACGTGGCAGCTGTGATGAAAGAGAAAGGAGGAGGACGTGATTTTATCAAGAAAAAAAAAGTGTGTTAATCTGTCTGAAAAAATTTACAACAAATTCAAGGAAATGAGCTGCCTAAGTCCATTGTCGAATCAAAGGTGGCACCCTTATCAGACATAGTTGAGGAAATGTCCTTGTCAGTGAGACTGATGTTGGTGTTCTTAGGTTTTTTTCATCCATTTTTAAAAAGTTTTATTTTGTTCTACAATAAAGACACACCAACAATATATACGTTGTTGCGATGTTTGTGTTTGTTTTGATATTTCATGTTTAACCTGCTTACTTTTTAACCTTTCTTTTCTGTACAAAAGACATTTGTACTCAACACATCCGTGACGGGACGCGATTATAGTCGTAAACGCCGAGATTCACCTACTGCCGGGCCGTGCTAAAAGTCGTTTCAGTGATATATGGTACAGAACTGGATGGCGGCTAAAAACCATTTAAGTAATGGCTTTATAAATTGCACAACTAAACTTGCCATTCTTTTTTCATTAAGTACACACATTTTGGTGACAATTGGACTTCATTCAGGCCTGCTAGAGAGTTTTTTTTACAACTACTGGTTCTTTATTGGAGGCAGGCTCAGGCTGGCCGGAAGTTCAGGCAGAGGCAGGGCCAGTCACAATAGTGTTTTAAAAGAGTAAGTATTTATTGATTTAACGTTCAATCGTTTACCGTCTGCACTTACAAGAGTAAGTAAATATCACAAGCACTTTGCTTGTCATTTAAACCTAAAATAAACGTACGGCATTACTTTACAAGAAAACAGATTAAGAACGCAAAGATGACAGTTTTCCATATTGTTCTTATATTGTATATAAATCTCATCCCCCCCCCCCCCCCATTTTGAAATGGAACAGTGACCAAAGAATTTATCTGTCCTTCTATCTACCCGCCTTCTGTCTGCCAGTGAGCCTGCTACCCATTCAATAATAATCGACAAACTCTTTAATTCTTGAGCACACATGAAAACGGTCAGCTCCATTAGAGCACGTCACGTCTGTTTGTTGTCTTCTTTTGTGGAGAGTGCCCTCTTCTTTTCCTTGCTCTGTATGCAAACTTTGAGCTTTCTCCAGGGTGTTATGCTTATGTTGACACATACCTTGTTTAAAACTACTGCCTTTCGCGTGCTAGTGGCGATCAATGTCGACTATATTTTGTTTATATGTACATATGTCATTGATGTGTGGACAGAATCGACCGTGGAACTGCTGAAGATTGTTACAGTGACCACGACTATGAAAAAAATCAGATAAAAGCAGAATCAGGATCAACGGCGCAAGAGGAAATGAAGTGAAGGAGAAAAGAGAAAAGCAGAACGGAAAAGACAGGACAAAAGAAGGGAGAGGTAGATGCGTACATGTAAATAACTACTCGTGAATAAACCACAAAATATTTGTACAGGACCAGCAAGTGTTTAGACTCTTTTGCCTCAATAATAACTCAAACCTGAACACATCGACATAATATACATGAATTGAAGGCTTCAAGGAAGTGCTTTTGCGGTTGCTATGGCTTCTCTTTTGTTGTTGTTGTTTTTTGTTTTGTTTTTGTTTACATGTACTTGCTGATACATAAGCTGACTTCAGTGGAATAAACTAAGAAAGGGTTAGTGAAGAAGTGAACACAAAACGATATATCTCTCACAACATGGCTCTCAGTTGTAATGGTCTATACAAAACTGTTCTTTGTTTAGCCCTTTGGAAAAAATGTTTCCCTGATGGAATGTCATAGAATTTCAACACAAGATCTTTACTGCCAGTTTAGTGAATGTCCTCTCAACGTTGGGAAGCAAATATTACAACAATAAATTGCTTGCAAGTCTTTGGTTTTATTCAATACAGTGCCGAAAATGCCTTTGTTGATGAAATGTCAGAAGAAGAGACAGCTCTCCCACTAAAATCACCTCCAAAGTGACACGATTCCCATTCTGCCTATGTGATGTATGTGAATGGTGGGGGTTTTGTTTTAACTTACAGAGTAGTTCAGTTCAGACAGGAAAGGAGAAGATAGCCTATGGCGTGAAGAACCTGTCTTACCTGACTTGATTTGGAGGCAGAGTTTGCAGGGCTGTTTTCAGTCTTTTCTCTTTCCTTCTTTGTTCCCTGAGGAGAATGAAGCCGTTGTAAGAGAGGGGACGGGGTGAGGCTGTTAGCATGGGGTTAAAGCTTTGTCAGGTTTTGTTCTCCGCCTCCGTTTATCTATCACTCCTTACCACTCTTACGTCTCTTTTTTCTCCTGTTTTCTTTCAGTTTCTTTCTTTTTGTTGTTTTTGTTTTTGTGATTGATGTAGATAATGTTTTCTTTTACCACAGAAGCAGAGTGGAACCAATATTCTTACTGACTAAACTTAAACTTCTAAACATTCAGCATGGAAGAAACTGATGTTTAACATTAGCACCCACTCTAAGTCATATGGCAGATGTTTTTAGTATAATCAAGCACGTATTATACACACATTAAATAGGTTGCCGGGTGGTTTACGTCATGAACAGCAGAATTCATACCTGCATTAGCTGTAACTTAGTTAATCGAACTGATAGATACACAGAGTTCCTTCAAGTCTCTCTGTGTTAAATTTTACATGCCCTTTTGCCAAGCATTTTTATTACACGTCTTCTTGTCTTAAAATAATGTATGTATTCAACAACAACAGATATGGAAGTTAGCCAATGACCTAATTCAGATGGATAATAGTTTCGTTATTGCTACCACCATAACTTTTTTTCTGATGTACAAATTATACAATTGTTTAAATTCACAGTGTGTGTGTATGTGTGTGTGTGTGTGTGTGTGTGTGTGTGTGTGTGTGTGTGTGTGTGTGTGTGTGTTGCGTGAGCACGTGCGAACGTACATGTGAGCACATGCATGTAGGTGTTTCTGCACGCGTGCATATGTGTCTGACCATCTGTGTAAACATCAGTTAACGCACATTCAACAGAGAAAGTTTAGATATGGCTTGATGATCTTGTCTTCGATTAAAATGTTCAGCATCACCCTGGCTCCTATTTGTCATACACATTGAAGTCAAATGACAAAAAGATGTTTATGTTCTTCAGAAGATGGTTGCTAAGTCGTCATAATTGTATAAAGCTCCATTTCATTTCCCTGACAGCCTACTACGGCAAAGTCGTGCTGATACACACAAACCTCTTCCAATTTCCATCAAAGTCGTCTGCTACTCCTAGTACTACACCCAGAGAGACGGGGACATGTCACCTGAGGCCACCATACACTGCTATCACAGACGTCTGCAAGAGCAGATGATCTCGTTATTCCTCTCCAAACCCTTCTTCATTTCCTACTCACTAAAGGTTGTCTCTGGAAGCAACGCTGTTGCAGACGATAGCTTCTGTCTGGTTCTGCTTCACAAAACAGCTTTTTCTTGTTGTCGGTTAGCTCGTTGCCTGGTAGATGTCGAATTAACTCCCCTGACAACGTCACGGCGATTGCAGTGTTTGAATTTACAAAGCAAACAGAGAATGTGATTTATATAATGGTTTCCTGTGGCAGTTGAGATAACTGAATTAGAACAGAAAAGAGGGAAGGCGTGACCTCGAGATCAAAGAAAACAAGAAAAGTGTGTCAACCGATCTGAAATAATGAAATTCAGATGCATACAATGTAACTGCTCAGAAATGCATTAGACAAGAACGCGGTAACATCACACTGTAATGACACTTGCTCAGAGTTATACATAACTAGTTGGGTAATTCTTTCGTAAAATCAGTTTTGGCTGAAAACTGCACTGTTTACAATACAAAAGGAGATGCCTGTGATTATATGCGATAAATATCTATTGTGTTAATATTTTATCAATTGTATCAATGTTGTATCTCCTACAGATCCCATGTACAGACTGTCACTTTCATCAACTCAAAAACAAATCAACAGATACTTGTAAAAAATTAATAAATAAATAAGATAAAATCATAAAAAATGGACAAATTGTATAATTCTTCCCACCGCTGCATGCCAACATCATTATTCAATCTCACACTCTGAAATCAAGTGTAGTTAAAGAATCTCTCTCTCTCTCTTTTCGTCTCTTTGCCTATCATTCCCTCCAGTAGTCCTCAGAATGACTATTTTTTCAGTATAGATGTAAATATGCTCCATTCCAGCACATACTCTCTCGTTGCTTTTTGTCTTAAGATATTTCTGTTCTTTTCCTTTCTGTACTACATATTCTCATGCTTTTCAGTGCTCGTGTTTACCATAGCCTTATTTCGACATTTTGTGTGTTAGTGTCAATCAAAGTTGATCACTGTTTATTTATGCTGTCAGAACCATGCTAAAGCCCCAAGAACAACGCACAAAAACATATAACAAACACAAAAACAACACACATCCTTTCCAAACAACAACTCACAACAACAACTATCTGAACACAACAGAAATGTAAAAAATCCACCTATACAAAACACAACAATCAGCTTACGTGGGACCTCTAAGATTTCAAATACTGTAATGTGATCCCAGGAACCATTTCACTTTTTACCCCTTCCTTTTCACTTGCTTCCTTCCTCTATCTCTCTGTGTGTATATGTACATACATACACATATCCATATAATTATATCAACATATATATATATATATATATATATATATATATATATATATGTATGTGTCTCTCATCACCATCATCATCAGGTGCCTTGCTACATGGCGTTGGCGATCATGGCCTTCCATCTGTTTCTACCTCTTGTTGCCTCATCCACCTCTTCCACCCTCTTTGTCTTCAGCCACTCTGCAAGTCCGTCCAATATCTTCTTCCTGGGTCTACCAGGTACTCTCTTTCCCCCAGCTTTCCTATTGTGACCAGGTGCTCCAATTCCCCTTTCCTTATAATATGGCCTATAAATGTTGCCTGTCTTTTCCTAATCTTCCTTATGAATGATCTTCCTCCATCAAGACTGTCTCATTCGTTTTCTCTGCTGTCCATGGAACTCTCAACATTCTTTTTAGAAACCACATATCGGCTGCATCTATCTTGTTCTGGCTTTGCTTGTTGACTGTCCACGCCTCACAACCGTATAACAGCATTGGTTCTATATAACATTCAAGAGCTGTCTTCCTGATGTTAATTGATAGGCATTTGTTGGTAAGAATGCTTTTCATCTTCTTGAATGCTATTTTGGCTTGGCCGATTCTATTTCTGATCTGCATCTGCCGTCTGGTGAAATGATCGTTTCCAGGTATTTAAACTTATCAACCTGTGTCAAGGTTGTGCCGTTTGCTGTTATTTTGCATGAGGGGATTTCATGTTTTTACTGATCGCCATGACTTCAGTATTCTAGTCGATCAAAACAGCGAAAACAACGAAAAAACACATAGGAATAGGTGAAGTATGAAAAACAAAAGAGAAACATAAAATAATGTGATGAACATACCACAAAATATTTGTACTGTACGAGTAAGTGCTTATATTCTTTTCGTTCAATGGTAGCCTAAAATCGAACACAGACGTAAAACACAACACGAACTGAAATCTCCAAAACAGTGCTTTTGCGGATGCAATGGCTACTGTGAGCTTTGCGCTGCACGGTATCTCCTCATAGGAATTGACATTATCGGCGAAAATCGACTGTTTCTCAAACTGGCAAGCACATGCCAGAGTAGTAGTAAAACAGGATGGAAAAGATTAGCCTTTGAAGAAGGAAACAAAACAAAACAAAACAAACAAAACAAAACACAAAACACAAAAATAAAAGCAGTCCCTTCATTAGACTAATGGACCAACGACAAACTTTCTCAACACGAATCTATCACTGCTTTGTTTCCTATTTTTGATACTGTCGACAATTTTCTTAATCTTTTTTTTTCTCACCCACACAATGTTTTATTTTTGTTTTTTCATTTCTTCGTTCAGAGATGTATTGGATCATATCTCGAGGCACTCACTTGCAATATTGCAAGAACTGAAAGTTTGCAACGGAGTGTAATTTTAAGTTATTCATGATTTTTTAAGGAAAATTACTGTGTTTGGCCAGATTCAATATTCTGTGTGTGTGTGTGTGTGTGTGTGTGTGTGTGTGTGTGTGTGTGTGTGTGTGTGTGTGTGTGTGTGTGTGTGTGTTTGTGTGTGTGTGTGTGTGTGTGTGCGTGCGCGTGTGTGTGTGTGTGTGTGTGTGTGCGATTGTGTGTATGAGAGAGAATGTGTGTTTGTGTATGTGTCTGTATCTGTAGTCTGTGTCTGTGTTTAACACAGCCAGGTATTTTTCTGATACCCACGCCAACATGTGTCGATTGCATGATGTTCAGCACTTTTTTTATTGTCAGCATTCTTATTCACATCCATTTTCAGATGCTTTCTGACAAACTATTATTTCAATGTGCTGTTACCGTTTTCAAAAGGTTTAAGTCCAAGTAAGTGCATCGATAGGACCTGACTGTTCTTGCAGTAATTTTGATTGATATATACTCTCTTGGGAGATCTGTCTAACTAAAGAATCAATCTGCTGATCAATACAAGTGTCCATAAGTTTGAAACTTGAAACAGAATTAATTCAGTGTGTGTGTGTGTGTGTGTGTGTGTGTGTGTGTGTGTGTGTGTGTGTGTGTGTGGTGTGTGTGTGTGTGTGTGTGTGTGTGTGTGTGTGTGTGTGTGTGATGTGTGTGTGTGTGTGTGTGTGTGTGTGTGTGTGTGAGTGTGTGTGTGTGATTTGTGTGTACTCGCGCACGCATTTGTGTGTGTGTATATGTGTGTGTGTGCGCGCGCGTGTGTGAGTGTGTGTGTGTGTATATGTGTGTACTCGCGCGCGCATTTGTATGTGTTGTATAGTGTGTGTGCGCGCCTGCGTACGGTGTGTGTGTGTGTGTTTGTGTTTGTGATTTGTGATGTTTATGTCTTTTGTTATTGTTATTATTATCGTCAACATTATCGTCATCTCATCATCCTTATTATTATTGTTATTAGTATTACATCGCTTGACTTCATAACTGACTTTACTTTAGATGTAAGTGTAAAGTTCAAGAAGGAACCAGAAAAACAAGAAAATCGAATCAGAACGCGTATTCAATACAACAAGACAAGACAGGCACAAATTTGCGGCCAACTGGCCTTTGTCAAGCGCGAATGCACGATCACAAACAAACACCAAACACAAAATCATGAGAAAAAGACTAAAACTTAAAGGGACTATTTTTTTCTCATGAGTTTGTGTGTGGTGTTTGTTTGTGATCGTGCATTCGCGCTTGACAAAGGCCAGTTGGCCGCAAATTTGCGCCTGTCTTGTCTTGTTGTATTGAATACGCGTTCTGATTCGATTTTCTTGTTATTCTGGTTCCTGTTTGCTTGGACGCGGGCAGTCGCTTTTGTTTTGGATAAAGTTCATGAAAACAAGAGCTGTCCAATTCTAACTCTTAAGTTTCTTTTTGAACTGAAATATATGTGAGTGTGTGCACGCACAGGTGTGTGTGTGTGTGTGTGTGTGTGTGTGTGTGTGTGTGTGTGTGTGTGTGTGTGTGTGTGTATGTATGTGTGTGTGTGTATGTGTGTGTGTGTGTATGTGTGTGTGTGCGCGCGTTCACGCACGCGAGAGAGAGAAAGAGAGAGAGACAGACAGACAGAGAGAGAAAGAGAGTGGGAGGAAGAGACAGAGAGAGAGAGAGAGAGGAGGGAAAGAGAGAGAGAGAGAGAGAGGAGAGATGAGTGAGTGAGTGAGTGAGTGAGGTGAGTGTGTGTGTGAGTGTGTGTGTTGTGTTGTGTGTGTGTGTGTGTGTGTGTGTGTGTGTGTGTGTGTGTGTGTATTGGTGAGTGTGGGGTGTGTGTGTGTGTATGTGTGTGTTTGTGGTTGTGTTAGTTGTGTGTGTTTGGAGAAATTTAATAGGTGCAGGTTTTGTGTGCGATCTGTGTGCTGTTATGTG
Source organism: Monoplex corrugatus (assembly GCA_030674185.1). NCBI lineage: Eukaryota > Metazoa > Mollusca > Gastropoda > Littorinimorpha > Ranellidae > Monoplex > Monoplex corrugatus. The sequence goes on along the minus strand of CM060306.1, from coordinate 15,649,635 downwards.
TGCATTTTTTTCGGATTTCGTAATTAACTTCAGTTCAAGTTTAAATTTAAATCTTATCAGTGTTTTGATATCTGCAAATTTCTAATCGTTCTTTGTATCTGACAATTGAAAATTCTTGATTTCATCTAATGTGCTAGTCTTAATTATTCCATCTGAGTTCCTAAAATGTCAGTACAGCTTTAATGTTAATCTGACAATAACCGTGATGATGATGATGATGTTGATGATGATGGTGATGATGGTGTGGTGATGATGATGATGGTATGTGATGATAGTGGTGGCGTGTGTGTGTGTGTGTGTGTGTGTGTGTGTGTGTGTGTGTGTGCTTTACACATGGTAAGCACGTCCACGGAAAACAACAATTTTGAGATTGAAAATATACCTTTTTGTACAACACACACACACACACACATACACACACACACACACACACACACTCACATCACTCACTTACACACATCTTCTCTCTCTCTGTGTCTCTCTTTCTCTCTCTCCCTCCCTCTCTCTCTCTTTCTGTCTCTTCCCTCCCTCTACGTGCCCACCCTTTTGTCCCACCCCCTCCTATCCTCCCCCTCCCCGTCTGCGTGTGTTTTGTACCCTTAGGTTTTGGTCATTCTGAGTAAATGCTTTGGTGAGTGATAAGAGTGCACGCTTTGATTTGTTTTTTATATCAAGATCTGGATCGTTATATATGTCACTGATATTTCTTCTTTTTAATTTTTTTTATTTCATATCACGAACTTAGGAGACATCCGTGGTACCCCAATGTCATGTTTTCTACAGTCTGGTATTAGCTGAAGGCCTGAACCAAATACCTACAAACTTTGAAAATATCCACTGTACACTTATGCCATGATTTCTGCAATCTAAAATTAGCTGTAGACCTGATCCAAACACCCATGAACTTTTAAAGATTTTCACTGCACAAGCATGTCATGATTTCTGCAGTGTGGTGTTAGTTGTAGACCTGGTTCAAGTACCCATGACCTTGGATGGTATTCACTGTGCACTGAGGTTATGATTTCTGCAGTCAGGTATTAGCTGAGGACCTGACCCGAGCATTCAAGAATTCAGATGGTATTCATTGAACAATGATGTCGTTCAGGAAGAGAGTTCTTGAATGTTATACATGTATAGAACCAATACTGTTCTACGGATGTGAGGCGTGGACAGTCAACAAGCAAAGCCAGAACAAGATTGAGGCAGCCGAGATGTGGTTTCTAAGAAGAATGTTGAGAGTTCCATGGACAGCAAAGAAAACAAACGAGACAGTCTTGATGGAGGCAGACACAAGTAGATCACTCATAAGGAAGATTAGGAAAAGACAAGCAACATTTATAGCCATTTTATGAGGAAGGGGGATTTGAAGCACCTGGTCACAACGGAAAAGCTGGAGGGAAAGAGAGCACCGGGTAGACCAAGGGAGAAAATGCTGGACGGACTTGCAGAGTGGCTGGGGACGAGGGTGGGTGGGAGATATGCTAGGGGCAACGAGAGATAGAGACAGATGGAAGTCCATGATCGCCAACGCCATGCGGCAGGGCACCTGATGATGATGATGATGAATGATGTCGTGATTTCTACAGTATGGTAATGCTAAACACCTTATCTGAAACACATTTTAAAACAAATCTCGATGGCGCTTTAGGTTAAGGAATCAGAAAATGGCATAATTGGCATGGCTGACGAAAACTATGCTCGAGCAGTATAGCATCTGGGATGTTTAGATACACTGGACAGTTTATAATACAACTCTCTAATACGCTCTAATCCACAATAACAAACTCGAAATCAAATTGACTGAAAAACTATGACATAAAGAGAACTGTTTTGTCTTATGGCACTTTAAGATGAACAAACCAAGTTGAAAAGCATCTGAATGACATAGCAAAACAGATGTCTTGAGACTGTCTCATACTGAAAACATCACCAGTAGAAAAAATGTCAACAATACCGGTTATTTCTGCGTGTGGGTGCGTGCGCATGTATGCACGCGTGTAAAAACAACAACAACAACAACAACAACAACAACAACAACACGTGTCTGCAAAGACGTTTCTGTGTATGGCTCTGCACAAAGATGAAATGAAGAAATCATACATACGTTACTAAAGTAAATACTACGTATCATGTTGAGCTGAAGTGACCACAATCCATTTCAGCGTTACATTACATTTTACCAAGGAGTATAATCATGTCTAGTCGTCTCAAATTTGGATGAGTCTACAGCACTAATATTTCATATAGACATCTGTTGTTCATTTTAATTTTCACATTAAACAATGATCATAAACATTAACGAAAACAGCGTTACCACCATCTGATTGTACAGTGTCAAATGACTAAATTCTTGTGTGATGATGTCATGGGTTGTCTTTATTTTGATGTCTGTGTCTCCGAAGAAATTAAAAAAAACGTTAGCATTACAATTTATTGGTTGGACTTTTGGGATTTAGCTTTGGTCAATTATTCTGTAACTTTGACTTCATCTAAATAAAAACAGCTGAAGAATGGGAGAACAAGAAACAAATCTGTCAAAGCATGGCTCGCTATTGTAGAAAATTGTCAAGGGCCTCTCAATCATGGAAGCAAATATCAAAATTGATTTACTGTTGTTAAGGATTGGGTTCACTCAGTACAGTGATGGAAATGTCTCTAAAGTAAAGTGGTTCCAATATTACGCCTGTTTGTGTGTGGTTGGGATTTTGCTTTGTTTCAGGGGGTCGTTCAGTGCAAACAGGAGAGAAAAGGATAGCTTGTGGCATGACAAAACTGTCAAACCTAAACTGATTTAGTTTTTTTCTCCTACAGTGGATTATCATAGGGAGTGGAGGTACGGGACAATTTAACGAAAGGAATTGACGTAGGGACATTTCGGGACTCAGAAAATTCGTATAAATTTCTCTAGATATTTTGTGAATGATAATGACAAGTAGTTATGACTTACATTGTGGAGCGTTTGGTGAACATGTAGTAGGTAGATAAGTTTCAGCATTTATCAGTTCCGTCTTTCTCCTGATCTTTTCACTTCCTCTTTGCAATACTTTTTCCAGCCATTTCTTTTATGTTCTTTGTCACTAGTAGAAAACCAAAAACTATGCTGCAAAAGACAGAGATGGGGACAGGTAGTATGTAATTTTCTGTGCCTTTGTCCTCTGCCTTCGACTACCTGTCACGCCTTCTCACCTTCTTCCCTGTATTTTTTGTGTCTCTATTGTTTTTTCTTCTTCTTCTCTTTTCGTACTTTTTCATAATTTCTTCAAACAAAGTATTCAATGCAAGCAGAGAATAGAGCAGGATCCAAGAAACGGCAAGCTGACAGCACCAAAATGTCTGGAACATTAAAATGGGCAGCCACTATGTCATATTTTATGTTGCAGGTTTGGTCTGAACTTGAAACATCAGTTCTTGAATTCATTGTATATCTCCCTGGTGGGGAATCCAACCCTAGTCTCCCGTACGACAGATGGGAATAGCGACCATTATAGCCTAATACCCAAAATTTAGTGGTTAAGTAAAAACACCAAACTGACCTCCACGACTGCAACGACTGATTCACAAAGTAGTGAAAAGGAAACGTTGCAGAAAAGAAACTTCCAACTAATCAATCACTCAACCAAACAACAAACCAGCCAACCAACCAACCATCAACGAACGAATGAACCAATCATCGACTGACACCGAATGAAAAAAGTTAGTGGGTGCCAGGATTATCATTTTTATTATTATCCATTTTCTTGTTTCTACTTTACCCACAATTTTTTCACATTCCCTGAAACATGAAACATGATCTCTCTGCCTCTCTCCCTCTGTACCCCTTCCGTCTCTTCTTCTTGTGCTAAAACTATCAACAAATACCAAGGACATAGTTGTCCAAGGAATTGTTAGCATAGGTAACACACTAAGTTTCTAAACTTGATTTTATGGGTGACACAATAATATATACAAGTCTTGACAGATCGGTTTACGTCCGGGAGGAAAACAAACATGAAAAATGCATCCAATCCCATCTGACTGTATACTTTATTCGTCGACAATTTGAAACGGGTAACTTGTAAATTTTGAATATTAAAATGTTTACGAAATATGACCACCAATCATAATTTGAGACACCTGACTCTGCACAGTCAAATACGTCTTTATCGACACTCCAAGAAATCTTAAAGTTGTCCAACTTTATGACGAACGAAATGCGAGACCGGTTCGTCTTCAACAAAAGCTGGATCACATTTCAAACACATCAGCATAAAAAATATAATGCACTATCGAGATATTAAGTAGGCCTATATCACTAAACCCAAACAAAAAAAGTTAATTTACGCTTCGCCAGATGTGCCTGACATGGACGTTTTGTATCACCATCAGATTACAAAACCAAGTTTTGCAAGTCGTCGCCTGCTTGGCGGATTGACAGATTGCAGGAAAGAACTTTTCATTTCATAGCATTTTACAAAGTACTAATTCTATATAAATACTACATTATTTACAGGCAAAAACAGAATGGCAAATACATTGCAGACAGAACAATTCGTGCTCATTCCAGTATTCATGTATCACTATCGAGACGTCTAGACTAAAGTGATCTATCAAGGCTGTGAGTTTTCGTAAGGATGCCTTGTTCAAGTGATTGAGCAGTTAGGCAGGAAAAGAAGATGACCGAAAGACTTAAAAAAACAAAACAAAAAAACAACACCTCACACAACAAGGAGAGAATAGATGAGAAAGTGTGTGTTCGTTGCATACAGCTCACGGGAAATGGATCTTCTATTTATTCATAACCATGGAAAAGTACCCACGACGATCTTACTGGGTATGTGGGTGGACGTGAAACTGGGCATTAGGGATGGGGGTACGGGTGGGGGGTCGCACGTCCTAGCGCTGTCTGAAACATCTGTCCTTTTTGTCTGCAAGTATGGATTCAGGATCAATAATATTTACGACGAAGACAACAGAAAAACTAGGAAAGAGATGGATGGGGGGGGGGGGGGGGGAGAGAGAGAGAGAGAGAGAGAGAGAGAGAGAGAAGAGAGAGAGAGAGAGAGGAAGGGAGAGAGAGACGCGGATGTGGAGGGGGAAGGAGAAGAACAATAACAACAACAAAACCAAAACAAATGAACAGATAATCAAACAAAACAAAAACCAGAGAAAAGAAAAAAAAAAACCCCAACAACAACGATAGAACGCAAAAGATTACATGAAAATGAAAACATATAAGGAACAAACAAACCAAAAGAAACTGTAACAAGAAGACCTCTGGGATTTGCATCAGTGGTAACTTTGAGACGAACACAGACACTGCAGATAACATGTATTCCCAAATCCCCCAAAGTGCTGTTTTTGTAGCTGCTGTGGCTTCTCACATTGTCGAATTGCATTTTATTTCCTTGCAGAGACTGACATCAATGTGGACGGAAAAAAAAAACCCGCCGATATACACAAGCTGCAGTTTACACGCTGGACAGCAATTATCGACAGAATGGAACGAGAGGGATACCAGCAGTGGGAAAAGGGAATCAGCTACATTCTGAACTCTTTCAAGTTATCATTATGATTATTATTATTGTTTATTGCCCAGACGACTGCGCAGAGACATATCAGGACTACAAACATCCCAACATCTCTTTCAACACGAACAAAAAGCTGGAAAAGAAAATTGGGCACACATATCAATTAACGCATTTGCTCACATCAACAATATGCCCTGGCTTGACTACTCTGTTCCTTTACACCTGTTCATTTATGGGGGGGGGGCTTAGAAAAAGAAACCTGAATACAAACATATAAACATAACTATGTAAACTAAGGCAGAAGAATAAAATGGCCTGAATTACCTGAAATTGCTTCTGCAAATCAAATTACCTTAGCGACAAATATGCAGTTAATCATCATTATCAGGTTCCCTGCCGCATGGCGTTGGCGACCATGGACTTCCAACCATCTCTATCTCTCGTTGCCCCTAGCATCTCCCCCACCCTCCTCATCCCCACCCACTCTGCAAGTCCGTCCAGCGTTCTCTTCTTGGGTCTACCTGGTGCTCTCTTTCCGTCCAGCTTTCCCGTTGTGACCAGGTGCTCCAAATCCCCCTTCCTCATAAAATGGCCTATAAATGTTGCCTGTCTTTTCCTAATCTTCCTTATGAGTGATCTACTTGTGTCTGCCTCCATCAAGACTGTCTCGTTTGTTTTCTTTACTGTCCATGAACTCTCAACATTCTTCTGAGAAACCACATCTCGGCTGCCTCAATCTTGCTCTGGCTTTGCTTGCTGACTGTCCACGCCTCGCATCCGTATAACAGTATTGGTTCTATATAACATGCAGTTAATACATGTACCAATTATCAATCCAAAAAGACTTTATGGAAGGCTTTATGGCAAGTAGACAGGTGAATCGGCCAGCATGGCAGAACATGTTTGGATGGGACAATAGAAACCAAAGAAGCAAGGGAGAAATAAAGAGAGCGACAGAAAGCAGGAAATTACTAGCCCAGAACTTCCAGAAGGCGGGAATATTATTTTTGTGAAAGAGTCCATGGGGATTCAAAAATTTATTCATTGTTGAGTAACTAATGTTGTTGCCATAATGGATGATGTGGAATGTCTTTGTGTGTGTGTGTGTGTGTGTGTGTGTGTGTGTGTGTTGTGTGTGTGTGTGTGTGTGTGTGTGTGTGTGTGTGTGTGTGGTGGGTGTGTGTGTGTGTGTGTTGTGTGTGTGGTGTTTGTATGTGTGGATAGACATTCCTGCACAATGAGACTTTCGTTGTTTGTGGTCAGCTTGGGTCGATATTAAACTTTCTTCACTCCACTCATGCTAGTTGTGGAAAAAGTGAGTCAGCATGGTTATGTACTTTTTGTGTAAAAGAAATTAATAAATATAATATAATATAATAATAATAATAACAACAACAACAATAATAATAATAAACAACAATAATAATGATAATAATAATAATAATATAATGCTGACGACAAGAACAACAATAATAATAATAATAATAATAATAATAATAATAATTCATAGTGCGCCTAACAGTGCTCTAGGTGCTAACAAGTCATTGATACAAAAATAAATGAAATATACATATAACAGACATTCACTGTTTTTACCCATTAACATCATGCACACACTTTTAATAAATTCTATGTATTATGATCATACTACAAGAATCAAAAGAAATCCAAGATGCGATAGGGTAAGCATAACCAAAAAAAAAAAAAAAAAAAAAAAATTAAATGGAATGGTTCACGGAAAAGATTGGCTTTAATTTGGGTCTTAAAAGAGGAAAGGTTAGGCAAATTTCTCAGACCAAAGGGCAGATTACCCCACAGAAACGGTCCAAAATGGGCAAACGATCGGAAGGTATGAGTATCCTCCATCGGTATCAACGGATTTTGAACTGCCGAGTATCAGAAGAGAACGAAGTGTTATCATCATCATCATCAGGTGCCTTGCCGCATGGCGTTGGCGATCATGGACTTCCATCTGTCTCTATTCTTGTTGCCTCAAGCATCTCTTCCACCCTCCTTGTCTTCAGCCACTCTGCAAGTCCGTCTAGTATCTTCTCCCTGGGTATACGAAGAGTACAGGAAGGATAATACACATGGAGCAATTCAGAGATCTTTATAAGCAGGAGCAGCACTGGAGACAACACTGTAACATACACAAGCAACCTTGTATCTAATACGCTGTGGAACAGGAAACCAGTGGAGCGTACAAAGCAGGGATGTTGAACTCTATAACGAGAAGCTTTAAGGACAAGTCTCGCGTTCATATCACATTCAATCCACATCTGCAAGGAACGACTCTGCCAGACTCCCTGATCTTGCATAAAAACCCTCTCAGATTCTAAGATCTGGAAATAGAAGTAGCGAGGGGGCGAGGAGGACAGGTTAAAACGGACACCACCACAATGAGTGGAACATTAGCGGACAGGCCAGTGTTGCTGGGCTGGGACAGAGGTCGAGACATGAGCTTTTCAGTCTACAGCTTTTAACAACTGAGCAAGTCAGCCCGCCTTCCACTGCTGACACGAGATCGCCAGACGACAGAGGCTCTGTCAACACAAATCAATCATTGGTTGTCTTCTTGTTGACCAGCTTGATCTCCCCCTCCCCTTCGTCTCCACCTCCAATCAGCGCTGTGTGTAAGAATTTCTGATTCTTTCTTTAAAACAACAACAACAACAACAACAACATCAACCCCCCCCTCAATTGCAATTACAGACTAAGTAAATAAAAAGAATATGTACATGTATTTCTTTTGTGTGTGTGTGTGTGTTTTGTCTTTTTAGTTCTTGACCACGTTTTATAGGGGATGACAGAGACCAACCAGCCGCTATATGCTAATCTCTGTGTGTATATGAGGTGTGTGTGTGTGTGTGTGTGTGTGTGTGTGTGTATGTGTGTGTGGGGTGTGTGTGTGAGTGTGTGTGTGTGTGCGCGCGCGCGAGCACGTGAGTGAGAAAGTATGTGTGTGTGTGTGTGTGTGAGTGAGAAAGTGTGTACGTGTGTACGTGTGTGTGTGTGTGTGTGTGTGTGGTGTGTGTGTGTGTGTGGTGTGTGTGTGTGTGTGTGTATGTGAGAGAGAGTGAGGGAGAGAGAGAGACAGAGAGAGAAAGAGAAAGTGTGTATGTATGTGTGCTTTGTATGTGTGTGTGCATGTGTGTGTGAGTGAACGCGCGAGCACGTGTTGATTAAGTGCTTGTGTGCGTTTGTAAGCGTGTTAAAATATGAGCAGAGATATTTACGAGCGGAAATGTGCACGCGTGCATATGAGCAAGCAAAGCACATATATGCACACACACAACACTAAAAAAAAAAAATCACCTTGAGAGGCTGACAAGTTAAGAAGGAAATACCAGCCACACGTCATATTATATGTACAAGAACACCAAGCTCTAAAGAAAGAGCGATCGCTGTCCCATCTAATCTCTGGCTTCTACCAAAATGAATTCTGAAATTGTTCGAATTGTAGGATGTGCTGCACATCATGTGTGGCAAATGTAAAAGAAATCGTTCTAGCTCTGTTTTTTTTTTTTATACCTTGGTATTTCAAAACATTGATTAAAAACAAAGAACAAGAAGGTCAAGCTGTTCTCACGATCTCTTTGTTTTTGTATACAAAAAATAATGACAGAAAATCCAGATTTTATATTCTTTAAGGTCACTATGACCGTGGACAAAATATTGTTGAAATAAAACGACTTGAAACGAGGACAATGGTAGATTGTCACGAGAAGTAAAACAGCTTTTAATGAATAATTTTAGGTCTCGAGAAAGCGCTGTTCACATCTTCCTCAAACAGTGCTGACTAACGGCACTTACTAGTTAGTATGACCTTGACATTGACACCTTATTTGCCAAATTTATGCATTCGCCACTTCTCAACTGTCTACATCTTCTACCCCAATTTGGCAAAATCTGTCTAGAAACAGACGAGAAAATCTTGTATTCAAATTTTTGTCAGACACAGACAGACAGACACACATCTCTCTCTCTCTGGTTGATACGAAACCATCCCCCCCTCCTTTTTCCGAAACATAAAAAAAAAATATATGTATATATAAAAAGACTGAACAACAGAGTGGCTTCCCTGTCTTTATATACCAAATAAGTTGTAAAGATGAACAATGACACAACAGATAATACGCATTTTACCTCCTGTTCCTCCCCTGCCTCTTCCTCAGCCGTGCTTTTATGTGTTTATTTATTTATTTGTCTATCTATTTATCTATTTATTCAGTTATTCATTCAATTTTGAAAGGAGGGTTCTGTGGTTTTTTTTTAAACATCAACTTACGGTTATTTTCTGACATGAACTGACGTCATTGTTACAAAACGTTGTTTTCACGAGCTGCCGTATGCAGGCCGGAGAGCATTAACCCTTCCACTGTACCACCCCATCCACCACATTCCTGCAGGAAGCTGATGAAGAGGATGAATCATTGAAAAGGTTAATAAAAAAGGATGCAGTTTTTTTTTTCCAAAAATGGTAAAAGGCATCAGCCTCACGTTGCTGACACGGGACAGTCAGACGACAGAGACACAACTCAATCAACGGTTGTGTTATTATTATTGAGTCCTTCCCACCCATACCACGTTCACATAGTCCTGTTCGTAGAGAGCTGCGGATTCTTTCCATCAAGAATTATTCAGTTTCAGGAATGGATTACGTAACCTGAAAAAAATATCCTTATTTTTCCCGTTTTTTTTCTTTTTCTTTTTTAAGGGAATGACTGAGACGAACTGGTCACCATGAATTTCTCGCACAATCTCTCGTCTAAAAACGCATATGCAAACTAGAAATAACAAAAACATTAAAAGAAATAACAAACAAAAAACGAACTAATGTCAATCTCTCTCTCTCCCTCTCTCTCTTGTTTTCTTTACCAAGTTTGATCTATCCTGGCTGCCCCCTTCACCTTCTCTCTCTCTCTCTCCCCCTTTCTGTCTGTCTGTCTGTCTCTGCAAAAAGGTAGGTAAATGTGTGTGTGTGTGTGTGTGTGTGTGTGTGTGTGTGTGTGTGTGTGTGTGTGTGTGTGTGTGTGTGTGTGTATGTGTGTGTGATTGAGTGTGTGCGTGTGTGTGTGTGTGTGTGTTTGTTTGTTTGTTTGTTTGTGTGTGTGAGTGCGTTTATATGGGTACATGTGCATGCGTATGCATGTATGTTATACGTGCTTATATTCTGTGTGTTCTGCATGCACGTGAGAAGCATACACGCACATGCCAACGCACAAAACACTTTGTCATAAAATCAGTCGTTTTGTTGATCGGGCAATAAAAAAATAAGTGACACAGGCAAAAAAATACTATAAAGACAAGAAAAGCCAGTACTAAAATAGTAGGAAGTGCAATGACTTTTCCATATGATCAATAACTTGTACCAAAATGAATTCAGGAATTGTGCCAACTGAAAGAAAGATATGCAGCAAATCACGTGTGACAAGTGGAAAAAAACTATTCTGGCTCTGTTTTTTTCCTCATACACTCTGGCATTCCAGACCTACTCCCCCCCCTCCCCCCCCCCCAAAAAAAAAAGATGGAGGATGAGGGTGAGGGTGGAAATAAAGCATGCATGTGCGTGCCTCCTCACCACCTACGTACGTGCGCGCGCACACACGCAGACGAATAGCCTAGGTGCAATTCAGAAAAAAAGTCTATTTGGGATTCTCTCCCTGTCGGCGTCACCGGGTTCAGTGTTGGCCGCTGCACTCTTTGACGCCGTCACTCCCATTCAAATGGCTCTGTCTTGACTTTTGTGAACAGCATCTTGAATATTTAGGCCACTGATGTCGGTTATGTCCCCCCCCCCCCCCCACACACACATAAAGAGGCTCTCTCAATATAAATTCCATCTGAATAAAAGGAAATGCGCATTTGCCGTTCTCAAATCCTCTACTGATAAAGATTTCTTTCTTTTTAATCGTTTTGTGAGAAGAAAACCACCTCTCTTCATTGAATCCGATCAGGTTTCTGCATAAGAGTGTCATTATGCCTCAGGCTATTTTTTCTACTGTTAAAATATATGATAACAAAGCACAAGGAAATCCCAGTCATTCAAAAAACATGCATAGAACTGAAACCACTCCACTACGGAGCTGAAGCACATGGGAGAGCTCTCTTCCGCCAACATAATTTCACAGATAAAGTCGCTTTCAAGACTGCACCGAATGAACTTAAAGTCTCGCTGACATTATCACATCGTATTTTATGCTTCCAAGACTGTGAGGACCCTTGACTAAATTGCTGCAGAAGCTGGAGTGTGTGAATTTTCCATCGATCTTGGTCAGACGGACGTTTACCGCAAGGAACACAAACAAAGAACGGTTTTATTTAAAGTGCGATATTTGTGAGCCATTCTGAGAGAGATCTGTCCATTTTCGTTTTTCATCTGCTTACTCTCTTTTCACTCCTGACTCTGCTTTTGTTTGGTTGCCATGCAGTCAACGTGGATATCACTATCAGCAACTGTATGTAAACACCCACTACCAGCAAGTGTATGCAAACAGAACGAAATGGTCAAGCCATACCAACATTTTTCTAATAAGGAGAGAATGGTGAAACAAAACAAGAAATCAACATTAAAAATTGATCAATATCTTACGCAACCACAAAAACGGATCTTATGACACTGCACGTAACGAAAGTCAGTAAGCTTGAATTATTTCCTATAAAAGAAAATTGTCATTTAATTTAAAATTCCACAGCAGGACTTTTGCCTCTGACTGCAGTCAGGGAAATAATTTGGGTTGTAGCCTTAAGAATGGGTCATGTACTTTACCATAATTAATAAACAGCAATATTACTCGTACACAAAGGACGTTTAATTCTCATTGGCGGGCGTGCACGCACACACATACACACACGCGCGCGCAAGCGCACACGCATGCACGAGTTCATGGCTGTTTCATCTAACTTTAATCATAAAATCGGTCGACAAAACGTTCAGCAAATCGAAAAGGCATAATTGTCTTCCATTTATTTTCAAAAAAGTAAAAACGATCAATAATGAGAGAGGAGTGACGAGGACAAATAGACAACATCAATTCTGTTTGATCTCATTCGTTTTCTAAAACAAAGTGGTTTAGATTTAAAATGGGAAACAAACGTTTTTGTGTATGTCTAGTCCCAGTTGAGTAAGGCTTTAACTTCAAGTGTGTACATCGTGATAATTTCATGCAGATTGAGCACATCTTTGAACAAACAGGAGTCATGAAAGAAAGCCAGTCTGGTCAAGAAGAAGACAACTGGTTATTGAACTGTGTTGAAAAAGACTGTCTATGGGTACGTCCTTCAGACAATGTTACCCTGATGCCTTTTCCCCAGCACAGGAACCCCACATTTCCTGTTTTATGACTGCCCTCTGGCATGGGCATGTCAGCTTAAAAAATTGCCATTTTGTAGCAGTGACAACAGATCCTGTCGGTTGATGCAAAACATCCTTCACCTGGTCCTGTAACTTGGGAGGAAATGATAATAATAACGAAAATAGCAACAACTCAAAACGAAATCAAAAGGACCAACAGTGAAATCATCCTACACGCCCCCCCCCCCCCCCCCCCTCAAGCAGAAAAGTTTCCTTTTGAAGTTCGGCAAATTTCACGAGCATCGAGGCCAATCCAGTTGAAGTTTTCCGCATGGCAAAAGTCGTGCGTGTACCAAAGTAAATGAGCTAAGAGGTAACTGCCTGCCTCGGGCGGCTCTTTACACAGAATCATGCCGACCTCCCTGACCACTACTCTGTGAGGAGGGTAATATCATGATGTCTGCAGCACGAACTGTTCAACAGGGATCAATACAGAAGTCTATTGCTCCAGACCTTGTACAGTTTGATCATTCTGTTATTGGCCTGGTCTAGAGCACCTTGTGCAGTAAAACAGACTTGCATTTGAACAGACCAGTTGTTCTGATCAAAGCTGTTTTATGTTTGTCACTTGTCGCAAAGAAAACATTCCAAAATGTCTCTTGTTAAATAATGTTTGAAATGCAATGAGCTATTCAGTATCTTATAAACAGGGAAAATAACACAGTGATGAAAAAAAAAAGCTCTTGTGAACAAAATCCATCAATAGCTTCTGCTTGAGTCATATTCAATCTATGGAATATTGCCTTTACATATCTATGAAAAAAAGTGACAGAAACGCTAAAGCGTGAAGGATCAAAAGCTTCTGTAGATAGTTTCTTCAAACAATGTTTTTACAAAAATGATGTAGGTGATTTCAGTTAAATAAATGAAAAATTAGTGGGTTGTTTCTCTCGAAAAAGGGTCCATCATTTCAGATATTTCTATTCAGCCCCCACTATATTCACACTCAACATGAAATATTCACTTTTTATCTATCCCACAAAAATAATCACGTCAATATTTTCCAGTAAAATGTTAGTATGCTTCCGTCTCTCAACCTCAATTAAAGAACTACATGAAGACTGGCCTTTCATATGTCACGAATATTTGTAAATGCAATCTAGGAGGAAATAATAATAACAAAAATTCATACAGCCCAGCCGACTACTAGAGCCATATCAGGGTTGTACAAAAACAACAAAACAAAACAAAACGAAATCAAAAGGACCAACAGTGAAATCATCCTACAGCCCTGCCCCCCCCCCCCCCCCCCCCCCCCGCCTCAAGCAGAAAAGTTTCCTTTTGAAGTTCGGCAAATTTCACGAGCATCGAGGCCAATCCAGTTCAAGTTTTCCGCATGGCAAAAGTCGTGTATGTACCAAAGTAAATGAGCTAAGAGGTAACTGCCTGCCTCGGGCGGCTCTTTACACAGAATCATGCCGACCTCCCTGACCACTACTCTGTGAGGAGGGTAATATCATGATGTCTGCAGCACGAACTGTTCAACAGGGATCAATACAGAAGTCTATTGCTCCAGACCTTGTACAGTTTGATCATTTTGTTATTGGCCTGGTCTAGAGCACCTTGTGCAGTAAAACGGACTTGCATTTGAACAGACCAGTTGTTCTGATCAAAGCTGTTTTATGTTTGTCACTTTATGATAAAGAATGCACGATGAAAACTTTCAAAAATGTCTCTTCTTGAATAATGTTTAAAAATGCAACAAGCCCTCCAGTATCTTATAAACAGGGGAAAAATAACACAGTGACAAAAAAATGCTACTGTGGACAAAATCTAACAATAGATTCTGGTTGAGTCATATTCAGTCTATGGAATATTACCTTTGGCATCTATATAAAATAAAGCGACAGAAAAACTAAAGTATGAAGAATCGAAGGTCTTTGTAGACAATTTCTTCAAACAATATTTACAAAATAATGGTGAACAGGTGATTTCAGGTAAATAAATAAACGATTTATCGATTGTTTTATCGAGAAAAAGGTACGTCATTTCAAATATTTCTATTCACACACCCAAGTATATTTACACATATGAAATGTTCACTTTTTATCTATCCTACAAAAATATTCACAAGTCAATATTTTTCAGCAAAATCTTAGTATGCCTCCCTCTTTCAACTTCCGTTAAAGAACTACACGAAGATTGGCTTTATACTTGTCAGGAATGTTTGTGAACGCAATTTTCTATCAAACTTTTATCTATACTATCTTTTCTTAACAATACTCACCATGTGCATTAGAAATGTGGCCATCACCATTTTTTCTTCAACTAACTGAATTCACCAGAATTGATTTTCTTGAAATACTCTTTCTAAAACAAACAAACAAACAAACAACAAGAAGACACAGATCACATACATATACAAGCATAAAACCCAACAACAAAATACTCAGCTCCATTTGCAAACTATCTCTTGATTACATTACTCCCTGGGCTATCTTTCTATCTGAAAGCAAACCAAAGTAAACCATATACAAACCACACACAAGCACACACAAAAATAAGCAGAACAACTGCACTACTATCGGAACGAGGAAAACGAGCGAGTTCTCTCTTCCGATAACATTATTTCATCTACAGCGTCCCTTCAAGACTGCAGTGAGTGACTCAAAGTCTAGTCGACATCAATTTCCGTAAAATTTGCTTGTATGATTGGCCCTTGACTAAACTACCGCGGAAAAGTGTGTGAAATTTAATCTATCTTCAACAGACGCACATAGACACATTAATCACAAGGAGCAAACACAAAGAATGATTTTGTTTGGAGTGTGGTATTTGTGAGCCGTGCTGAAAGAGATCTGTTCATTTCCATCCATTTCTCATTTTCCACCTTCTTACTGTGCTTTTGTTTGGCTCAGACTCCGGTGTTTGGAATTTATTCAAGATAGAATCATCGCGCTCGGACATTTCTATATACGCTCCACGTAAATCTGCCAGCAATTATGTGGCAGCCCTCCCTAAGCCTTCGCGAAAGCATTTGCATTAGCAAGGTCCTGAAATAGGAAGGGCGGGGGAAGGGGGAACCTATGAAACGCTAAGCTGACACCACAAGAATGATGGAAACATTTAGATGGGCAGCAAACAGGCTAGTTTTCAATGTTGAGGACTGGAATTGAGCTCCAAGTTGCAGAGCAGCTTAGGACTACATAGTCAAACCGTATTAACAATTTTTTGTTTTCTGGTAAAAAAGAATACAACAATGATAAATTCTGGCTATTTTCTCTATATTGTTGCAGTTTTAACTTTTTTTTTAACATCTAGGCTTCTACCTGTGGCTGTGGTTCTGGAACTGATTTGGGTTATAAATTGTGTAATGGATCATGGCCTTTGGGTATAAGCGAGAACATTGCTCACAACAGCAGTGTACCTGATGTAACTGACTTTTGCATGGGTCTCATTTCACTGGGGAGTCACCTGTGCATGACTGAGAAATAAGCATTGACACATGATTACACAGACACAGACATATACCACAAGAACTTACAACACCGGTCACTCCAAAACGGAAACAAGCTTTACTAAAAAAAAAGTGAATTCCTGTAAGCTCACGACTACATGTGCATCATGATACACAAAACAATACAGGAATAGGCAAGTGGAGGGGGAAAGGAATTCACGCTGGTGAAGAAGACGAGTGATGATTGATTTGTGTTGCCTGCCAAAGCCTCTATCGCCAGACTACTTCATGAGGGCAATATCCGGCTAAAGTCCTTTCCTAATACTGGAATTCCTAGCTTCCTATTTTCTGACTGCTCTCTTGCATAGATACACAAGCCTAAGAAACGACGGCTACTTTGTGACGCTGACGTCAGTGATTGTTGGGAGATAGAGTGGAAGATTATGTTCAGTAAAAGTCATAGCAATCACAAAAACGCTCCTTTGGAGTTTTCAATGCTGCTTGTGGTCTGTTCTAGGTTACACGTTGATGGAAACAATCTTTTTTTTTCTAGTTTCTTGCGATTTGTCATCATGTTATTTTTCTCTTCCACTTTGTTATTGACTTTTATTCTTCTACTGTGTTTAGGTTCCTGTGCTACTTGCAATTTCTTCAATGTGACTAAATGTGTCAATGCCTCTTGTCTTGTCTGATCGCACTAGCTGTCCATGAAGTAACAAATTATTGGGAAATGTGTACTACATGTGCGATGTTCAGCTCTTTTCCATCCTAACTGCCTGATTATACGCACTTACAATTTGTTTCCAGAAGCGTCTGTTGTTTTGTCAATTAGAATGCCCATGTCTTTTGCTTCTGAAAACGTGAAAAAGACTCCCACGGTCAGACAACCTTCCAGTGATTTAGCGGGATTGCACAGGATGTGCTTCAATGCCTTGTACCCCCTACTCAATGTCTCAGTTCCTTTCGTTATAGTCATCAAAACTATCACAACACAAAAGCAAGCAAGCAAGCAGGCAAATCAGCCAGCATGCAAACAAGCCAGCAAGCACGCACGCACGCACACACACGCACACACACGCACACACACACACACACACACGCACACACACACACACATATATATAAACTCTGCGGGAAAAGTTAGGGACCGCCCTCGAAAAAACCAGCTGACTTCATCTGTGCCCAACTCCTTGTTCCTAAGTTTATAAAATCCAATGGCTGTCAGGCCGAACACACCAGTGGGTGAGCAATGCTGTGTTAGCCTGAAACTTGCTCGGGAACCACGGAGGCCTGGCTAGGGCACGAGACAGAAACTGCCAAACTGCAAGAAGTGGACCATTTTTACGCTGGCGCGTGGGCAAGCCCGGGCGGAAAAGATTAAAAATTCGTTGTGCACATGCAGGGGGGATGTCTTGAGAGGGAACTGTTGTCACCACTTAGGCTTTATAGCCCCGCGATTTTCCGCTAGCCACCATCTCCTCACCATGCCTCCCAGACGAAAGGAGACCACCTTCAACAAAGCCCGGGCCATCGCATGGCTGCAGGACGGCGTAAGCAAGCGAGAAGTGGGCAGACGACTTGCGGTGTCCCATTCTGTCGTGGTCAGGCTGCATCAGAAGTTCCAGGCCACCAACAGCGTTCTCGAGAGGCCCAGGTCAGGACGGCCTAAGAAGACAACACAGCGTGAAGATCGCTTCATCAGAAGACAAGCTCTGCAGCAGCGAGGCACCACTGCAAACATCATCAGGGACCAGCTGAGGGAGGCAACACACACCAACGTCAGCACGAAGACCATCCGCAAACGCCTGCACGAAGTTGGTCTGCGATCACGTCGTCCAGCTGTACGGCCACGACTGACAGCAGCTCATCGCCAGGCTCGTTTGGGGTTCTGTCACAACCATGCCAGATGGACACGCCAGCAATGGGCCGATGTGCTGTTCAGCGATGAGTCCCGCTTCACTCTGCACCATCAGGACGGTCGGGCTCGTGTGTGGAGGCGTCAGGGTGAGCGGTACGACAACGGTCTGGTGCAGGAGAGGGTGGCCTTCGGCGGGGGCTCCATCATGGTGTGGGGGCCTTCAGTTTTCGACACAGAACCCCCCTCTACCACATTGTTGGCAACCTGACGGGCCAGCGCTACAGAGATGAGATTGTCGCCCCTTTGGTTCTACCCGCTCTACAACAGATTGGTGTGCAGGCTGTGTTCCAGGACGATAACGCGACACCTCACAGAGCGAGGCTGGTAAACAACTTCATCCAGCAGGCTGGTGTCACCAGGATGAACTGGCCGGCCTGCAGCCCTGATTTTAACCCCATCGAGCACCTGTGGGATGAGCTGGACAGGCGAGTGAGGAAGAACCACCCACCCCCAAGGAACCTGCAGCAACTGCTTCAGTTCCTGCAAATCGAATGGCAGGCCATTCCACAGGCCGTCTGCAGAAAGCTGGTAAACTCAATGAGGAACAGGACTGCAGAAGGCATCGCAAAACGCGGCGGACACACCCATTACTGAACTGTTCGGACCTTGCCAAATTTTGTTTTCGACCCCCATGTTGTTTCAGAGTTTGTTGACACGTAATGCGTGAATGAAATGTGACCATATTTTGGAAAAGAATCGCAGAGATAATGAATTAAACATGTTACAAATTTGATTCAATTTTGTTTGGTGATTTGGAAGCTGTGTTTGTTTGAGTAAGTGGTCCCTAACTTTTTCCTTTCAGTATATACAGGGTGTTTCAAAGAGAATACGCCAAAATCATTACGCAGTTTTTTCAGGTCTATAGCATTGTAGTGGACTGAATCAGTGGTTATTTGATAGAGTAGTTATCAAAGTTTGATTGGGTGTCAGTTTCACCGCTGTCGTTAGTATAACTTCCGGTGCAGCTGAATTGTGGGAAGATCAATCAAAATGGCGACTCCTCAGCAGAAGGCGTTTTGCGTGCTTGAGTTCGCGAAAACAAACGCCATTGTCACGGTGCAACGTGCTTTCAGAACAGAATTCGGCATTGATCCGCCCCATCGTGAGAGCATTCGACGGTGGGTTAGACAGTTTAAAGAGAGTGGGTGTCTGTGCAAAGGAAAGAGTCCTGGAAGACCACGTGTTACAGAGGAGCAAGTGGAGAGGATTTATGATGCATTTGAGAGCAGCCCACGTAAGTCCGTACGTCGAGCAAGTCTTCAGCTTGCCATCCCTCATACCACTGTCTGGCGTGTGTTAAAGAGACGATTACACATGAAACCATACAAACTAAGCCTCGTCCAAGCACTTACTAATGATGACAAGGTGATGCGGAGGACATTCTGTGAGTCAATGCTGGAGATGGAGGAAGGTGATGAAACTCTCTTTTCACGTTTAGTTTTTAGTGACGAAGCGACTTTCCATTTGAGCGGCACAGTCAATCGTCACAATGTGCGCATTTGGGGAACAGATCACCCACATGAAACTGTTGAGCATGAAAGAGATTCCCCTAAAGTGAACGTCTTCTGTGCTGTGTCTCAAGACAAGGTCTATGGTCCCTTTTTTTTGAAGGAAACACCGTTACAGGACAAACCTATCTCGAAATGCTCCAAAACTGGCTATTCACTTTACTGCAAGCAGATTCGAATGACTTCATTTTTCAGCAAGATGGAGCACCACCCCATTGGCATCTCGGGGTTAGAGCTTATCTGAATGAAAACGTGCCTCAGCGATGGATTGGGAGGAGAGGTGCTAAAGACCTTGCTCTCTGTGCTTGGCCTGCCAGATCCCCGGACCTCACTGTGTGTGACTTTTTCTTGTGGGGGTATGTTAAAGACCAAGTTTATGTTCCACCACTTCCAGCAAGTATCGATGACTTGAAAGATCGAATAACAGCTGCAATCAACACGGTGGACCGTGACATGCTGAGGCGCGTTTGGGAGGAATTCTCATATCGGCTTGATGTTGTCCGCGCTGCCGGTGGTGGCCACATTGAGCACTTATAAAACATGAAATGAAACTTGAATGTATATACAACACATGTGTTCATGCTAGAGGTTTGTAATTTTTTTCGTTTTTGACACATCACGTGATGATTTTGGCGTATTCAATTTGAAACACCCTGTATATCAAATCCACTTTTGTTTTGAAACATGTGTTTAAGTGGCCTGAAAACACTACACACAATCACAAATGCACAAACAGTAAACATGATGTTTACACAATGCATTGCTCTGTAATTTATGTATGCAAATATATTGAAAACTAACGCCAACAAGTTAAAGGAATAATACTATGATTGAGAAAAGATCTGAAAAAGGTCACAAGATATTTTGCAGAAACCAAAAGAATCTCAAGAACAGAAGACAGCAGACAGATCACACATCACCTCATTTTATCCATCTATACGTATTTTTCAAGACTAATTGGTAGATAAGTGTATGTGTGTGCAGGGGAAGGGGATGTCTGAATGTGTATGTGCGTGTGTGTGTGTGTGTGTGTGTGTGTGTGTTGTATGTGTGTGTGTGTGTATGTGTGTGTGCGCGTGCGTGTGTGTACGTGTGTGTGTATGTGTGTGTGTGTGTGCGCACGCGTGCGTTCGTACAGGTAAATGTGCTTTGTACGAGTTTGCGTGTGTATTGTGAGGAATAAGGAATCCCACCAGAATACGAAAACAAAACAAAACAAACAAAATAGACAAACAAACAAACAAACAAAAAACCAACAACAACGACAAACAAACAACAACAAAACAAATAAACGAAAAAAAACCCCAAAACAACGACAAACAAACAACCAAAAAACAAACAAACGAACAAACAAACAAACAAAAAACAAAAACAAAAAAACGACCACACTGTTTTTGTTTGTTTGGTTGGAT
Source organism: Monoplex corrugatus (assembly GCA_030674185.1). Lineage (NCBI taxonomy): Eukaryota > Metazoa > Mollusca > Gastropoda > Littorinimorpha > Ranellidae > Monoplex > Monoplex corrugatus. Next base: position 15,628,539 of record CM060306.1, on the reverse strand, counting down.
GGTAGTTGTTGGTTAGTTGACTGGTTGGCTGATTGTTTTTTTTAATTACCTCAGTTGCATGCAGGTACATAGAACACCTTTTTCTTTTTTGTCTTTATTGTCGTTTTTGATTTCTTCATTAGTTTGTACATTATCTCCAGTGTTGTCTCTATCCTTAACTTTCAATGGACAGCTCAAAGTTTTGTATTAGTCTCTGACAATATAACGTAGTGCCTGGACTGTTTTGCCACCAAGTATATGTGCACGAGTGTGTACTGTGTATGTTGTTGTATGGTAAAACAAACATGAACATAAATGCTTGGTACAACCACATTTTTGAATGCCAGGTACAGTACAATACATATATTCTGGTATTTGTATGAAGTAGACAATTTTGGTCGTAAATAATCAATGTTTCGCAGTGGTACTGACACTTCTCATTTTTAGGACATTTTTTTTGTTAATGTAGATGCAGATATGTTCCAAAACGCCCCCTGAAACATTGAACCTGGAGGATGTGCTGCAAATCATGTGTGACAAGTTTGAAAAGCAAGGTTTTGTAGAATAGATTGTTTTTTAAACATGTCAGTCTCACGTCTTACTACAAGTCCAATGTATTGAGAAGCGTTTTGGCACATGCCAGCGAATAGATAAGAAGAAAGTCCACATCACCTCTTACGTAAGAATATCATCTCTTACGTTATAACTTTTTCATGATGTTTAGCATTTAGTTGGTTAGTTTTCGATATAGGAGACGATATTTTCCATGTCAAAACGTGTTCATACAAACATACACACACACATACATACAGAAGCACGCGCACGCACACGCTACACAACACCACCAACATACACACACACATACATACAGAAGCACGCGCACGCACACGCTACACAACACCACCAACAATATCACACACTACAACCACTTTGATAATCATCTAAAACAGAACGTGTAAAAAGTCGTCCACTTGAAGCGAAACGAATATCATGCGGACAAGGATCATTCCAGCTCTGGTTTCCCGCAGACTGTGTCCTGACAGAGCGAAAGTGGTGGACCAATACAAATGATTCAGAACGAGGTTGCCTGCCGCTGGCGGCTCTTTACACAACACAAAGACGATTTCTCTAATAAGGACTTTGTGAAGAGGGCAATATCATAATGTCTGAAGCACGAAGTCCTTTCGACAGAAATCAATAGAGGTTTATCCCTCTGGACTCGTGCAAACTGATCACGCTGCCATTGATTGCACTACCCTTGCAGTACAACTGACTTGTTTTTGAACAGACCTGATGCATATATTAACAATGGTGGATAAAGGTCACTTCAGAACAAATCTCTTGTTGGAAACATTTCCAACGAAAATTCATAACTTAATGTTTGAATACATGCAGAATTCTTCGTTTCTTAATTAAGAAAGAAAAATCCTAGCAAAACGACAAAACAAAGCTCGTGTGGACAAAATCTGTCTGTAAAATAATCTATGCTTCTCTTGTAATCGATCTACAGAAACCATGCCTTTCAATATGCTGTGAAAATGCGCAACAAAATGGCTAAAAAGACGAAAAAACAAAAGCCCTCGATGAGAATATCACCCACTAAGAATTACACAATATTAATGCATATGTCATTCCAGTTAAATACACAAACGATTTCGGATGAAATTGTTTTCCTTGAAAAACAAGTGGATTATTCAGATATTCTCACTCAATCCTCTTCCTTCGATGTTTAGACAATATTGAGTATTTAGGTTTGTCCATTTCATGGGAAAAGTCATAAATGTTAATACTTTTTGCTAAACTCTCGTCACCCCCCCCCACCCCCAATCAACTTTCATTGTTGTCTGATCATTAAGCAACAAATACAGAAGCATTTTTTGGTCAAATTTCTCCCTTCACTGTATGGGATAGTACTCATCCCATGTGCCAGAAATAAGGGTAACAGTGTTTTGCTTTTAACTGACTGATGTCACATAACGTATGTGGAGTAATTTTCTTTAAATACGCTTTCTGAAAAGGTCCTCAAGTCAAATCTATCCACTAAAACTGTGCTACCTTCATTTGAAAACGCTCTCTCTCTCTTCATTATAATCATTTACAACATTAAGATAAAAAATTAACCTGTATAATTCTGATCAAGTTTCCACATGGCATTGACATCACTCCCCAAACTATTTTATCCTCTATCAAACAACAAGAAAACAGGGGCAAGTAATAATCCAACCATTTACTTTACAAATAACATGCATAATAAAAGCCAAGCTACTTTGGGAACTAGGAAACCCCTCTCTTCTGCTAACACCATTCCATCAATTGTACCGAGTGAACCAAAGTCTTGCTGGCATTGACTTTCCATAATATTAGCCTCCAAGATTGATAAGACTCTTGACTAAATTGCTGCAAAAGCTAGAGTGTGTGGTTTCCCCATCGATCTTTACTAGATGCAGATTTATTGCAAGGAATAAAACCAAGAATGATTTTATTCGCAGCGAATTATTTTTGCACGGTGCCGAGACAAATTTGTCCATTTCCGCCCCCTGCTTATTTTCCATGTTTTTATCCCACTTTTTGTTTAGCTGCTATACAGTCAGCCTATACATCATCGAATATATGTAAATGTAGAATAAAAAGGCCAAATCATGTGAGCATTAATCTTTCTCCTAAGCTGAAACAGAACACCAAAAATGATACAAAAGTACGACCCTATACTATTTCGACACAAGACTCATCATGTGATACTGCACACAATAGTTTCTACTTCCGTGGTATTTAAGCAGCAAAAACCAAAGGAAACAAATGTAACATCATCCTAAAGTGAGAATCATTCTGTGACAGTACACACAGTTAAAAGTACTTGGACCTGAGTTCTTGTACATTGCTATTCCTTCCACTTAACTTAAACTGGCCATTTCCCTTCGACTCTAATCAGGGAACACTGGCTTGTAATATTGAGAAATGGATTTTGCTCCTTGCGTTGAAAAGATCTTTAATGGGTGGGTCTTATTATCTTAATGACATAAACAATTAGAAAAATAACCGTTGACACATGGCTGCTTTTCACACGCGCGAACACACACACACACGCACACACATACATGCACAACACGTATGCACACACACACACACACACTTCTTCACATACACAGAAGAATCTAGACTAGCCCACTACTTGATCCTAACACGAAGATAAAACAGTATGCACAATGTTTCGTTCTCTCAACTACGATGACAAGTTAAACCTTCATACATCTTCACTGCTAGCTGTCTGATCCACAACTGATCCGATTTCCAAAGGACACAAATCAGTTGACATACACGACTAACATTCTCGTGTTGATATTAGCAAGCTGACTACTGTTTACAATTAACGCACGTCATATAACATTGCAATCAAAACGTCTTGTCCTCTACTAATATCTTTCTACTAACCATCTTGTCCTCTCCTAGTATCTTTTTGTCCACACGAAAATGAATATCTTTGTTTTCTATTTCTGTCTTTCTAACCGAACACAATTAACATTTCATTCTTTACCCATTTTTAACCCACTCTTTCACGTTTTCTTTCTTTCTTCTCTGCCCCCCCTTTTTTTTCACATTTTCTTTCTTTCTCTCCCCTCCCTCTTTCACATTTTCTTTCTTTCTTCCCCCGCTCTCTTTCACATTTTTTTTCTTTCTTCCCCCCCCCCCCACTCTCACATTTTCTTTCTCACCCCCCCCACTCTTTTCACATTTTCTTTCTTTTCCCCCCACTCTTTCACATTTTGTTTCTTTCTTTCCCCCCCCCCCACTCTTTCACATTTTCTTTCTTCCCCCCCCCCCCCACTCTTTCACATTTTCTTTCTTCCCCCCCCCCACTCTTTCACATTTTCTTTCTTTCTTCCCCCCCCCCACTCTTTCACATTTTCTTTCTTTCTTCCCCCCCCCCCACTCTTTCACATTTTCTTTCTTTTCCCCCCACTCTTTCACATTTTCTTTCTTTCTCCCCCCCCCCACCTCTTTCACATTTTCTTTCTTTCTCCCCCCCCACTCTTTCACATTTTCTTTCTTTCTTCCCCCCCACCACTCTTTCACATTTCTTTCTTTCTCCCCCCCCCCCCACTCTTTCACATTTTCTTTCTTTTTCCCCCCACTCTTTCACATTTTCTTTCTTTCTTCCCCCCACTCTTTCACATTTCTTCTTTCTTCCCCCCCCCCCACTCTTTCACATTTTCTTTCTTTCCCCCCACTCTTTCACATTTTCTTTCTTTCTTCCCCCCCCCCCACTCTTTCACATTTTCTTTCTTTTCCCCCCACTCTTTCACATTTTCTTTCTCTTTCTCCCCCCCCCCAACTCTTTCACATTTTCTTTCTTTCCCCCCACTCTTTCACATTTTCTTTCTTTCTCCCCCCCCCCCCAACTCTTTCACATTTTCTTTCTTCTTCCCCCCACTCTTTCACATTTTCTTTCTTTCTTCCCCCCCCCCACTCTTTCACATTTTCTTTTTCTCCCCCCCCCACTCTTTCACATTTTCTCCCCCCCCCCACTCTCACATTTTCTTTTTTTCTTCCACCCCCCCACTCTTTCACATTTTCTCCCCCCCCCCACTCTTTCACATTTTCTTTTTTCTTCCCCCCCCCCCCCACCTTTCACATTTTCTTCCCCCCCCCCACTCTTTCACATTTTCTTTCTTTCTCCCCCCCCCCACTATTTCACATTTACTTTTTTCTTCCCCCCCCCCACTATTTCACATTTTGTTTCTTTCTTCCCCCCCCCCCCCCACTCTTTCACATTTTCTTTCTTTCTTCCCCCCCCCCCCACTCTTTCACATTTTCTTTTTACTTCCCCCCCCCACTTTTCACATTTTGTTTTCTTCCCCCCCCCCCCACTCTTTCACATTTTCTTTCTTTTCCCCCCACTCTTTCACATTTTCTTTCTTTCTTCCCCCCCCCCCACTTTCACATTTTCTTTTTTTCCCCCCCAGTCTTTCACATTTTGTTTCTTTCTTCCCCCCCCCCACTCTTTCACATTTTTTTTCTTCCCCCCCCCCCACTATTTCACATTATCTTTTTTTCTTCCCCCTCCCACTCTTTCACATTTTCTTTTTTTCTTCACCCCCCCCCCCCTATTTCACATTTTCTGTCTTTCTTCCCCCCCCCCACTCTTTTTCACATTTTCTTTTTTTCTTCCCACCCCCACTATTTCACATTTTCTTTCTTTCTTCCCCCCCCCCCACTCTTTCACATTTTTTTTTTTCTTCCCACCCCCCCACTATTGAACATTTTCTTTTTTTTCTTCCCCCCCCCCCCACTATTTCACATTTTCTTTCTTTCTACCCCCCCCCCCACTCTTTCACATTTTCTTCCCCCCCCCCCCACTCTTTCACATTTTCTTTTTTTCTTCCCCACCCCCCCCACTATTTCACATTTTCTTTCTTTCCTCCCCCCCCCACTCTTTCACATTCTTTTTTTCTTCACCCCCCACTCTTTCACATTTTCTTTCTTTCTTCCCCCCCCCCCCACTTTCACATTTTTTCTTTCTTCCCCCCCCCACTTTCACATTTTCTTTCTTTCTCCCCCCCCCCCCCAACTCTTTCACATTTTCTTTCTTTCTTTTTTCCACCATTACACCCGTCTCTCATTATCAACATGATGTCTGCGTTTCCAATGTTTCTGTTTATCTGATAAGGCAAAAGCTTTAGCGTCATACTTTATAAACAAAATCTGGTTTCTTATTCAGTCTGCCAGACCTCGTTCTGTAAGGAGAACTGACGAGTTCAGGTTGTCCTGACCGCGAGGGTTGGTTGGTTTGTTGTTCCCGGTTCCTTGATGCGCGGACTGTCTCAGTCTAGTTGGTGGTTGATGGCTGGTCTGATGCACTGATGCTGTATGGCTTCGCTGCTGTCCCGTCATCAGTAGCAGTCGTTTGTTTTATCTATGAATCGTCCCCCTCACTCTTTGTTCTCTTCTTCCTCCTTCTCTCTTGGATGAGTTTTGCGTAACTTGGTCAGGCTGCTTTGTTGACATTTCTTCCGGCGTTTGCTCTCATAGTATATCGCTTGCGACATGTCCATCAATATTGGTTTTTGGCTGAAGTTCTGTCTCTGTTTGTCTCGTAGCTATCGACGATTTTTTTCTGAAATGACGTCCATCCTCTGTTCGAATATTGTATGACCGGATGTTCACCTGTCGATTCATTTTGACACTGATCCACGTTTTGAATCCTGATGGTTGGAACTTCACAGTCTGTCCTGGAATCAAAGAAATAAGAGGGAAGCAGGGAGAATTTTTATGATATTAATCAAAGGACATAACTCTTGAGAGTCACGTAGGAATTATCTCCCATATTGCAGAACTTCTCAAATCCAACACAGTTTGCGCTACCCATTTAGCTGAATGGGTAGCGCAAACTGTGTTGGAGAAGAGTGTTCTGATCTTACAGTTTTTGTGCTTTGTACTGCTTCTATGCTAGCTGAATGGGTAGCGCAAACTGTGTTGGATTTGAGAAGTTCTGCAATATGGGAGATAATTCCTACGTGATTCTCAAGAGTTATGTCCTTTGACTAATGTCCTGGAATCAGTTTCATCAACTCCGCCGCACTTTTGTTGTAGTAGTGCGCTTGCTTCAGTTTTCTTTTGTCTAATTTCTTTCTTTCTTTTTTTTTTTTCTGAGACGACTGCAGGTTTGAGCAATGTCTTCGAAGTCGGCACAGGGGTTCTGGTTCTTCTCCTGAACAGTCTTTGGACAGGTGAACTGTTCAGTCTACCTATGGGTGTTTCGTAACTCGAGTGAGGCTAGGAAAGGATCTTGATGATCGTGTTCTGCTTTTTGTTATGCACGTCTTCGCAGCCTTTACAGCTACTGTGGGCAATGTGGGGAACTTGTCACGTTTTACAAATCCATTTGTTTTGCTGAACTTTTCATACTGGGTTCACGTGAATTGGGTTCCACGGTTCATTGTCACACATTCTGGGATTCTGTGTCTTGCAATGTGTCCTTTCAAACTTCTGATTACCATCTGAATTCTCTTGTTTTCAGACGATCAGTTTCAAAGAAATCTGAATAGTGATCAACAGTGACAAGGTACTGTTTGACACTGTTCTCGAATATGTCGTCATGAGCCGTCACCACGCCTGGCAGTCCTGACACAGCTGCGTTCATCCTTCTTTGGAATTCTTCTTGGGCTGGTGAAATGCCAACGGGCATCCGTTTCCATCTCTACTTGCCGAAAGGCTCTCGAATGTCGTCAGATAGTGCTATCTTCGTCCATTCCGCATGTCAATCCGTTTCTGCATCTTAGCGTGTGAAGTATTTTGCACTTTGCAGGCGAAGAGCACATCGTCGATGGTTGGTATGGTGTATTCGATTCCCGTGAGGGTTTTATTCAATAGCTTAAGATCAATGCAAAGTCTGACTTTTCCACTTGCTCTTCGTTCAGGTTCCTGATCCACTGAGTTGGTGTGTTTACTTTGGTGACAACACCCACTTCTTCCAGTCTCTTCAACTCGTTCTTCGTCTCTCTTGTACGGCCATCGGCCACTTTCTGCATGGCATCTTCACTGCAGCTATGCTTGGATCAGTTTCCAGGCGTAGTTGATCTTCTAACTTTCGTTCTCCTCCAAATGCATCTCTGCATTTTGCGAACACGTCCGTTGTAGTTTCCTCATCTGCTTTGTGATCTGCCGCTATTGTTGTGACGATCTCTACATGACTGTCATCAGATGTCATTCTGTAACACTTTCAGTCCTAGTGCTGACTTTCACACTGTTTTTGTGATCACAAAATTTACTTTGTACTTTTCTTTCTTCTTCGGATTCTTCATTCACAGTACTATCTCCCCAACAGACTTCATTTCTGTACCGTTGAACATCACCAGCTTCTTTTTCGTCTCCTGAAGGTCAGAGCATCTTTTATGTCCAGTAATTTTTCTGTGCGGGTTCTCTGGGTACATATTTGTTGTTGCTCGTGTCAAGAAGAAAACTTATAGGCTTCTCAAATATAAGAAGAAAACTTCTAGGCTTCTCGTTTATCAACATTTCTGCTTTTATATTTTTGTCTTTGCTGCTGTTTTTGTCGTCGATTCTGATGATTTCGTCTTTATTTTCTGTGTCTGTCTCCTCCTCGTCAACCTGTCGAATTCTCGTTCTTCGTGTAGTTTTACGTGTTACGCAGCGTGAAGTAACGTGGTTATTTCCCCCAAAGTATTGCATCGTTTCCCTATGCCGGAGACTTCTATTTACTCTCGGGTGTTTTCTGCCACAACGTCCGCATTTCACCCAGTCTGGTTAATACCTTTTGCTGCTCCTAGTTGATTTCTTTTTTTTTTTCTGAAAAAACTTGGACCTCGTGTCCGTCTTGTGTCGTTCTCGCCATCTGCATCGTTTGATCCTGACTCGTTTCATGCGCACTGCACATACACACAATCATTATCAATTGTCGCATTTCCACTAAGTTTGATCGCAGAGTTTCAATTCTTACGCCCAACATGATTCGGTCTCTCAGTAGTCTGTCTTGCAATGGACCATAGTTGCAGGTCTTGACAGGTCTCCTCAGGGCCGCCACAAACACCTCAATGGACTCTCCTGCTGCCTGATGTCGGCAGCTGAACTTGAACGCTTCGTAAGTTTCACTGGTAAAGCCCATACAATATTCTTCGATCTTTTTAAGAAGTACGTCTATATCATTTCTTTCAGTTTCATCAGCGAATGACAAACCTTCGCAAATGTCCAGAGCATCTAAGGCAATACATGAAAGAAAAACTTAACACTATCCTCTAGGCTGGATCTTCGTCCCTCTCTCTCGTTACTAACTCGTGGCTGTCCCAGAGCTGGCCGATTACAGTTTATAGTTAACACACGTCACACACATAAAGAAAATGTTTAAACAAGAAGGGAAGTTCTGCACCAATTCCTGTTATGGTGTTTATGCTAAAGAAATAGCTCAACACACATTTTACTACCCAATTTTGTAAATATTTTAACGTGAAGCTACTTCCTTTACCCATGTTTGTTGTTGTAAAAAATACACACTGACCTCAACCTTGAATATTTCCGATTAATAACTTTTTAGACGGTTCAAAATGAAATAATATTAAGTCAAATTGTACTGGCAATGAAAACGTAATTCAAATGATATACCTGTATGCATACACATTTTAAACAGAAGATTATTATGATGAATCATAATTATGAATTCAATCAATGACAAGATAAACTATCTGGCAACTCAAGTTTACAAGATTCTGCATGAAAATGTTTTCATTCTCTTTCTCTCTCTTTTCCCCTCCCCTCCCTCTTTTTCTCTTTGGTTGTTGTTTGTGGTGTGTGTGTGTGTGGTGTGTGTGTGTGTATGGTGGTGTGGTGTGTGTGTGTGTGTGTGTTGTGTGTGTGTGTGTGTGTTGTGTGTGTGTGTGTGTGTGTGTGTGTGTGTGTGTGTGTGTGTGTGTGTGTGTGGTGTGTGATGGAAAGACAGAAAGAAAATTGGAAGAAGCAATGAAGAGAGAAACAATATCAACTCTGATCGCGATCATAAAAAACCCACCAGACATATCTCAAAGTACACCAGACATATCTGTTAAAATCTCTCTCCTGAATAAGAACAAACATAGCACGGTGAAAAAAAAAAAAAAAGATGAGAAAATCTTTAAACAAACAGGAACGGGAAATAAACGATGAAAGGAAGCCTGTCTAGTCAACAAGAAGACAAGTGATGATTGACTTGTTTTGATATACCTCTGTATCTGCCGACTTCATGTAATCTCAGGTTGATGCCTTGTATCTAGTCCTGGAACCCCTTATTTTTCTATTTATTACTGCCCTCTGACGTAGGCGCACATGCTTGAGAAACGGCGATTTTTTTGACAATGACGTCAGTACCTGTCAAGAGATAACGTGCAACAGAATGGTCAGAGAAGCCATGGCAACAACAAAAACGCCTCTTTGTAGTTTTGAGTGCTTTTCATTTTAAGTTTATTTTCAGCCCTCGGTTACCCTTATGATTTACATGTCATATTATTCTGAGACTGTTTCGTTCTCCTCTCCTTTTTTTCTCTCTCTCTCCTCCATGTTTTGTTATTGTAAACATTTGAATTTATGGAGATACGTTGGGCATATGCTACCTAAATTTATGTCACTATCACCAGTACTGTCATTGTAACGAACGCCAAAAAACTACCATTACTCGATTACACCAGTAATTTAAGGATTTGTTAAACTGACATGAAACATTAGATACAAACACCAATACAAACGCCTTGAGCTTACTGTTGCTCAAACCTGTTGTTGTCGAGTCACGAATATCATCTATTTACTTGTTATAAACCTAATGCAACGACGCAATGAGTCAGTGCGATGACATCTGAATAAGCATGAATGGACAAAATGACCTTGAGAAAGACTGAAGCTGTTGTAGACAGCAAGTAATGAACAGAGCAAAAAACTTAAGTCTGAAGAAAGAAGCAGAGGAAACAGACAAGCCACACGTCACTATCGTTTGTCATTGCCTGTTTTTTTTTTAAAGATTGTGTGTGTGTGTTTTGTGTGTGTGTGTGTGTGTGTGTGTGTGTGTGTGTGTGTGTGTGTGTGCTTCTTTTTCTCTTCTGTGTGCACTTTGCGCTAACATGCTGCGCGCGCGCCCGTGTGTGTGTGTGTGTGTGTGTGTGTGTGTGTGTGTGTTTTGTTTTGTCTGTGTGGATTGGCTACATGGTGCGGCGTGTGTGTGTGTGTTGTGTGCGGCGTGCTGTTGCGTTGATTTTGTGTGTGTGCTTTGTGCTTGGGCGGCGTGTGTGTGTGTGTGTGAGTGTGTGTGTGTGTGTGTGAGTGTGTGTGTGTGTGCGTGCGTGTGTGTGTGCGTGCGTGTGTGTGTGGGGGGGGGGAGGAGCGCCTGCACAAACGCAATGTGGATCCATGTGGTGAGATGCCTATGTATACACTGATCATGTGCACCACTGTAATATGGAAAAGGAAAGAACCAGATTGCTTGCCACACATGATTTCCCGTAATCCTTCGTTTCTCCTGTTTTTGACGTCTGGTCAGTACAAGTCAGTGCAAGCTAGACGGGAAAACTATCCACAGGAAGAAATACTATTTTCCATGTCAACACACACACACACACACACACACTCTCGTTTGCGCACAGTGTTCACAGGGGGGGGGGGGGGAGACAGTGAGAGAGAGAGAGAGAGAGAGAGAGACAGACAAAGGCAAGCAGAGAGACAGAGAGAGAGAGAGGTAGCTATTCCAGTAATACCCAAATTATCCAACTACAATAACTTTGACAAAAAACTTAAATTCCCCACTGAAAGCTGACCTCTGGACACAAGGTAAATGTCACATGTATCAGTCATTCCGGCTCATATTTCCAGAGGCTGAATCCCCAAAGTGCGAAAGTCGCGGAACAAACTAAATGAACTAACAGGAAGCTGCCTCCTTCAGACAGTTCACACCATGATGACTTCTGTGATTAAAACTCTGCGGGAAGAGCAATACCAAGATGTCTGCAGAATGAACTCAATCCGACAGGGATCAGTCTGGAAGTCTGGACTGTGTGCGCGATTTGATCCCTTTGCCATCGATCTGTAGTGCAACCCATGCAGTGAAACAGACTTGCGCTCAAACAAAGCTGCTGCTCCGATCAGAAATACATCAATTAATGACGATTTCATCTGGAAGAAGTTAATGTAAAATTTCCTACAATAACCCCTGCTCAGCTCACGCATGAACCTACTGAGACCCTGTTATTAAGTATCTTGTAAAAGAGAAACAAAACTAAAAATAAAAAGCCTGACAGCATGATGAAACAAAACTACTGTCAACAAAATCTGACAGTAATTCAATTTACACAGATTCAATAACAGCATCCTACTCAAAACTGTGCCGAGTGAATCAAGAGTTTCGCTGACACAATATTTGTTTTCAAAATCGTAGCATTATGACTCTTGACTTAATTGATGGAAAACCCGAAGTGTTTGAATTTGAATTTTCCGTCGAGAATCTGCCATCGATCTTGATAAGACGTACCTTTAACGTCGGAAGCAAACACAAAGAATAATTTCTTTTTGGTATGCATCATTTATGAGACTCACCATTTTTCGTTTTTCCACTTTCTTATTCTGTTTCTGTTTGGCTGTAGTCAATTTACACATCACCAGATGAATGGAAATATAGAACAAAATGTCCAGCCTTACCAACACTCTCAAGAGACAAGAACAAGACAAGAAGGAGAAGGGAGAAGGTGGTCAGTGTGGTCAGCAAGACGACAACTGATGATTGATTTGTGTTGACAAAGTCTCCGGTGCCTGGGCAATGTCAGGCTGATGTCTTTTCCCAGTACCAGAACCACTCATTTCCAATTTTATTACTGCCCTCTGGTATTGGCACTGAAACCTAGGAAATAGCCATTTTGTGACAATGACGTCAGTTCCTATCAGCAGATAGAGTGCAATACAATGATCAAAGAAACCACGGAGACCACAAAATTACATCTTTGGAGCTCTGATAAATTTTTGCTTGTTGTTCTTGTTTATTACGAAATCCAAAACAAGTGTGACTGCCCGCGTTCAAGCAAACAGGGACCAGAAAGAAAAAAAAAAAGATTAAGAACGCGTATTTAATACAACAAAACAAGACAGGCGCAAATTTTCGGCCAACTGGCCTTTGTCAAGCGTAAAATTACAAACAAACGAACACCAGATACAAAAATGAGGAGGAAAAGACTTAATCTTCCCTGCTGCTCCGTCCAGAGTGAGAAAAGAACAGGAACCAGAAAAAAAAACACGAAAAAAGAATAAGAACGCGTATTCAATACAACAAGACAACGCTTGACAAAGGCCAGTTGGCCGAAAATTTGCGCCTGTCTTGTCTTGTATTAAATACGTGTTTTTATTCTTTTTACGTGTTTTTTTTTTCTGGTTTCTGTTTTGTTCTGGACGGAGCAGCAGGGAAGTTTCAGTCTTTTTCTCCTAATTTTTGTATCTGGTGTTTGTTTTTGATCTCACGCTTGACAAAGGCCAGTTGGCCGAAAATTTGCGCCTGTCTTCTCTTGTTGTATTAAATACGCGTTCTTATCTTTTCTCGTGTTTTTTTCTGGTTCCTGTTCTTGTTTAGTTTTAGGTTAACATCAATTAATAATATCTATTATTCTTTTTCATCTGCTTTGATTTCTTGATCATATGTGTATATGCCTCTTCATTTTCCCCCCGTTTTTGCTATTGACTTAATTGCGTTACGGTTCAAAGCTATGCGCCTTGTTTACAAGATGAATAAAAGTCGCCACATCTCTCTTCCTTTTTCTGATTTGCACTAGCTGTCTACGAATGCTTTTGAATCCATTAATCGGATGTACACGAATACAGTCTAGGATATATTCCGGTTTGGTGTCAGCATAATTATGTAAATGGATTTTGGCGTTCTATCATCAAAAGGTAAGATCATATGCACAGTAAACGAAAAAGTGTCACAATATTTCGAAGTTTGATGAAATATCGAAAAGTTTATCCAATTTCACTACGTTTGTCTATTTGTGTTCCGAAATACTACCACGTAAAATTCGAGAATACGAAAGTGTGTCTATTCAAATCCAGATGAATTTGAAACTGTATTAATATACATCCATTTTATGAAGTAAAAAGCTTTTTTTCGAAATCGATCGGAACTAAGAGAAATAGAAAAGGATTTCGCTCTAAATAACATTTACTGTCATATATTGTAAGTGTACTGTCTCCAATATATCTTCGTTTGATGAACCCAGTATGATCTTCGTCAATTCATTTTTCACATCATCAGTATCACCATCACCACAATCCCACTGAACAGTTTTACTTCTACTTCAAGCACTTGTTGAAGTGAACGAAAATGTTAAACATTAATACAACACTTTGAGCCTCCTAGTGCTCAATTTTTTAAAGCATCATAGCACTTAAGGGAGATTTCCTGTGTTGTACTCTTTTTCTTTTGTGTGTATGTGTGTGTGTGTGTGCTTTCCTTTATTTGTCCTATTTTGTACCCCAACTATTATAAATAGCCACAGAGGCTGGCACAGTTTTTACAATGCGATGACAATGAGAATGATAATTATGATGCTATAGAGTTCCATCTAGCACTTGGACTGCGTGACAGGGTTGTACTCTGCGCTTACTATCATAACAAATCCTAGCGTCAACCAGGCCTGGGAGATACAAACATCTGCGGTAATAGTCAGAAAGACGCAACCGTGGAGTGGATGAGACTCGGCCTTGTGATCCCAGTCTTCCCAATGAGCCCATAGCATGCTCAACTGGGGTAGAAGCCAATTGGAGCCCAAAAATCCCACAATGATTTCTGAAGGGACTGATGAGAATTCGAACCTACAACCTTAAAGTCGGTAGTCCGTTTCGCTAACCACTACACCACTGGTTACTATTGCTCAAACTTCATATTACAGTGAAACTTCATAAACAAAAGTATCTAAATTAGATATCAACACACAAGTGTAAACTGGCACGAGCTAAAAACAGAAATTAAAAAAAGGATCAGATCTTTTGAGGAAAACTGATGGCAACAAACAAGTGACAAGTTACAGTTGTTACAGTTACGTATTTAAAGATTATGTTCGTGCATGTGTGCGCATGTATGTATATATATATATATATATATATATATATATATATATATATATATATATATATATATATATATATGTGTGTGTGTGTGTGTGTGTGTGTGTTTGTTTTGTTTGTTTTATTTTGTTAGAGAGAGAGAGGAGAGAGAGAGAGAGAGAGAGAGAGAGAGAGAGACAGACAGACAGACAGAGAGAGAGAGAGAGAGAGAGAGACAGAGAGACTGAGAGGCAGAGAGAGATTGTGCGCGTGTGTATGTACGTATGCATGTACGTGTACGTGAATGGGCACTGCAGGAATACCGACAAAAAACAAATGTGCTTCTTCCGCTTGATAAACATCATTTGCAGCATATGGTTCAGCTCCTCTGTCCTTCAAATTGATTTGGTGCAAGTCTCTGTGAATCCATGGGACACTCGTCCATTGAAAGACTACTTTCTGTACACCCCTCCCTCCCACCTCCATAAACACACACATGCATATACTTAAAACACAGAGCCCCATAGTGTGCCAAAACTATCACTTCACAACCAGTTTGATAAGGACAGAAAGTACAACAAAAATTATATATCAAAGCTGTCCCTTTAAAGCTGTGGAAATGTCGTGTGTATCAAGGTTGTACCAGTTCAGATTTTCCTCAGAGTCCCCCACAGGGTGGAAGTCGTGGATCAAACTAATGAACGAAGGGAGACCACCTGCCTTACGCGGCTCTTCACACACCATGAAACCTTCTCCAGTCACATGTCTGTAAGAAGGACAATACCAGGATGTCTGCAGCACGAACTCTATTTAACAGGGACAAATTGGAAAGCCTGTCACTCTGGATCACGTGCAATTTGATCTCCTCGACATCGATCTTTGCACAACCCTTGCAGTGAAAATGTCTTGTACTTGAAGAGACTTGCAACTCGGGTCAGCAATGTTTGATCAAGATCATTGCGTGACAAAGCCCTTGTGGAGAGAATCTTTTATCAGTTACTCCTGCTTAAGTCATCTTTGAACCCCAAAGAACTCATTTCTATTAAGGGACGAAAACAAGCCTCGAAAAACTTAACAATATGACAAATACTAGTGAACACAGTATTTGAGCTGTATGAAAATTAAAATGCACATTAAAGAGATTGATTTGTTTTGCAAGCTGATCACACTGGATACTTTGCACACACTCTACTTTATACACTCTGTATCAAAAGCAATAAAAAGATAAAACAACGAATGGTCATTTAATTTTCTAAATGTCATATTCATTGAAATGAAAACAATGAATGAGGTACTTTTCTTAATAAGAACAAATAGATCATTTTGAGTGATTTTCACATTAATTAACATATCATGGAGGATTAGCTGTTCACATTTCCATAAATGGCGTGACTGCTTGGGGCCTGCAGATGGGTTTTCAGTAAGCTATCTAATGTCTCCGTTATTCTGTGCTTCGTTCCATGCTAGATAGAATACCAAAGCTGTCCAGTTTTTGACGAAGCTTACACACTTTTTCATCATCATCATCATTGTTTCTAGAGTGCAGCTGTAAGCAGGTCAGAAGTGCTGAGGTAAGTCTATTCACCTTTTTCTTCGACAACCTCAAAGGCAGCTCCTTCCAAGGTAACATAAAGGACAATGCTGTGGCACTAAGGGAGTAATGTGACAATAAGAAACCTTCTATCACTCTACTGTTTCCAGGAAAAGCTCCTATGAGCCCATCTTGACTGTGGTCCCGTTATATTGGTTCGCCTAACGCTCGAGATAAGTTGTTCGAAGTTTCTTATTGATCTAAAATGTCTAAATTTTCTTCTGACTTAGCAAGCAGCATATGTTCCACAAGCTGACAAACTGTAAACAATCTGTACGGTTTGTACTTGGTCATGAGGGTGATGATAATTTTTCTCTAGATTCTAGTCTGGTGATGTCTGCCATTGCTGACACAATTCTGATGCAAAGTTTTGCTATTAGCTGCATTCCCATGTACTTCATATTGTCAACCCCTTCCAGTTTCTCATCATTTATGTGCTGCTGATTATGATAATCTTTTAGTTTTACTTTATTGGTACAGCTAATGAGGCCGATAGTCCTACAGTTTCGGCGTGTCTGTATTTTAGAGAGTGGTATTACAAATGTCTGAATCCATTTTTAGGTAATTCATTTAGATTCCCATGTTTTCTGAACGTAAACGCTTGTCCACACCAGGTTTGTCTTCAGTCATTTTACTCGCTCCTAACCCCTTCCCTGCAATACTGCTTTTTTCTTCTATCCTTTGCTACTCAACTGTTGTAGTTGTTTTTTTCTTAAAAGTGTTTGACACTTGATTGGAATCTTCAACTGAATAGATCCTTACAGTCCTCAATCCGACGATTTATACAAACTTACCAACCAGCTGACCTATCCTTATTCAATACAGCAAACTTCATTAAATATCTTGTGCCTGCTGACGATACAATTCTTAACACATCAGAGGTTCAAAATGCAGTAATGAAAATCGTAAGTGGAATCAATCTTACAAAATGAATAAACAAATGAATGGAATGGTAAAAACAACTTGATCAAAACACGAGTTATCAAAATCATATCTTACAACTTGATAAAAACGCCAATTATCAAACTTATCTTTAGATGGTATATATATTATATATATATATATATATATATATATATATATATATATACACGTTTCTTACCACGAACACCGTGTATTTGGCATGCACAAAGAAAAACTTGCATGGGAAGCCCATGATGATTATCTTACTAAAAACGTTTTAAAATTGTTCGTCTTCTTTGTAGGCGTTTACACTTTTCAGCACTGAAAGCATAAACTTTGTTCTTACAATGTCCATATCAAACCCATGCTAATGTACGATTTTGACTCTTCCAGTCAATTCTGTTACTCCTCACATATTCATGCGTGTTCATGTTGAACAGAATACAATCCTGGAAGCATAGTGCATGGAAAAGAGTCCTGCAATCTTGTGATTTCTATCTGTCCCTCTTCTACTGAACAGCGTCTTTTCTGTGCCATCCAATCTGACTGTACACTGCCTGCACTGCTCTTGCCAGAATGTTCTGTGGCACGCAATGTCATCCCAGTTCGTGGTGTTGATGCCACAACTGAGAGGTTAACCTTCAGAGTATACTTGTATCGCTTTAGTGGTCACAGGCCTTGCTTCTGATCTCCAAACAGAAGCATTTCGGGGAAGCAGTTGTTTTCCATACGAACAATGTGTCTCGGTACTTGATGAGTGGACGAAAGTGATTGTTGGTCAGCCACACTTCATCTCATCTAAACGTTTGGACACTCGATCTTTCCACGTGATGTTGCAGATTTTGCATAGACAATTCTACTATTGGCAGGCCACACTTCTCTGACAAGTGGGTAAACATTTGACTCCCAGTCAGAAAGACCTGGGTTCAATCCGCTTAGGCACGTCTGTCTGGTGTGAAAAGGGTGGAGATTTTTTCCCATTTTCCCAGGTCAACATGTGTGCAGACCCCCCAGTGCCTTAAACCCTCTTTGTGTTTAGGCATGCAGAATATCAAATATGCACGTTTAGCATCCATGTCGATGGCTGGCTTATGGAAACACAAAAACGCCCAGCATACCAGCCACTGCAGGCTTGAAAAAAAATGGTGTTTTACTTAAAACTTTTGCCGTTGGAAAATAAAGTATCATTATCGTTTTCCAAACTAGAAGGTTGTACACGTGATATTCCACGTATACTGCAGATCTCGCACAGAAATCTTTGGAAGAACAATTCCAGCTACTGGGCGTGTCATCGGTAGCCTGTACAGCAGGGTGCTCAAGGCTACTGTATTAAACCCCATACTGATTATGCACCAACAGTAAGGAACGGCTGCAGCGCTTAAAACAAGCAATCAAACAAACAAATTACCAGAAACAATCCTTGCACAGAAGAGCAAAACAACAACAACAAAAAATTCTAGTAACTCATAGCTCCCAACCGTACAAATGTATAAAATTGTGCTCACTCTACCCAAAAATATTTGATACTTATTTACCCCTTGTCAAACAGACTATACAAAATCAAAAAAAACCTTAATTTCCCAAGGTCAAGATTAGGCATATTCAAAGCAAGCATCTTCCTTTCTGGAACAGATTTTGTAATTCTGAATATCATCAGATCAAATATAATTTGACACGAAACGAGGATAACAGCAGATTGTTACAACAATGGAAACACAATCAACCCCTGACTCCGGCAGCATGTCCACCAGCATCCTGCATTGTCAACCATGCTAGCAAAACAAAAACTTAACTCTTTCGACTCCCTCGCCCTATCCACCTGCTTCCTCCAGGAAGGCTGAGGGAATCAAAGGTTAAATGTTTGCAGTCGGTGGGCAGGGTGGGGAATCAATGGTTAGGATATTGTAAGAAATCCATGAGAAACTCGCAAAATACTGTTCACAGACCTTGTCCCAAAAGTGCTGATTTTAGGCACTTTTGTTGGTGTAATCTTGACCTTGACAATATGAAAATCCTTTCTCCCACATTCGTCACTCTTCTACAGTCCAAATTTGGTGAAGATCCATCAAGAAACACTTGATAAAATCTTGTAAACACATTTTTGTCACACACACACACACACACACACACACACACACACACACACACACACACACACACACACACACACACACACAACACACACACATGCACACACACACACACACACAGATAGGAATGCACCTTTCTCCAGTCGATATGCTTATGCAACAATTTTTTAACTTTGAAAATAGAGATTGATAATCGAAGTAAAGAGTAAGAGAAATTGAATGAATAAAGTAAAGAACAAAAAATCTGTTAAAAAAGCGAGGGAAGAGGAAAAAAAAAACAATAACTAAGAACGAAGGAAAGATTTTTGCTTAGCTCAGCAGACGTAGCAATCATCTAATCCCAACTTTTCAATATATCTGGGTAAAGCCACTGAAGAAAAAGCAATTCCCAGAGCGTCAATCAAACTTGGCAAGAATTTTCAACAAATCATTGTGATCAGGTTCAAAGGGTTGTAAAGTAAATTTACTGTGCAGAACAACACAAATACTTAAATTTATGTTATTTTTGTTTTGTTATTTATTGATTTACTCACCTTATTCAACCATTTATTATTCTTCATCTGCTTTAGGCGGATTTCCGTCAAGGTCTGGCTTAAAACAGGGCACAAGACATGCTTGTCAATGGTCACAGACCATCAGGAAATTGACGTTTCGGGATTCTTCTGCTGATTACGGATGGACTGTTTACAAAATTGGACCATGCATTCAGTTCATTAGTGATTTATTTACCAACAAGTGTAGCTCTGGTTGACTGATTCAAAGATCACTCTTAAGGCAATAAATAAAATGGAACCGAAAACGGCGATTTGCTATGGTAAGACAGTCTTTCTGTGTGAGTGAGTGTGTGGGGTGTGTGTGGTGTGTGTGGTGTGTGTGTGTGTGTGTTGTGTGTGTGTGTTGTGTGTGTGTGTTGTTTTGTGTTGTGTGTGTTGTGTGTTGTTGTGTGTGTGTGTGTGTGTGTGTGTGTGTGTGTGTGTGTGTGTGTGTGTGTGTGTGTGTGTGTGTGTGTGTAGTGTTTGTCTTAGATTAAATGGAGATTTGATTTGGATGGCGAACTGGCTGCTTTTTGTTTCGCTGCTTTTCTATCCTTCTTGATAAAAAAATATAAACAATCAATAAAAAATAACTGCAGAGGCATTCATATTAACATTTTAACATATCGCATATAATACAAGTATTACAATTTTGTTTTATTCCACTGAAGAAACGAAAAACGATAATACCGCTCGACCATCTCTCAACGGAAATTTGGTTTGGACATGTTCGACACAAAAGCAAATTTCAGACACGAGTAATTGATTTCAGACTGGGACGGTTTTTAACTGGAGTGGGCCATCAAAACATTACACATAGACAAATTTGGTAAAACTGGGACGGTTCACAGGCACGATCGATGGCAAGCGCCTGCAAGCTATGCACGTGCTCTCTGTAAAACCCAGATTGCCTGCAGATTTCGACAGTTTGCCGTGGTCGATTAAAACAACGTGGTCCAGAAAGCACTGGGGCACTGATGAGGATGAAAGTAGGAGTTTAACTTTGTTAACTTTACAAACTGTTGTAGGTGGAGAAGGTATACGTGTCCCAGTATGTGTGTGACGATGTACGTGTACGAGTGTACGTGTGTAGTGTGTGTGTGTGTGTGTGTGTGTGTGTGTGTGTGTGTGTGTGTGTGTGTGTGTGTGTGTGTGTGTGTGAGTGAGTGAGAGAGAGAGAGGAAAAGTGTGGTGAGAGGAAGAGAAAGAGTGAGTGAGAGAGAGAAGAGAGAGAGAGAGAGAGAGAGAGAGAGAGCGATACGTAGAAAAGTGGAAGGCCAGATTATTAGATCATAGTGAAGATGATACCTGGCAGAATTGGGGTAAATATCATTGGGAAAAAATTAAACAATCAAGAATTTTGGCAGGTAGACTAACAGTAAAACCCGACTCCGCCATACTCTATGAAATGACACAGTTGTCGTCTTCGTCAAGGAACATCAAACCACAAGGACCTCACTATTTGTAGTGGGAGAACATATAAAGAAAATGGACGCCAAATTTTATGGAAAAACAACTTTCTGGCATCTAGAAGTCGCAATCGAAGACAAAATTACAGAAACGTTGGAAGGAAATGATAGTAGGAAGCTTCCTGCTATCTACAGGCAATTTCTCGCTACAGATGACCGCCACGCACACAAGAGTCAAAACCAAACGCTCTGCACTCGTCCTGAGGAAGGATTCATTATGTGGTCAAAATGTATACAGTTCATTCAAGAAATCAAGTTTGTGTGTAGACTGAATAAAAAACTCGTGTTTATTATCATCAGTGCTTACTGATCTTCCTCAATTATGCCCACTGATACCGAGAAATTTGTATTCAGCAGTCAAAGGAATGTAAAAAAAAAAGAAAAAAAAGTAATAATGATATGTGCCTTTTTAGAGTTTTTGTTTCCTACATAATCTGAATCTTAGCATATCGACTGATGAATATTAAAGGGAAAAGTAAGATAAAGTTGCCCCAAAGAATTTCGTTTGTACACCAGTATTGAAATAACGTTTTTGGCGAATTTTTAATGTGTTCATTCCACAATTTTCCAGAATTTCTAACATGCATATTCCACAAATCAAGACATCTTCAGATATCTTAAAACCCACTGACTTTTAAAGGAAAACACAGACACATGCTGAAAAGAAATTTTTACCTAAAATTTCTATCCTTCAAATTTCTATAAATTCATTCCGCATGGCAGCATCTTTCAAAAGTCTGTGAGTAGAGACAGTTCATGGATTTGGTCAGGAAGGCCCATTTTCGAGGTAATAATGGCTCACTCATTGCTCATGTTAATTCACTTTCGATGATTTGTACTCGTGTCCATTATTCGCTTTACATATGTGTATACACACACACACACACACACACACACACACACACACACACACACACACACACACACACACACAAACATACAAAAACAACTATTTATATATATATATGTATATGCACATAACTGAAACTAGAAATTTCAACAGTATAACAACGCTGATATAATCCAGTGGCCCTGGTGTTTTTTGTTTGTTTTGTTTTTCCATTTTTGGAAGTCTTTTTGTGATGAGAAATGACATGTATCAGCCTACAATACAATTTTTAGCATGAAATGAGGATCAAAGTGTGGTTGACCATGGTTTCTTTTTCTCTTCCTCTTATTACACCCATCAACTCTCTTTCTTCTGATTATTTGTCTTCTTCTTTCCTACTCTTCTCTCCCTCTCCCTCTTGCTTCTTCTTCTTTCTCCATTTCTTTCCTCTTTTCCTCTGTTCCCCAACTCTAGTTTTCTTTTCGAGAGCGATTAGCGGCAAGGGTGAGAAAAATGAGACAACTGTTTCAACATAGCAGTGAGTGGAAAAATGAACTCAGTGCCGTCCGTCAAAGTTGACAGATGACTGCAACACATGCGTGGCCTCCCCTACCGGAAGCGTATTGACGTCATGATTAACGGCAGCCGTATAATTGCATCGCATGAAGCGATTGTCGCGCAGTAATGGACGAAGCAGTGAAACTCAGATAAATCTGTATGACTGTCAGCACCGACACGTCTTTTGTCAATATTTCATTCCCACCTCGTTTGCGAGGGCAGGGTTTGTGGGTAATGTTGAACGATATCGCCGAAAGTTCTGGATTTATTTTCCACGACGTTTCCTGCCTTGAATCAAACGTCATTCAGTGATTGTAGCTCTCTAGAAAATCATTTGTGCAATATGTTAATATACGAAACATTCTCATTCGATTACACTTGTCTTAGTTCTGTAATCTTCATGATTATATCGCACGTTTTTGTTTTTCTGTCGAGGCAAAATTACCGAATATAGCAAACCACTCAAGTGCGTGTTTGATTAGCTCTACTTTAAAATTTTATCAAAAGTCAATTTATCCTCGATTATTGCAAATCGATAATACATCTTATAAATATGCATTCCGGAAAACTATAATCCCTGTGATCGAACCGAATCTTGTTCTAAGTATTGTACAGCCATGGCCAGAATTGGTACAATAATTTGTGTGTGGTTGTCCAAAAACACTGAGTGTGCGGTCAGGTTTGGTGCGAGATGTCAAACAAGACACATACTGATTTTGCAGGTGGGGTTAATTGATTTTTTTTATATCGCAAACATGTTAGGAAGCTATCCATCGGGGCAGAATTTTACTTGAAACGACAATACTTCTTAATCACAATTCATCAGCGGCGCTTGTATTTAAGTATCGGAAGGAAAGAGGGGGAAGCATCAATTTCTTGCATTTAACATTTAAGGAATGGAATTCAAAATATTATCAGCAATTAAATATAAACTGACCAAGATTACGAACAAGTCATTTCATACATATCTAAAAAAGGCGACCAGCCATTATTTTCCATCACACTAGACCAGCCATTATTTTCCATCACACTGGATTTATGTGCCGGCTTATGACTTTATCGTGAGTATTTTTTAGCCTTTCATCACTTAGCATTTGTGACATGAAGGCACATGTTATCTTTTCAATGTAAACATATTTTTGAACAAACTTGAAATTAAACCTGACCAAGAAGTGGTCTGACATATAAAGTTGTATCAAGTCATTATTTCTTTAGGATCGAAATACATAGTCCTGTTCTATATTTCTTTCCCTGACATACCTCGCAGTTACGAGAAAAGCAAACCCATTATCAATAGTAAAGCCAGCAGCAGTGCAGAAATCTAGATGAATGTCCAGACACTGGAACACGTTGATAGCTTCAAACACTTTGGAGTTGCCCTGAACAAGGATGGAAGCACACCGGCAGAAGCAAGCATCAGGACTGTCACAGCGATGGCAGCAATGACTGAACAGAGCTTGGAGAAGCAGCAGCATCAGCTTCACCCTTAACCAAGTGCAGAATGTACAAGTCACCCGTATTTTACATTCTCCTCTATGGTTGTGAGCTTGGGGGTTGCTTACTAACTCACAGAATTAAATTCGGCTTTTGCGACCAAGTGCTGGAGGAAACGTTTTCGCACATCTTACTCAAACACAAGATTAATGAGTACGCACGGAACAAAATCAGCACCTTGGTGCGCCCATAAGACTCCCTTCTGAGAACTGTGAAACGACGCAAGTTTGTATGGTTTTATCATGTCACTCAACATGACACACCGTCGAAGACCATCCTTCAGGGC
Organism: Monoplex corrugatus; assembly: GCA_030674185.1. Lineage (NCBI taxonomy): Eukaryota > Metazoa > Mollusca > Gastropoda > Littorinimorpha > Ranellidae > Monoplex > Monoplex corrugatus. The sequence continues at coordinate 15,604,257 of CM060306.1, read as the reverse complement.
ACCCTGGAAGACGGCTGACGCCAAGTCCGACCGACAAAGAGCTAGGTGGTAAATATCAAAGACCAGACCAATCTCAGTGTGTCTGAAGTCTGAACTGTTCGTTGAACTGTTTGTTGCTGGACCACAAAGACAAAAAGAATTGGGAGGGGGTGGGGGTGGATCCTGTCTTTTACTTCATCCTGTCGGTCTCCACAACAATCATTCCAGTTATGGGATTAGAAAAAGAAAAAGACCCATCTGAATAGATGTCTTCCACTTCCAATGTTTATCAATAGTCCTTATTTCAAAGTAGGGAATTAATCATCAGATAATCAAGGAAATAAAGAAAAGGGTGTCGTCAGAAGAACCCCAAAATGTCCGAGTCCGCCATCATATAGTCACTATAATGACTGCAGACAAAATTTGTTTATGACAACACTTGGATGAGGAAATCTGGACTTTTTGTGATGCACGCTTATCAAATATGTGAAAAAAAGGATGTCTTTATAAATCTAAAAGAAATGCTTATCGTAACATGAATATTGTTTCCTGACTTTGCCATTCAAAACAAATTTACAAGTCTTAATGCAAAGTCTAAAATGTTGGACTGCGTTCTTTCAAAATTGTAAGTGAATACCTCTAAAGACGCGATATAAAGGGAACTATCAGGATCACTTGATCGTCCTGTTCCTGGTTCAGTGTAATTTAAACGATACCTCGGTGTGTGTATGTGTAATATGTGTGTGTGTGTGTTTTGTGTGTGATGTGTGTGTGTGTGTGTGTGTGTGTGTGTGTGTGTGTATGTGTGTTTTGTGTGTGTGTGTAGATGAAAATGACTTGGAAATAACTTCAATTTACTACGCATGGGTTTCATCATATTTGGATGACAAAATCGAAATGGACATCAAATCACTAGGTTGACCGAACACGCTAGAACATCTAATCAGAGTACTTACTGTTTACTGGCAGTTTTTTCCTTCTGTCGACGGAATTTGAGCCAAATGCCACAGGTTAACGAAAACTTAATCTGCGGCACAGGTGGTCGCTCGAACAGAAGCAACATATACTGTTTCATTTCATCTCCTCCCCTTTAAAACTCTGATCCACTTTCGCACTCCACGAGATTTGCGTCAACCTTCGCACGATAGATGAGAAGTCAGAGCAACTGTACCTCTCCCTCCTCACCCCCCCTCCACCCCGTACCACCCACATGACAAAGTAAAACCAGTGTGTTCCATTTTCCCAACAGACACCGGAAACAAAATGCCACATTATCTCCATTTTCTCGATAGACGAATTCTTCTAGACTTTTCTGCACACAGCTCTCATCCAAACTAGGATGTCAACATGATGATGATGAAGTGAAAACAGTCAGGACAAAATGTCCAAACTAGGATGTCAACATGGTATGACGAAGTGAAAACAGTCAGGACAGAGTGTCCAAACTAGGATGTCAACATGGTATGACGAAGTGAAAACAGTCAGGACAAAATGTCCAAACTAGGATGTCAACATGATATGACGAAGTGAAAACAGTCAGGACAGAGTGTCCAAACTAGGATGTCAACATGGTATGACGAAGTGAAAACAGTCAGGACAAAATGTCCAAACTAGGATGTCAACATGATATGACGAAGTGAAAACAGTCAGGACAAAATGTCCAAACTAGGATGTCAACATGATATGACGAAGAGAAAACAGTCAGGACAAAATGTCCGAACTAGGATGTCAACATGATATGACGAAGAGAAAACAGTCAGGACAAAATGTCCAAACTAGGATGTCAACATGATATGACGAAGAGAAAACAGTCAGGACAAAATGTCCGAACTAGGATGTCAACATGATATGACGAAGTGAAAACAGTCAGGACAAAATGTCCAAACTAGGATGTCAACATGATATGACGAAGAGAAAACAGTCAGGACAAAATGTCCAAACTAGGATGTCAACATGGTATGATGAAGTGAAAACAGTCAGGACAAAATGTCCAAACTAGGATGTCAACATGATATGACGAAGTGAAAACACTCAGGACAAAGTGTTCTCAGATAGATAAACAGTCCCATAATACTGCATGAGAAAACATCAGAATCAGCTCACTGATCCTGTCCCCACCTCGCTCACTCTGGACTTTAAGCTGCCCACCAGATAAAAGCCAACAGACTATATAACAGGATCTCACACAACACAGAGAATAATGTGCAAGATTAGCCTTGAACAGTGTATATAATTTCATCCTAGAATTTTCTAGAAACATATTCTGACCGAACGTTAGCACGTGAACAAGCATTTATTTACATCAATTCGTTCTAGAATATTACGGAAGAACGCAGCTCAGAACAGATCGTACTGAAATAAGTTGAACAGCGTGCATTTACACCATTTCATTCTAGAATCTTTCTCCACCTTGTATTGTCGTAGTCAGGGGATTGGTGCTCCTCTAAACCCCTAGAGTGACGAAGGCAATAGCGTCGGTTAATGGTAGGGTTATCCAAACCGGGCAGATCGAAGGCAGAGGCTTGACAAAGCACGACCCACTCTCCTCCGGATTGGGGGTTGAGCGCAACCCAGTCCCGGAAAAAAAACTTGCAAAGGATGCAGCAACAGAAGAAACCAACACTGCTGTGAACGACGGGCTTCCAGAGTCATCTGAAGGAACTCGAATGAATGACAGTAGTGAAAGCCGAATGGAAATCACTAACAAGATAATGGACCTCAACGCCAAAAATGAAACGAACATAGGAGGAGAGGAAGACCGAAGAACACTTGACGACGAAAAGATGAAGTAGACCTCAAGGCCCTAAAGCACACCTGGGTCTCAATACAGACGCTGGCCTTGAGCAGACAGGAATGGAGAATCATCGTTGCTGCCCTATATGTCAATGGCATAATGGGCAGTAAGTAGTCAGTACGTAATTCCACAATTTTACAGAAAAATACGGTTCATACTGAGCTAACTTAAAGATGTGAACAGCATGTCTTAATATCACTTCATCCTAGAACCTAATAGAAGGACATCGACCAGAACAGAATGCACTAAACTACCTCGAATATGTGAAAGCGTGTATTTACATCATTTCATTCTGAAACATACGGAGCATTCTTGAGGCATCTGTTAATACCCCCCCCCCCCGGAAAAGAAAATTCGACATAAAATGGAGTGCAGCGCTTCCCAATTTTAAAACTATTCAGTAAAAATCTCCGTTTTAGAATTGTTTTGCAACACCACACAAATGTTTCCATTTTTCTGACAGAAAGAAAGAAAGAACACGTTACAAGAGGAAACAGCGAACAACATAATGGTTCAGACGTTTGCCTGCCAATAACTAAACTCGAGGCTCCAGGGTTTGTTCCCCGTTGAAGCCTCGATTTTTCTCTTCAGTTTGACCTGAAAGTCGAACTGAACGTCTAGTCTTTCGGAAGTGGACGTAAAACGAGACGGCTTTTGCCCAGCTGCCCTGGTATAAAACATTGGAGTGATGGGTTGCTTTCCCAGGTCCCTCCCCTTGACGGCCAATTAGTGTTCTTGCCTTTCTTAAGTCTTGGCCCGGAAACAAAAAAACTGGGTGGTGCTGCACTGCAGCGACCGCGCTGTCAAAGGGGAGAGCAGCCCGACTTTCACATAGTAAATTCACCGGTACAAAAGAAATGAATATGAATTACGTCTCTTGGCTTTTAAAGAGTTCACATAGCAAATCCACGGTCACAAAAGAAATGAATATGAATGAATATGAATTACGTCTCCTGGCTTTTAAAGAATTCACATAGCAAATCCACGGTCACAAAAGAAATGAATATGAATTACGTCTCCTGGCTTTTAAAGAATTCACAAAGAAATTCACTGTTACAAAAGAAATGAATATGAATGAATATGAATTACGTCTCTTGGCTTTTAAAGAGTTCACATAGCAAATCCACGGTTACAAAAGAAATGAATATGAATGAATATGAATATACGTCTCCTGGCTTTTAAAGAGTTCACATAGCAAATCCACGGTTACAAAAAAAAAAAAAAAAGAATATGAATGAATATGAATTACATCTCTTGGCGTTTAGAGTTTTTACATTTTTTGCACAGTCTTTACGAATGCGCTTATGCTACAATGACGATAAATAGTTAAAAAAACAAACAAGCACGCAGGACAATATGCCTAATGGAGAGAAGTTCAATACAGTTCATTCTCGTTCAGTTTTACACGGTTTAGACAATATTGCTATACTAAGTTGCTGATATGTATACAGACATGTGAGTAACAGAGAAATTTAGACAATTAAAATTCCTGACGACCAAAAAGTGTGTCAGTTAAATTTTGTGAAATATAATCTGTCGCTAATCAGGCAATGTTTGTTTGAGGGTGGATGTGATGCGTCTAGTGTGTCGGCTAGTGACTAGTGACTGCGTGCTTGTCCCTCTCACTTTCACAGCTTACACCGCTGGCTAGCAGCTATGCGAAAAGAAGAGCAGAAGGCGTAAGTCTCTTCCTGTCAGTACATAGCCTCTCCATCCGCAAGCCCTACGCTGTGCCTCCTCGTGGCGACAGGCGGTAACTGAGCACCTCACGGACTCAGGCTAAATCTCGTAGGACTCGGAGGAGGTTTGGCCCCCAGACGTGCGGCATGCAGGCCCACCGGCGTGTGGATATGCCCTGGTGCCTACGAACCAGATCCCTAAGCTATGGGTAAATAGCTCCACTACCTTGTGGACATCTCGGGAGAGAGTAGGCTAAGGGAGTTAACCCTGAAAAAAAAACCGATGGAAGGCAAGGGGAAACCACCATCGTACTTTTCCCCAGTAAAACCATGGACAAAGGAAAGAGGAAGAAGAAAGTTAACGCACATCGGAAATAGCTGGCAGAATCGGCCAAGCCAAAACAGCATTCAAGAAGATGACAAGCATTCTTACCAACAAATGCCTATCAATTAACATGAGAAAGAGAGTCCTTGAATGTTATATAGAACCAATACTGTTGTACGGATGTGAGGCGTGGACAGTCAGCAAGCAAAGCCAGAGCAAGATTGAGGCAGCCGAGATGTGGTTTCACAGAAGAATGTTGAGAGTTCCATGGACAGCAAAGAAAACAAACGAGACAGTCTTGATGGAGGCAGACACAAGTAGATCACTCATAAGGAAGATTAGGAAAAGACAGGCAACATTTATAGGCCATTTTAGAGGAAGGGGGATTGGAGCACCTGGTCACAACAGGAAAGCTGGAAGGAAAAAGAGCACCAGGTAGACCCAGGGAGAGAATGCTTGACGGACTTGCAGAGTGGCTGGGGAAGAGGAGGGTGGGGGAGATGCTAGGGGCAACGAGAGATAGAGATGGTTGGAAGTCCATGGTCGCCAACGCCATGCGGCAGGGCACCTGATGATGATGATGATGAATCAGGCAATAAATCCCCAATAAAAGATGTTAATAATTTGGTTCATGGTGATCAAAAATGGTTCATGCCCATTCACACGTACATGTTCATGATTTCTCACTGAAGCTGACCAGTGACCAAAATATGGCACAGACCCATCAAAAAACAGCGGAGAATCGTTGCTAAGTTATCTTCTTTAGACATACACACATAAAACACACGCGCGCGCGCGCACACACATATACTCAAACACACACACTTGGGCCATACCATATTCGAATGCACAAAGTCTGACTACATCTAAAATGATATCTGATAAGAGACAGATTCATACGTGAACAGGCAAGAAAATGTGACAGACAGTGTGTGTGTGTGTGTGTGTGTGTGTGTGTGTGTGTGTGTGTGGTGGTGTGTGTGGTGTGTGTGTGTGTGTGTGTGTGTGTGTGTGTGTGTGTGTACTGTCGTGGTGGTTGGTGGTGGTGGTAGTTCTGAGTTGTCGCTGTGGTAGGTGGTGATGGCAGTTTTAGTCTTGTTGTGCATTGTTAGAGCTATAGTTTTCCTGATGCTAACAAATTAAACGAAAAACAACAACAACAAACAAACAAACAAACAAAAACAAAAAAAACAAGAAAAGAGACAAAATGGTCCACTGTTTGGCAAAAATCTGCCGCTTGGCAAGATCTAACTACAACAGCACTACTACAACATTGGCAAAATCTAACTACTACTATAACAACAACCAATACAACTACAGTACTGTTATAACTATTACTACTGCCGCTGCTGGTGGTACCACCTCCTGAAATAGCTGTATGTGCTCTTTTATTGTCTCCCCCTTCTCCTTTCATCAGTGATAATAATGACGA
>CM060306.1:15583048-15593048 GCA_030674185.1 Monoplex corrugatus | reverse complement strand
CGAAGTAAGAAAAACTTAAAGCGCATACGACCGATCTGATCATTGCATGTGAACAGTGTGACATGAAGTTAGCCTCAACAAGGCAATGACTGTTTACAGAACACCAGGCAACTTAACTATTGACATCAACAATACATGTATATCTATCTGGTATTTTGTGGTAAGATATCTTGTAAAATAAACGATGTTTTCATGTTTGCTGCCAGATTCTCATCATCATCAGGTGCCCTGCCGCATGGCGTTGGCGATCATGGACTTCCATCTGTCTCTATCTCTCGTTGTCCCTAGCATCTCCCCCACCCTCCCCGTCCCCAGCAACTCTGCAAGTTCGTCCAGCATTTTCTCCCTGGGTCAACCCGGTTCTCTCTTTCCCTCCAGCTTTCCCGTTGTGACCAGGTGCTCCAAATCCCCCTTCCTCATAAAATGGCCTATAAATGTTGCCTGTCTTTTCCTAATCTTCCTTATGAGTGATCTACTTGTGTCTGCCAGATTCTATAAATACATATTTTCCTAGATGGATTATTGTATTTAATATCGGATCTTCGTATATATTTTTATCAGCACCAAATGATATTACTTTTTTCAATGAATCTAATGTCTGCATAGGTGAAGCGTTTTGACCTCATCAATTCTTCCATCTTTTCCCAAGTTTGTAAAAAGACTAGATGAAACATTGACAAGATACTGCATGGAAATCGGCACCAAGAAGATCAAATTGATAGCTAACCATCACACATCACCATTATTAATTTGACTGTCCATGAATCGAACCGAAGAAATGTTCATCAATTCACTCACCTGCCATCCATCTATAGTAAGAAGGATCCGAGCCAGAAATCTCTCAAGGGCAGCAAAGACACCAACAGCACTGTCCAGTATAAAACCTGAATAGAAACACAAAAACGTGTGCATAAAACACAAGATCAGGGTCTTATGTGCACTGGTATATTCCATCTTCCTGTATGCATGTGAGACATAACACTCACAGCAGATTTTGAAAGACGAATCCAAGCCATGGCAAGACGTTATCGCATGATACTAAACATCAGATACACTGATCATATCATCAAAGAACAGACGCGCCAAACCATCAAGCATAACACTGGACCATATGAAGATCTGCTGACATCAGGTATGAAAAGAAAAGTAGGTTGCATGGCCATGTAACAAGATCAAATGACCGTGCTAAATCAATCTTCCAGGGAACTGCTGAGGGACGGAGACGGAGAGGAAATTGCGGAATGGAGATACAAACCATTTGCTGAGACCCAGCTGGAGACATCCTGTGGACTTTTCTTTAGTGCAGCACCCCAGTGACCCTTGAGGGAAAGTTATGGGAAGAGAAGAAAAGGAAAAAGAAAAAGAATTAATCACACCATACATGTCTTATTGTATCCAAGGTATCTGTTTGTGTCAAAACCTGTCTGAAAGTCACAAATCAAGTTCGTAAGGATTGCCTTATTCTATTTGCAAAGCATGCATCCCCAATCTTCCATTTAGAAGTGAAACAGGCCTCCAGTTGTTCATATAATCCACTGATTTATCAGATTTTGTCATAAAGGTATAAGTTCTTCTTGTTAGGTTGCTAAAGTTTTCTGTCTCGAAATGACTGGGGTAAAGTTCTCACAGCGGAGCTTTCTCCAAAACAGTTTGTAAAATTTCGCCATACACCCATCTGTTCCTCGGCTTTTTCGATATTTCATGTTTTTAATGCAAATGCCACTTTCTTAAAATTTTTTTTTGGCCTTTACATGAGTTTCTCTCTTTGTTGGATAACTTTGGGTGTTTTTTCATTAGATCTTTGGTTAAACACGCTTCTAAGTTTTTCTTTAGAAAATGCTCATTTCCCCCCCTGTAGCAACCCATTTCGCTCTTGATTTTGACACAATTTCCTGTATTTTCTTTTCTCTTGATTGAAGTAGTTCTTGTTATTGGTTCTCTCTCTCTCTCCCTCTCTCTGTGTGTCTATCTCTCTCTCTGTGTAAGTTCAAGGCATATGTAAGACTTCCGCATCTCCAACAAATGGTGTACGTGTATGAATAACAGTCAGTGTCAACAACGTATAAGACAAAGATAAAACATACATAGGTAGGTCATAGAGAAACTATGTATGTGTGTCATAAAGAAACAAGGAGTCATTTCAAAATTCATTTGAAACTAGAGACAGATATAGCAGCTATTTCGCTCTAAACATGTATACGTTCCACATCAACTTTGCATTGTTCTTCTGTGTGTTCTTTTCAAAGAATCTCGTAAAAGACATAGTGTTTGGTAGATTTTTTTCCTAGTTCACTTGTACAGACGGACGATTTTCCTTAAAGAATTGTGCAGTCAAATATGGAATCTGTGCACCAAATGAGATTAAGTTTTGAGATATCTAATGTTTCAGTTCGCATAAGTAACACATTTTGATCTCAGCAATACTCTTATACTTTCCCAGAATCTTCTGACATATGAACACTTCCAAAATATATGATGAAAGCTGTCCTTCGTTTTTAAACAGAAGTCACGTCATAGTTATTTGCAAATCCCATTTCTTGTAGAATGACATTAGTTCCAACAATTCTATGCACTATGAGTATTTGCAAGGCCTCGCCTTCTCCGTTTATAGAAAGCCGACCCACAAGGACCAGTACTTACAATTCGACAGTCACCAGCCACTGGAACACAAGCTTGGAGTAATCCGCACCCTCACCCACCGAGCGAAGACCATCTGCTCTATCAACACTGCTAGAGAAGAAGAGGTGCAGTACATCAAGAAAGTACTCAGTGTGTCGGGATACCAGAAGTGGGCCTGGGATATTCCGGGGGGCAAGAAAACTATACCCCACCCCTCCACTGAACGGCAAACCCCTTTGTGAGGGCACGTCTCCATGCCATACGTCAGCGGCGTCACTGAGGCTCTCAGCAGGAAGATCAGGAAGTTGGGAGTCAGTATCCACGCCAAGCCCACCAACACCATCAGAAGCCAGTTAGTCCACCCCAAAGACAAAACAGACAAATTGGACAAATCAGGGGTGATATACAAGATAGACTGCCAGGACTGTGACCAAAGTTATATTGGCGAAACTGAGCACAAAAGATTAAAAGAACACAAACGTGAGTCCTCTCCAGTGGGGGAACATCTGACCCACACCCATCACCACTTTGAAAAGGACAGTGTGCAAGTTCTCGACAAAGAAGCAAGATGGTTCCAGAGGGGGTAAAGGAGGCAGTTTACATCGCCGCAAGGAACCCCACCTTCAACCGTGACCGGGGCCGACACAACCTGCCATCGGTGTACTCCTGTTCGCTCACGGCGGTGCGCACTGAAGCCAGTTCTTGACCCAGCAGTTGCGCTGAAGAAGTCGGCCGGATCGCCGATGAAAGCTACGCAGTAAGTAGCTTTTTTTTTATTTTTTATTTTTTTTACTGAGAGACAGGTTCAGCCAGGTAGCCATTACATTTAATTTATATTGCTGTATTTAATTATTGTTGTATTTAATAAATTCTCATAAGTACTTTCTTTCGATGGGACGTTTGTATCCAGTTTCTCTAACCATTTGAACAAGAATTTGGAAGTGAAGCATACGTTGTGAAAATATCGTTATGTAGCCATGCTCCTTATCGTATGGAGCGAATTGTTTTCCAAGCGGTAGGAATATCATGTGGATAACCATTTGTTCAGTTTTGTTTTTTGCGTGTGTTTTTTATTGATAACCTGCATCCATTACAAAAAAAAAAATCAAATTTGTGTGCTATAAATAACCCATTATCATTTCAAGATTGTGCAATACAATAAATAAATGCCATTTTTTTCAGTTGAACCAGTAAACTCTATCATATCAATTCCAATTTTGATACTTTTTTTTATTTAACAGAATCAGTTCTGAAATTAAAACTCAGAAATGTTTATTGAATTTAAAACTGTCAGCAATGTTTATATTTCACATTTCTGCAGAAATTAACGTAAGCTTTTTAAATGCGTTTCCAGAATAAGTTCGTATTAATCTGATGTAACCCATACCTAGAACCATATTTTTAATTTCATTTTAGAAAGGGTTAGAGTTCACTCAAGGCAGTAATGGGTTTTTTAATTGCTGGAATAATTAAACCTCCGTTTTGTTACCTTTTCCTAATCTTTTTACTGCTATCACGTTTGTTTTTCCTGACACACGAAAAACACATTTCCTGATGATTAATCATAAATTCATCTGTGGGATCTGGGAGCAAAATCCATGGATGAACTAGTTTGAATAAGATCAGATATTTTACGCTGCGACCCTTCCTATAGACATTGTGCTTCTTTTAATCTAAATGTCTAACAAATTCTTGCTTCTTCTTCCTTTTCTTTTCTTCTTTTCCTTTTTTTCTGTTCTTTTCTTTCTTTTTTTTCTTTCTTTTTGGTTGATTCACTTATTCACATCTTTTAGCGTCATTTGTAAACCAAACAACTGAGATTTTGAATCTTTGGGGATTCTAGTGAATATTCAAATGCTGCATACTTATTTCCTAACCAGGCTGTTTGTGTTTTGTCAGCAAAAAGCTATGAAGCGCTCCCAAAGTTGAAAACAAGGTTACAGATTTCTCAAAAGACAGTATGTCTCTTTTTTCATTAACTAAGCATCGTCAGCAAACTGACAAATTTTGTGTTTTTCATTATTTATGACAAACACGGCACCATCAAGTCAGCAGCCTATCTTTCTTACCAGCTGCCTCAATCTCTTCAATACTGAAGGTGTACCAACCACATCCCCTCTGAAAACAGGCTTGAAACTATGCATTCAGACCGAGAGGCATTCGCTGTACTACTTTCACACCAATCAATCATTGCAATCTTGTGACAGCCTTTATGTGTGTTTCATTGTACGCAGCCCCAAACCCCCATACGTACTTGTACATTTTGCTGATTGTATAGAAGAAAAGGACCACGAAGAGAAGAAATTCAAAAGAAGATTTTCTAATTTGTTGAAGAGGGACTCAATACACTTTCACTCCCACGATGCCAGGTGCGCTCCACAGAAATATGCCAGCGATTATCTGACAGACTCCTTGAGATGGAAGAGAGGGAGTAGGAAATGGAATCGGTGAAACACTTAGATGACACAACCAGAAATAACGGAAATAAAAAGACAGGCAGCGAACAGGCCATTTTTTACATTGTGGGCTGAGACTGTGAATCTACTTGAGACGTGAGGACACGTGTCCACGGCTCTCTGAAAAGAGCCAGCCATTCGGCGTATACGAGGTCATCTGAAAAACAACGCTTTGAAATACGATACACACCTGGCCCAATTATTCTTGAGCTAAATAACGCATAACGCGCAAATATTTTGACTTCATCTGCTATGACGTCACAATGGGTACAGTCATTCTGAGGTCATCGCCACGTTTAGCGTCGAAGAACAGAGCACTTACAGTTGCACTAAATTTAACTGTATTCTAAGGAATATCTGGAGCAGACAGAGGCTATTAAAAGCATCACAAATGTATGTGGGACACAAATTTTTTCGCTGGCTGCGATCTGTAGATGGGTGTTATCCTTCAAAGATGGACGGAATGATATTTAAGGGAGGCATAGTCCAGAGAAGACTATGAAGCTACCAACGAGAAAAAGGCTCAAAAAGTAAGAGAAATTTATATAAAGACAGGTAAACAACGCGTAAAGAGATCGTTTGTGACACTGGTGTCATTCGTGGATCAGTTCATGCGATTTTAACAAATTGGAATGAAACGTGCCACAGTAGCAAGGTGGGTCCTGCCCTGCCTTACGGAAGATAAAAACGGGTAAGCATCACTCTCGCAGAGACTGTTAAACAGGGACAAATACAAGGGTGACAGCTTTTTCAATAGGATAGATACCATCAATGAAGCTGATCAAAGAAACAATCGACAGGGTGGCACAATTCGCCCCTCCAAGGCCCATCATGTTCAGAAGAAAACAAGGAAATTTACGGATGATGATGGTAAGTGCCTGTGATAACAAGGGTGTACTGACGGCACATCGAGTACCAGTGGGACAAACTTTTTATCCAGACTACCACATGATGTTTCTGATGACAATTCTAAGACCTACAGTCCGAAAGAAACATAGAATATCCTACATGATAAAGCATCATGCCACAAAGCAGGGTAAAGTCACTTGCGAAGTAATATCAACGGGACACTCTGCCACATCCGGCCTATACGTCAGATATGATTTGATTTGTTCACCACATTGAAAGAACTCTTCCATTGTATACGTTTCTACGACTTTGAAAACAGGGGTGGCCAAGTATAGACAACACACCAAATCTAGTTGTCCTGGCAGCGGGCATTCAGACATTCCCATCAGATGGAACTGGTCACTAGATCACGGAATAATTGGACCAGGAATGTATAGTTCCAATGTGTTGCAACGATTTCTCTTTAAGTACTTACGACATTCTCGTTACTTATTGGCTGACCCCGTAAAGGTCATATACATCGATCAGGAAACAAACCCAGGTCATCCACAGGGCTGGACAGTATTCTACCACTAGACCACCGATGCTACCCCCTCCCCCTGTGGAGAAAAGTAACAGTACTGCAGACGTAATATGACAACGGCATAAACAACACTGTGATCACATCCCAACCACCTACTTCCATTTCCTTAAGCAGAAAAGGCTGTTCCTTGTCGCTAAAAGGATTAGTCTGGACACCGGAGACCAGTATTGCAACAAACAACTGTTATCGGCGCTGAGTGACAGCTGCAAACAATTCTTAGTCGGGCTGTAGTCACCAAAAGCTTAGCCTAAAGGAAGACAAGTTGTGTTGGGTCAGATAGAAGAACTGAGGGGTGACACGAGTCTGATGCGTTGCTGTACGTCAGTCACAGGCCTTAACAGAATAAGTTGGAAAAACTGGGAAAGAAGAGTGACAACCGTTGGGGAAGAGAGAGCGAGAAACAGTGTGTGTGTGTGTGTGTGTGTGTGTGTGTGTGTGTGTGTGTGTGTGTGTGTGTGTGTGTGTGTGTGTGAGAGAGAGAGAGAGAGAGAGAGCGACATGACAGAGAGAGACAGAGACTTAGTGAGGGAGAGAGAGACAGACAGACACAGACAGTGAGTGTAAGAGAGAGAGAGAGAGAGAGAGAGAAGAGAGAGAGAGAGAGAGAGAGAGAGAGAGAGAGAGAGAGAGAGAGAGAGAGAGAGAGAGAGAGAGAGAGCAATTCATCTCCATTATCACTTGAGGCATTTTCCAATTACTGTCTGAGACTCACTTCATTTGAATGGGTCTACTATCTGACAAAGAATACCAAGTTCCGACAAATTAGCATGCCTGATCAGACAAAATGGTGTGTAGAATGCACTCCAATGAATAATGATGGCCCTACAGACATTACTCAAAGCATCAGACAAGGCTTACGGCCCTTTTCAGTTCCGAAATTGTCATCTGGACGGCGTTAGTGCTGGCACACTCGAAAGATAGATGCTAAACAGGTCTGCTTAGAGTTAGACAGTATTAGATCAACAATGCGCTTTGACAGGATTAGATCAACTATCTGTGAGAATACTGTAGAGAAATTGCAATTTTACTGAAAATAAACAGTAGAAACAAAACAGGCGAAAGTGCGACTAAATGTCAAAACACTTAAATCCAACAATGTATTCAGGACTCCCACATGCTGCCCAAACATATCTTTTTGATTTACCTCTCCCAACAAAACACACAAATGAAGAATTCCCATCTGTATTCTCCAAGTATTTCACCACCAAAATACAAACTCTTCGTGACAGGCTTGACAGGACACCCTGTCAACCATGCCCACCTGACCCTTCCTTCTCTGGCACACCTCTTACTACTTTTACCCCAGTCTCACAAGAAGAAATTCTCAACATAATCAGATCCATGTCGTTCAAAACCTGCGAACTGGATCCTCTTCCAGGTTCTTCTACTCTGACTGTCTCCCTACTCTCCTCCCATTATCATTGACATCATCAACACTTCTCTCCAAACTGGAACTGTCCCAGATTCTTTCAAGTCTGCTATTGTTCACCCTCTCCTCAAGAAATACAATTTAGACCCAAATGAACTGAAAAATTACCGGCCTATCTCTAATCTCTCTTTCTTGTCAAAACTGCTTGAAAAAGTTGTCCTCAACCAACTGAACCTCTCACCTGTCTGCCAACAATCTCCTCAATCCTTTCCAGTCAGCCTACCGCCAGTGCCATAGCACTGAAACTGCCTTGCTACACATTCTCAACAATCTCCTCCTTGCAACTGATACTGGCAAAGTCTCTCTCCTCACACTCCTTGATCTGTCTGCAGCCTTTGATACCATTGATCATGGTATTCTCCTTTCTAGACTTCATCATACTTTTGGCATCTCTGACATTGCTCTCTCCTGGTTCACTTCATATCTATCAAACAGAAAACAAACTGTTCTCATCAATGGCACTTACTCTCAACCTGCATACCTGACCTGTGGTGTTCCACAAGGATCTGTCCTTGGCCCTGTTCTTTTCACTCTTTACACCTCCCCCCTGTCCACCATCATCAACTCCCACTCTATAAAACACCACTTCTATACTGATGACACCCAACTTCAAGACAGTGACTCACCTGACAATATACAGCGCCTCCTGACTCGCACCACTGAGTGTTACTCGGACATTAAAAATTGGATGACATAAAACAAACTTCAGCTTAATGATGACAAGACAGAAGCTATCCTCATTGGCACCCGTCAGAAACTTTCTCAGCTGCCTCCTCTTTCTCTCCCATTATGTAACACATCAGTCCAATTTCTGATTCAGCTAAAAACCTTGGTGTCTGCATTGACTCTACCCTCTCCATGAACAACTTTGTTTCTCAAACTGCCAGATCTTGCTACTATCACCTCCATCGTATAAGGCTGATCAGGAAGTATCTCTGTCGAAACAACTGCAAAACTCGTTCTCGCCTTCATAATGTCTCGCATTGACTATTGCAATTCACTCCTGTCCGGTCTTCCTGCCTCCATCATTCACATCCTACAGCGCATTCAAAACAATGCTGTACGCCTTGTACTCAAAAAGAAAAAAGCTGACCACATATCTCCTCTCCTGGCACAACTTCACTGGCTCCCTGTATCAAAGCGCATACAGTACAAACTAGACACCATGTGCTACAAAAGCCTCAATAACGCAGCCCCCGATTACCTGTCAAGCCTACTTGAGATCTATGTTCCCTCACGTACCCTCCGCTCGCTCGATCTCGACTTTTCGCTTTCCACGCACTAAGCTCAATACCTATGGTCCAGAGCCTTCTCTGTTTCTGGTCCGCTCTCTTGGAACAAACTTCCTCTCTCAGTCCGTCAGCAACCTACTTTTGTCTCCTTCAAGTCCGCTCTCAAAACTCATCTTTTCTCCTCTGCATAAAATCCTCACCTCACTCAATCCCCTCTGCAGCCTGTCTCCACTCGGAGGGGAATCATATTGTAATATATAATTGTATAAAATATGCTCTCTATAATTTTCCATTTTCTTTTATTCTTTCTCCCCATTTATAGCCGTGTGCGATGTGTGTGTGTGTGTATGTGTGTGGTGCGCGCGCGTGTGTGTGTATGTGTGTGTGTGTGTATGTTGTTGTGTGTGCGTGCGTGCGTGCGTGTGTGTTTGCGTGCGTGCGTGTGTGTGTGTTGTTTCAGCGCTTAGATTTGATTTTATCAAGATTTTGCGCTATATAAATATTGTAATTTATTATTATTGTTTCATTGCTCCCCATTCTGACATTTCATTATGTGAAAATACAGTTATTTGTGCAAGAAACAGTGTAATTATACCATCCACAATACAACTAGACCTGAATGTCAATCATACATTATAACTGCTAAGTGCCAGCCACAAAAAATGTCACTAGGTTTGAATGTCATCCACAAACAAATATCAACATGGATGAGTGCCAAAAGCAAGAGCATGGAAGGAAGTATTGAGAGAAACGATTTTTACTTTTGTCTGGAAAGTCTTTCTATTGCCAAAACTGAGTTGGCCAGGGTACAGTAGTTGTGCTATAGAGCTGC
>CM060306.1:15570548-15575548 GCA_030674185.1 Monoplex corrugatus | reverse complement strand
CAATTTGTCTCTGCACTGTTTCTCAGTTCCACACAAAGTAATGAATTGCCTCTCAGCTAAGCACTACCATTGCTCATTATCAGCAGCAGCAGCAGCAAATTAGACTCAGACTACCATTGTTATGTCCCATAGTGCTTGAACGATCGACTCGACTACCAACACCACCGTTATACTCGAAATTACAGGTCTAATCGGCACAACCACAGATCTTGAGCCTGACCTACATAATTTGTCCCGGATTTTTCAAGATGGCTGGCAGATCGAATAACCTTATTTGCTTACAAGAAACTTGAATGGAGTGGAGTATGAAATTAATGAGGAATGGATGAAAGTACTTAGCGCCTCTGAAAATCGAAAGCAAGATTAACACGTTGGTCGAGCCATGCTGACAATCCATTATATCTATACCTGTCTATCTATCGATATCTAAGTATCTATCTATCTATACATATATATATATCTCTTTCTGTCTCTCCCTCCCTCTCTCTCTCTAGATATATATATACACATACAACACACAACACACACAAAACACAACACACATAGCACACAACACAAAATCAAATCTAAGCGCTGAACAGACACACACGCACACACGCACACACATGCACGCACACACACACACACACACAACAAACACACACACACACACACACACACACACACACACACACACACACACACATACACACACACACACACACACACACACACACACACACACACACACCTCTGACACCCATATACAGTCAAACATCAACACGACCGAACCCAGAAAAGCTAAAAGGATCAACCCATGCAATTTTTGAAAGAAACTTGCTTTAAGGTGTTTTTTTTCTTCTAATAAGTAGGTAACTACTTTATCGTAAACACACTAGGAAGTAGTTCCATGCTGTTATGCTAAAACCAGAAGGACTTCTTTTGCAAAGTGTTAAAGAGAGCCGAGATAGGGACATGATAGAATGTCCTTGAGATCTGGGAGTTTTGGAAGGTTTTTAGGGCGAGCGGAGGTGTGACATATATATTAGCGTGGTATATTAGAACTTTGACATGGAAAGCAGAGTGTGGCAAGTACATATTTTCGGGATTTACAGACCAGTACCCAGTAAAAAGAACAATCTTACTCCCAGCATGTTTATCAATGAACTTCCAGACTTTCTTGAATTTGTAAATGACCTTCCAGGAACATTGTTACTGGTTGGTGACTTCAATTTCCACTTCAATAAGCCCACAGTTGGATACACGCCTGAGGTGTTAGAAATTTTAGATACTTTTGGACTCCAGCAATCCGTGAATGAAAAAACGAACAAACAAGGTAACACAGTAGACTGGGTAGTCTACAGAGACAGTGATCATTTACTCAAGTCTTCAACTGTTGACACTAACTTAGCATCGGATCATTATGCTGTGAAGTGTGAATTAGACATCATTAGGCCCGCCGTTCCAAAGACGTACAAGGAAGTTAGGAAAATTTCTGCTATCGACATAGAGGCTTTCAAATCTGATCTGATCACGGCCATACCGAGTGAGCCATCGGCTTTTCAGCTGACCTCTGCCCTCCGTGCCATGCTTGATAAGCATGCTCCAGTGAGCAGGCGCTTGATCTCTGATCGCTCATTGTGTCAATGGCACAGCACAGTGGGTCCTGAGTTGTCGGAGGCCAAGCAGGAGAGGAGGAGGGCTGAGAGGCGATGGCGCGCCACGAGTCTGACTGTGTACTGGGAAATATATCAAACCGCTAGAAATCATGTTACTGATATTGTTCATCAAGCAAAAACTTTGTTCTATTCTTCAAAGATATTGGCTTGTAATACGGCCAAGCAGTTGTTCAATGTCACAAATAGTCTGTTAGGTAAAGTCAGCTGCTCCACCCTCCCCACCATCTTCCAAGCTCAAGAGCTCCCTCAGAAATTCTTAGAGTTTTTCAATGGCAAAATTGATACTATCCGTGAAAACCTAGATTCTACTGCACCTGTACACTCCCTGAATGACAAAGTTTACTGTGGACCTCCTTTGACTTCTTTCAGCCCTGTTAGCCAAGACTATGTCAAAAAACTTTGTTTGCGATGCAGCCCTAAATCATGTGAACTTGATGCCATTCCTACTCACTTGCTCTTCCAGTGTATCGATGACGTTCTACCCCATATTACTCATGTTATCAATACCTCTCTGTCCTCTGGTCACGTTCCTGAAATCTTCAAGTCTGCAGTGGTACGTCCATTGATCAAGAAACCTTCACTAGACAAAAACGTTCTAAAGAATTATCGGCCTGTGTCAAATTTGTCATTTCTATCAAAATTATTGGAAAAGATTGTTCTGGAACAAATTGTAGAACACCTCGAAAAGAATCACCTCTTGAATCCTCATCAGTCTGCTTACCGACAAGGCCATAGCTGTGAGACAGCACTCCTCCGTGTAGTCAGTGACCTCCTCTGTGGGCTTGATGATGGGAACGTTTCCTTGTTAGCGTTGTTGGATCTTTCCGCAGCATTTGACACGATCGATCATAATATTTTGTTCTCACGGCTTCAAACTTCCTTTGGTTTCAAAGACACAGCCCTCGACTGGATTATCTCTTACTTGACTGGACGGACTCAGACAGTGTGTGTACAGGACAGATACTCAGACAGTTCTCCTCTTAGGTACGGTGTGCCTCAGGGTTCTGTACTGGGGCCAGTCCTTTTTGTGTTGTATGCCGGTCCTGTGTCTGACGTCATTGGTGGTCACGCCATGTTGCACGAGAGCTTTGCTGATGATACACAGCTTCATCAGTCGGCTCCCATTGCTAAAATTGACTCACTGATTTCTCGGGCGCAGGGCTGCATTGCAGACCTAAAGGACTGGATGACTACCAACAAACTACAACTAAATGACGACAAGACGGAACTCATGTTCGTGACAAAACAATCTAACCATCCTTTTCTACCTTCAACTGTCCTCAATGACTGTACTGTTTCTGTGTCCACCTCTGTCCGCAGTCTAGGGGTCATTCTTGACCAATCCCTCTCCTTTGAGAAACAAGTTTCAAATATTTGCAAGATTGCTTATTTAGAACTAAGAAGAATCAGTTCCGTACGTCACCTTCTCTCTACAGATGCTACAAAAACTCTCATTTGTGCCTTTGTTTTATCTAGAATAGATTACTGCAACTCACTTTTGGCCGGCCTTCCGAAATACCTGATAGAAAGATTACAGCGAATCCAAAATCATGCAGCCCGGGTAGTCTGTAGAGCAGGTAAATATGATCACATTTCGCCACTACTTCACTCTCTTCATTGGTTATCTGTCTCAAACCGTATCTCAAACAAAATCTCAACTCTCACTTTCTCTTCTCTCTTTGAAAATGGACCTTCTTATCTCTCGGATCTCCTTCAAATCTATACTCCCTCTCGACAACTACGCTCCTCTGCAGACGACCGCCTTCTACGAATGACTCGCTTCAGAACTACTACTGGTGAAAGGTCTTTCTCTTTTCAAGCTCCATTGATGTGGAACAGACTGCCAGACTCTCTCAGACATTCAGATTATTTCTCTTCTTTCAAGTCTAAACTTAAAACCCATCTATTTTCTCACAACTAGTCAATGCTGCGTAGGGGTACCACCTATGTCATAGCCGTCTAAGCCTTGTTTTGACATACTGTTTCAGGGTGTGTTTTCTATTGTATGTGTTTGTTGTATAATTGAACGTTGTGTGATTTGGTTTTGTAGCAATGTTTGAGATGAGTGAGTGTTGTGCTCGTAGGATTTGTTGGTTTCTGTAGTGGTGGTATTCGTAGTTGTTTGTGAGGTGTGTGGTTGTGTGTGTAGGAGAGGTGAATGCAGTATGTTTTTGTAAAGCGCTTAGAGAAATCATTTTGATTAAGCGCTATATAAGAAGCCATTATTATTATTATTACACAAGGGTTCAGTTTTATTCATAGCATCATCGCTAATGAGAGCTGAACGAAGACGATGACTGTGATGACTAGGACGAAAATAACACAATAGTAGTAGTAGTAGACAGTCTTGATGGAGGCAAACACAGATAGATCACTCATAAGGAAGATTAGGAAAAGACAAGCAACATTTATAGGCCATTTTATGAGGAAGGGGGATTTGGAGCACCTGGTCACAACGGGAAAGCTGGAGGGAAAGACAGCACCAGGTAGACCCAGGGAGAGAATGCTGGACGGATTTGCAGAGTGGCTGGGGATGAAGAGGGTGGGGGAGATGCTGGGGGCAACGAGAGATAGAGATGGTTGGAAGTCCATGGTCGCCAACGCCATGCGGCAGGGCACCTGATGATGATGATGATGATGAGTAGTAGTAGGCCTCCCTCGGTCATTGCTGACCATGGTCAAAGTACATCCGTTCTAATGTCTAGATGGGCTGTCTGCTTGGTCCAAGCAGCGTCGCCTGTGACTGTAGAGACCAATGCGAGAGAGGCAGTCTCTGTCGCAGCGGTCGCATGTGTATGCTGATGCTGGTCTGTTGGCTGTCATCCCTTTTCTGCGAACTCGCTTTTCTGCTGCAGCAGCTGACAGTTTGTCCTCACCAATCCGCAGCTGTTTCTTGAGAGTGGTTCTCCAGCTGTTGCGGTCGTCTGCGAGGTCCCCCCAGGACTCAGTGTTGATCTCAAGCGCCTTCATGTCACGCTTGCAAACGTCTTTGTATCTCAGCTGTGGGCGGCCAATGTTTCTCTGCCCTGTGGCAAGCTCAATAGCATCAACAACAATAAACAAACGTGAGCACTGTCTATCAAAAAGCAGGAAACTAATTCCTGTGTAGAAGTCAGTTGGTACAGATTAAAAAAAAAAAAAAAAAAAGGGGTGGGGGGTGGGGAGCAGGGGGAACGATTCACTGTGCCTTCATCACTATCCTACACTGAGTTGGCTGAGACTGGAAAGCGAAGCTCTCTCTACCCAAAGACAAGGGCTGTACCGCATTGTTTGCTCCCCTGTGTGTTCATTTCAAACACACACACACACACACACACACACACACACACACACACACACACA
>CM060306.1:15563048-15568048 GCA_030674185.1 Monoplex corrugatus | reverse complement strand
TAACACGTATGTGAACGCTTTTTGTTCAGCGTGCCCTAAATGAAAATCACGAATCAGAGAGAAACGAACCAATTTTAGGCACACGCTCCCTCCCTCCCTCCTTCCCCCTCCCCCTCCCCCCTCTGTCTGTCTGTCTCTCCCTCTGCGTCTATCTGTCTGTCTGTCTGTCTCTGTCTCTCTCTCTCACTCTCTCATATTCCTTTTGTATAAACAAACTTGCTACAAAAAAGGCAAAACATGGGAAGCATTCTGTTGTATTTACTTTTGATTTATTCTGAACTACACTCTTTGTATTAGCATACACATACTTTGTGTTTTGTTTTCCAGAAAATTTAGCTTTACTTTAGCATATTGTGATTTTTCCTGGAATACAAAGAGCAGTATGTAAAAATTACTCTTGCAAATCAAAATAGTTTGGATCTCTTTCGGAAATATTCTGATTCACAGGTTCAACCTTTTGTATAGCGTGGTAAAGAAAATTGGAGTTTTTAAAACAGCTCACCGCTTGAGAAGATGCTTTTCCAAATTTGCATTAGATACTTTCTAGCTTTTGAAATGCAAAATCGTGATCTCATATAAAGAGTAATAAATATTCAATTCACACACATTCCGTAATAACATGCATTCGTTACTGGCTAAAATTAACGACAGTGGAAGGTTGTAGATTATTGTCGAAAGCTTATAAAAACGTTGTTTCTTTTGGATGGACGACGTAAATACAGTGGATCTGAAATGTTCATCGTAAGATGTATTTAAACAGCATTCAAGAAGATGAAAAGCATTTTTACCAACAAATGTCTACCAGTTAACATCAGGAAGAGGATTTTTGAATGTTATATAGAACCAATACTGTTGTTCGGTTGTGAGGCGTGGACAGTCAACAAGAACAAGATTGAGGCAGCCGAGATGTGGTTTCTAAGAAGAATGTTGAGAGTTCCATGGACAGCAAAGAAAACAAACGAGACAGTCTTGATGGAGGCAGACACAAGTAGATCACTCATAAGGAAGATTAGGAAAAGACAAGCAACATTTATAGGCCATTTTATGAGGAAGGGGGATTTGGAGCATCTGGTCACAACGGGAAAGCTGGAGGGAAGGAAAGCACCAGGTAGACCCAGGGAGAGAATGCTGGACGGACTTGAAGAGTGGCTGTGGATGAAGAGGGTGGGGGAGGTGCTGGGGGCAACGAGAGATAGAGATGGTTGGAAGTCCATGGTCGCCAACGCCATGCGGCAGGGCACCTGATGATGATGATGATGATGACTCTCCAGGTTTTGAAATGCAAAATCGTAATCTCATACAAAGATAAATAAATATCCAATTCACATACATTCCGTAATAACATGCATTCGTTACTGGCTAAAATTAACGACAATGGAAGGTTGTAGATTATTATCGACAGCTTATAAAAATGTTGTTTCTATCGGATGCTCGAGGCAAATACAGTGGATCTGAAATGTTCTTCGTAAGTTGTATTTGTATCAGTTTAGTTAGGTATGGGCAAATCCAAGTGTGTAAAAAGTCAAACCGTTTCCCTGTGGTTTTAAAGACAGGTTAGTTGCATGCACACACCGATACCAGAAATTAAATGTTAGAAACAGTGACAGATTCGATGTGTACTTAACATTTTGTACCATAATTGATGTGAAGCCTTATTTACATATAAACTTGACCAGACATATGAAGCTCATAATGACGGGATCTAAAGTTGTGAAACTGTGTAACATCATCGCAGCATAAGAGTCATTCTAAACCCGATTTAATTTGTCCATTGTGCAGAAGATGGGAATACACCTGGTTCTGTTTTGTCCTACTTTAAACAGTCTAAGAGAGGAACATACACCGTTTAACTTTCATTAATATCCAAATCAGGTTAGGGTTAGTTTTCTTCCTGCATGTTAAAAAGGTATTGTCAGGAACTTGAAAGGATCTACGCTTATTGTGACTTCATAATCTGCAAAGACAATGTGACAATTGTTCACGCTTTTTGTTGAGCTTTGCAATGTACTTATAGCAGTTAAGAAGGAGCTATGGCCTTTATTAAATAAAACACGTGTATCTGAATCTCTCTCTCTCTCCCTCTGTCTGTTTGTTTCTCTCACTGTGTCTGTCTGTCTGTCTGTCTGTCTCTCCCTCGTGCTCGAGCGTGAGCGCGCAATGATTATTATAAAGAAATATATACAGAAACAAGCAATTGTTGAAGCTTTTCTATCTTATATTCAATCAATATGCAGAAGCTAATACACGTTTACGTACCGGGTAAAACTCAAGTGACAAATCCATCGAAAACTAAGTACAAACCAGAAGTGAAATTTGTTCAAGAGGACTTACCGCATCATAATAGTCCAGTTCCATAAAAAAATGTGATCCACCCAAATCTACCGACAAGACGGAGATGCCAACAAACTGTGCAGCTGTACGACATCAAGACTTTGCTCTGTGGCCCAGCAAACACGGTTACTGTAATCTGACCAAGGTTAAGGCAACAAGCTAAATCAAACTATTGTCAGCAAGAAACCACAGTCGTTCGTACATCTGTCTGTCTGCAGACGTTTACACAGCAAGCTGCGATTTCTTGCCAAGATACAGATGAGAGAGAGAGAGAGAGAGAGAGAGAGAGAGAGAGAGAGAGACAGAGACAGAGAGACAGAGAGACAGAGAGAGACAGAGAGAGAGAGATACAGAGAGAGATACAGAGAGCCACAGAGAGAGAGAGAGAGACAGAGACAGAGAGACAGAGACAGAGAGAGAGAGAAAGAAAGAGAGAGAGAGAGACAGAGAGAGATACAGAGAGAGATACAGAGAGCCACAGAGAGAGAGAGAGAGAGAGAGAGAGAGACAGACAGACAGACAGACAGAGAGAGAGAGGGAGAGACAGAGAGAGACAGAGAGAGAGAGACAGAGAGAGAGAGAGACAGAGAGAGATATAGAGAGAGATACAGAGAGCCACAGAGAGAGAGAGAGAGAGAGACAGACAGACAGAGAGAGAGAGAGAGGGAGAGACAGAGAGAGACAGAGAGAGAGACAGAGAGAGAGAGACAGAGAGAGATACAGAGAGAGATACAGAGAGCCACAGAGAGAGAGAGAGAGAGAGAGAGAGACAGAGAGAGAGAGACAGAGACAGAGACAGAGAGAGAGAGCTCACTATATTTACCACCTAGAACTCTGGCGTTATCTCGCAAATAGTTTATTTACTCACAGTGAACATCATACCAGAAACTGTTTTGGAAAGTCTTCACTGACCTACGAGAAGTTGGTCTGTTTGGGACACTAAGAACAATGAAGATGAATCACACGAAGCTCTCCCACTCGGTCTGGTTCTGCGACTGAGCGATTAGTATGGCCCATCAGGAGGGTTTAGTAAACAGTGCCGCTAAGTAATTTGGATCAGGACAGGCACTGGTGAACTCCACCATAACGACCCAGTGGGCAGTGCAGGATTTCCTCTGGTGGCTGGCCCAGTGGCGGCTTAATTGAACACTTTGATTCCTGGCACACTATCCATCAACTGCAGAAACTTAATCCTGTGTCTCCCTCACCCTATCCACCAGCTTCCTGCAGAAAACGTAACCTTTTGTCTCCCTCACCCTATCCACCAGATTCCTGCAAAACAACAACAACAACAAAAAACAAATAAACAAAAAAACCCAATCCTTTGTCTCTCTCACCCTATCCACCAGCTTCCTGCAAAAAAACATCCCTTTGTCTCTCTCACCCTATCCACCAGCTTCCTGCAAAAAAACATCCCTTTGTCTCTCTCACCCTATCCACCAGATTCCTGCAAAAAACATCCCTTTGTCTGTCTCACCCTATCCACCAGCTTCCTGCAAAAAATATCCTTTGTCTCCCTCACCCTATCCACCAGATTCCTGCAAAAAATTATCCCTTTGTCTCTCTCACCCTATCCACCAACTTCCTGCAAAAATTATCCTTTGTCTCCCTCACCCTATCCACCAGCTTCCTGCAAAAAATTATCCCTTTGTCTCCCTCACCCTATCACCAACTTCCTGCAAAAAATTATCCTTTGTCTCTCTCACCCTATCCACCAGATTCCTGCAAAAAATTATCACTTTGTCTCTCTCACACTATCCACCAGCTTCCTGCAAAAAATATCCCTTTGTCTCCCTCACCCTATCCACCAGATTCCTGCAAAAAATTATCCCTTTGTCTCTCTCACCCTATCCACCAACTTCCTGCAAAAATTATCCTTTGTCTCCCTCACCCTATCCACCAGCTTCCTGCAAAAAATTATCCCTTTGTCTCCCTCACCCTATCACCAACTTCCTGCAAAAAATTATCCTTTGTCTCTCTCACCCTATCCACCAGATTCCTGCAAAAAATTATCACTTTGTCTCTCTCACACTATCCACCAGCTTCCTGCAAAAAATATCCCTTTGTCTCTCTCACCCTATCCACCAGATTCCTGCAAAAAAAATTATCCCTTTGCCTCCTTCACCTTATCCACCAGATTCCTGCAAAAAACACATTCCTTTGTCTGTCTCACCCTATCCACCAGCTTCCTGCAAAAAATTATCCTTTGTCTCCCTCACCCTATCCACCAGCTTCCTGCAAAAAATTATCCCTTTTTCTCTCTCACCCTATTCACCAGATTCCTGCAAAAATATCCCTTTGTCTGTCTCACCCTATCCACCAGCTTCCTGCAAACATTATCCCTTTGTCTCTCTCACCCTATCCACCAGCTTCCTGCAAAAATTATCCCTTTGTCTCTCTCACCCCATCCACCAGCTTCCTGCAAAAAAACACAATTCTTTGTCTCCCTCACCCTATCCACCAGCTTCCTGCAGAAAATTAACGCTTCCTGCAGGAAGCTGGTGGATATGGTGAGGGAATCAGAGGGTTAAGTTTTCGCTTTTGCTGACAGGGTTAACAATGCAGGTTGCCGGTGGACAGGTCTCGGGAGTCAAAGGGTTAATATCTGGTACCCTCGGTTTCCTCTTACCGGGACTTTGATTGAATAAACCCTGGTGTTGGTGGTGTGT